>OZ024914.1:0-318021 GCA_964017125.1 Flabesymbios commensalis
AATTGTTTTTTCACTTTTAGCAAAAGTCCAAAATCCCAGGTCGTCTGCGAACTGAGAGACCCCTACTGTATTACTGAAGGGATCTATTGGAATATCATTTACATAGATTAGGAATAGAAGTGGGCTGAGAACCGAGCCCTGAGGTGTGCCGGCATTAAGTGAAATTTTGTCCGAAGTCTCATTATTTATTTTGACTGAAATTTTCCTGTCAGTTATGAATGAAGACATTAATCTTACTATTTTATCTGGTAAATTTGTATTCATTAATTTATATCTTAGTCCGTTGTGCCATACGGAATCAAAAGCTTTTTCTACATCTATAAAGATTGCAGCTCCTTTGTGGTGACGGCTATGTGCTATGTGCGCATCATCAGCTAGTCTGAGAATGTGTTCCATAGCACATCTTTTATTTCTATAGCCTATTTGCCATTTATTAAAGAAATTTTCTTCTTCTAATTTACTGCGCATTCTATGAGCAATTATTTTTTCAAAAAGTTTGCCTATGCAACTTAATAAACTGATTGGTCTATAGTTAGTTGGAATTTTATTGTCTTTTTTAGGCTTTGGGAGCATAATTCCTTGAGCTTCCTTCCATTTACTTGGAAAATACCCTATTTTTAGGCACTGATTGTACATAGTTTTTAGATTCTCAAATACTATTTCTGGACATTTTTTAATTATAGTGTATTTAATTCCGTCTGCTCCTGGAGCAGACCTACCTTTGGTCCTATCTAATTGTAGTTTTATTTCTTGAATCGAGATATCCCTGAGTAGTATACTATCGTCGCCATCTTCTACTTTATTTTCTTTTAGAGTTGAAAAAAGCTGCGATTTTTCATTTATAGCGTTATCTATTAAATCTTTAAATTCATCATCAAAAATTTCACCTGTGTGAGTATTATGAATTTTGCCTAAAGATTCAGCGAACGTGGTTGCTTTTTCTAAGTCGTTTTGAGTTAAATTACCATTTTCTTTAATTATTGGCTTGGATGCGCCGCCTGATTTCTTACCATTAATACTATTGATAGTTTTCCAAAATTCTTTAGAGTCTTTAGTTTCGTCTAGTTTTTTAGTTTGCTGATTCCAAAATTCTTCTCTATCTTTGTTTACTTGTTTACTTACTAAGTTGTTTAATTGATTATATAGAGTTTTATCCTCTGCTTTTTGCGTATTTCTAGCTAAGCGTCTAATTTGTCTCTTTAATTTAATTAATTTCATTGTTTCATTTGAGATAAAAAGTGCTTTATCTTTACGTTTTGCTTTAGGACACGCTTTATTTAGCCCTTCTTTAATTATATTGCTTATTTTTTCGTTAGCTAAGTCTAGTTCCTCTGGTGTTTCAGGTTCGAGTCTATCTAAGTTATTTATTATTTCTTTATTAAACCTGTTCCAATCTGTTTTTTCATATTGTAGAATTTCTCTCTGAAATTGTTTTTGAATTTGAGGTGAAGCCAAAGTTAAATGAACTGGCAAATGATCTGAACCAATGTCATCGCCTACATCACATGATTGGATGCGTGACGCCATCTGGCGGCTAACTAGCGCTAGATCTAGTAGATCGCCGCCAGAGGACGTCCCTGGTCTATAAGTTGCAGTGCTGTCGTTAGTTATTAGTAAGTCTAATTCTTCAATTATGTTAAATAGAATGTCTCCGTTAGTATTTCCTACTTTACATCCGAAAAAAGTATGCTTACAATTGAAATCTCCAATAAGAATTGAAAGTGGATATAAATTAGTTATATACCTGAAATTCTCTATGTTTGGTTTAATATCTGGCGGGTTATAAATAGTTGCTAATGCCACTGTCTTACCTTGTGATTTGAAGTTTATTGCCAAAAATTCTTCGTTAAAATCTGAAGTATCTATTTCATTAAATTTGATATCTTTTCTAATTAAAATAGCTACACCGCCTGCTGCATTCTGCAGGCGCCCATTAGGATAAATTATATTTCTATCTTTTCTGATAATGTTATAGTTTGGAATTCTGATTCTAGTTTGCTCTCTAAGTCTAGTTTCATTTAAAGTCACAAAATGTGGTTTATATTCATTTAAATAGTTAATTAGTTCAGTCCTTCTTTTATATAGTCCGTTAATGTTAGCATGAATAATTTGAACGTTTTTTGTTGGTGGTAAACTGTTATCCATGTTTTATAAGTACTGTACTGTACTTAGCCTTACTTTAGTTTTTCCTACTTTAGTTAGGTTTTTACTGGTGAGTACTGTACTGTACTAGACCTAGTAAAAACGGCCCTACTTTTTCTACTTTAGGTTTAGGTTGTACTTACAAGTCTTTTGGAAGGTGGAGTAAGTAGTCTCTGATGGTCAGTGGGGAGACGTTCGCTCTGAAGGCCCAGTTGACTGATTTGCTGGCTATGTGTGGTACGTCATCTGGCTCCATCGTTCCTGCGTTCATGGCTCTGGCGTACAGGATCGTGTGGGCTGAAATAAAAAGTGCTACTCGAGTTAAATCATTATCAGACAGATTTAAAAGAGGTAAATCGGGTAACTCACCTCGTGCGGCCTTCTTGGGCTGCTCTGGCTGCTCAGCACGTTCGCTCTGGCGCTGGTTTCGAGCTGGCGCAGGTTTCTTGTTGGTTGCTTGAGTGCCACGATGTCGCTGGCCTTCTCTTTTCTCAGCAATCTTCTTCTTCACCTCTATTGCTCTAGGGCATCTTCCGTCCGACGCCAGGTGATCTCCTGTACAGTTGGCGCAGTAACTGGCTCTGGCTGTACACTCAGCTCTCTTGTGGGGTCCGGCGCACTTCCCGCATCTCACGTCTCGTGCCTTGCAGGAGTCCTGGGCATGGCCGAATCGTTGGCACCTGTAACACTGCAGGATTCTGGTCTTCTTCTTGTACTCCTCCGTTCTGTAGGAGTGAGTACCGATGAGGAGACGGCTGTTCTTGGTTGCTGCCTCCATCTCTTCTTTTTTCTCGAACGTGACCTTCACTTTCGGGATGCCACGTCCTGATGATCTGTTGATGAAGCGCACCACCTTCACCTTCAGTCCTTGTTCCTCCATGATGGCTGCCTCAATATCTTCTTCTTCGGCCTTGGTGTCGACGTCCTTCACAACTACGCTGAGGGAGTCTTCGACCTTGGCCTCGGCTGACTTCTTTGGTGGCCTGAAAATCGCCGAAGTTCCTACTAGGCCGCTATCTTCTCTCTTCAGGGACTCGTATATCTTCTTGGAGTCCTCTTCTGTTTCCGGGAAGATGAGCAGGTCCTTTGCCATCGTCCTTCTAGTCTCACTTACCTTGATGTTCATCCGTCTAGTCCACTTGATGAACGTGAGATGGTTCGTCGAGTAGACTGATCTAGGCAGGTTCACGCCGATGATTGGTTGTACCCTCGGCTTCTTTTCTTCGTTTTTTCCTGATGTTGCGGCCTTTTCTTCTTTTTTCTTTTGCTTCTTCTCTTCTTTCCTCGCTCTCTCCTCACTGCTGGTTGGAATCGTCGTCCAATCTGCTCGTTCGCCATCAGAAAGAATCTCTTCTTCTTCAGCCAGGGGGGTAGCGAGAATTTCTTCTGCTGGAGACGCTGCTGCCTCCATCATCTCTTCTGGCATCTCAGTCTCGTCGATCTTCTCTGGAGACTTGGTGCGTTGCTTCTTGGATGGGGAGCCTCCCAGACCTAATTCGAAATACTCATTCGCTGTTTTTGACAGCGCCGTTAACTTGCTGGATCTCAAGCTAAGCTTGTCTCCATCAAGGGGTCTCATCACTGCGGTTGATGGACGACACCTCTTCCTTGGCGTTTTCACGGGAGTCACCTGTACTGGCGTCCCTGGTATGCTAGCATACTTACTTTTGTTACCTGTGGGTGGGGATGCATCACCCTTTGCTGCTCCAGCGTAGCTCAGTCCGTCTTTGACTCCAGCCTTTCCTACTTTACTGCTTATAGCCTTACTCTTACCCTTACTGGCGGCACTTACCTTCTTCTTAGCTTCTTTGTTGAGCCTCTCTTCCTCAGACAGAGCCCAACCGATATAGTAGGCGGAAAACTCCTTCTTTGCATCAGGAGTTAGCCCGTCTACCTCTCTCATGAGTCGCTTCACGACCTCACTGTCAGAGACAGTGTTGCCGTGCACGCCCTTAGAAGGGCGGGACCCATCCCCAGCTGTTACCTTACCACTAGGCATGCTAGCGGTAGGGCTTAAAAATAATTTGGAAAAATTTTGACAATTTAATTGTCCCGTATACTGTACTATACTGTGCAGTATGTAGTGGGATGTGTAAGCTGTCAGTCACACTCAGGAGAGTGATGACGCGTCGCTCACTGAAGAGGTGTGAAAAGAGTACCTGTGTACAGACAAGCTGTACAACACAGGTAGCACGCTGAGATAATATGCAAACGCAAAAGTATGGCCTATATACAGGCAGCAATGCTTGTTGGTAAACACGATAATGAGCTGGTTGATATTCACGACTTTCCTAGCAAAAATTTGCATGTCGCACAGCGGC
Source organism: Flabesymbios commensalis (assembly GCA_964017125.1). NCBI lineage: Eukaryota > Metazoa > Annelida > Polychaeta > Terebellida > Flabelligeridae > Flabesymbios > Flabesymbios commensalis. The sequence goes on from OZ024914.1 coordinate 4,464, forward strand.
CAATCATATCCCGTATACAGCCAATCTCGACACCCCATTGGCCAAAAAGTAGCGACTTCCTTGATTAGCCATGTGCTCCTGCCAAATCCTCGCGCCGCGAGCAGCGCTTCCCCCCAAAATAGAAAAATCAAACATATATATGGAAGTACGCGCCCCCCCTCCTCTTTTGTCATACTGTGTATGCTCCCACCCCTCGGCCCGGCCGGCCGGCCGCCCCGGTATACCACGGGCTGGCTACCTGCCACCCCCGGCCGCTACCGACCGTCCACACACACACAGGGGACACTGCCTGTCACACATCCATTCATGCCTTGGCTTTTTCTACTTTGCAATTTTAAAATAATACAGTATTTATTCCTGTACAGGATTTACTAGTGAAATAAATTATTTAGACTACTTCATAAATAAATTTATCGTCATGTTTATAACAGGCCTGTAGATGCATATAATATGAAACGGGATGGCTATCAATGTGTGACGTTGATAGAATGTTTAATGATATGTAATCGGCAGGGGACTTGAATTTAAAATAAGTATAGTGAATCGATGATATGTAATGATGGGCAGTGGACTTTAATTTTAAAGAAGTATAGATAGTGAAATATGTAATTCACAGAAAAAACAGCGGAATGTAATATCTCTTGTTAAAATGTGGTGGCTCTGAAAAGAGCCGTTTGTTTGCTACCAGGAAGAACAGCAAGTGTCTACTTGGAGCTGGTGTACTTGGTGACAGCCTTGGTGCCCTCAGACACGGCGTGCTTGGCCAATTCACCTGGCAGAAGGAGACGGACAGCTGTCTGGATCTCTCTGGAGGTGATGGTTGAGCGGCGGTTGTAGTGAGCCAGACGTGAAGCCTCAGCAGCGATACGTTCGAACAGATCGTTGACAAATGAGTTCATGATGCTCATGGCCTTGCTGCTGACTCCGGTGTCGGGGTGAACCTGCTTCAGCACTTTGTAGATGTAAATGCTGTAGCTCTCCCTCCTCCTCTTCCTGCGCTTCTTGTCCCCGGTACGGACGGCCTTTGCCTTAGAGGCGGCCTTCTTCGAGCCCTTGCTGCTGGCGGCTTGCTTTGGTGGCATAGTTGTCTTTTAAACGTGACTGGTGTCAGTGTGAAAATGACGACAAACCAAATTTTTTCCTTTTATTTGGCGAAACAGGCCTCCAAGAATGGTCTCGGCGTTGGAGAATCTATTACTGAAATAGGGGTGGCCGTCTGGCGCACCTGCTGCGCTTAGCTAAACACGTGCAGAGATAGCCTCAACTAGGTAACACATATGTTTTTAGTTGAATAAAGTGCTACCTAGCCTGAAATGGCCTAATCGGTTTCACGTGTCACTTATGTTATTTGTAAGCATTGTTAACATAATGAACTGTTTGAGGGGCTACTTGACCTGTAAATAATAGGCACGCCCTTGCTGTTCTTCGGAAGCTAGTGTCGCGTCTGTTAAGTTAAACTCGACTGTCTGGCGGTCACTGTTTCGGTTTACTTTCTGTATCAACACAAACAAAACTTTGACAATGTCTGGACGTGGAAAGGGAGGCAAGGCAAAGGGAAAGAGCAAGACTCGCAGCTCTCGCGCTGGACTGCAGTTTCCAGTAGGACGTATCCACCGTCTTTTGCGCAAAGGCAACTATGCCAAGCGTGTTGGAGCCGGTGCACCCGTCTACTTGGCCGCTGTCATGGAGTATTTGGCAGCTGAGGTGCTTGAGTTGGCAGGTAACGCCGCCCGTGACAACAAGAAGAGCAGAATCATCCCCCGTCATCTGCAACTGGCCATCCGCAACGACGAGGAATTGAACAAACTGCTGTCAGGTGTGACCATCGCCCAGGGTGGTGTCCTGCCCAACATCCAGGCTGTGCTTCTCCCCAAGAAGACCCAGAAGTCTAAGTAAACTCTCTTCACGAAGGGTTGACTTCAGTCAAAAAACGGCTCTTTTCAGAGCCACCACTTTTTAAAAAAAGATATAACATACACGCTGTTTTCACACAATGCAGGCTATTTTTGAAAGTCAAAATATAAACTGTGCAAATTTAATTCCAAACAATTTGACATTAAATTGATCATCGTTCAAATGTGTCGTTTGCCAGCTGGAATCTTACCTTAAGCCATTTTAAAGAATGAATCGTGTGTTAGATTAAGAAAAACCTTAAATATAATTGATACATTGTTGCGTTCACTTTGACAGACATAAAAAAGTCATTGCTGACTTATTTGCCATAAAATGTACATGTATATATATACAAGATGGTTAATTTACGAATAGTTTCTCCTATGCAGCATCTCATTCATTCATTCATTCATTCATTCATTCATTCATTCATTCATTCATTCATTCATTCATTCATTCATTCATTCATTCATTCATTCATTCATTTGATCATACCTTTTATATATACGTTTGTAGGCATTCACCAGGTGGCGCTTACGAGTGACAGTGTCACTGGAAGGGGATATATATTTTATAGTATTATATGTTTATTTCTTTATTGTTGATGTATCAGTTGACTCCATTCCCCGCTGTTAATGATTTTAATATTTGTTTAATTTTCTAAAGATGCTATATATCATGAGCGTTATATTAAGCGTATTTTGTCACCTAAAATTATTGTTAATCAATATTTCATAATAGCGACTGCCGCTGCTAGTGAAAGTGTACCCATTGCAGAGCACTACACGCACCTTTCCCATCCCGAGGCCGTGTGATGAAATTCCGCGGGCGAAGGGCACCTGCGGAGGGGTGACACCTTATTAAAATAGGTTTAGGTTGAACATGTATTTTTCAAAAAAGTCCATCTGAAACCCTTTGACAATACACAGCAAATGTCAGTGGAAGAAAGTGATGCAACAATTCATTCATTTCTGCACTACAGTATTCTGTGCATGGCTTTTATAATGTGCTAGCTTCTTCGTCTATGTCACATCATTTAATTAATCAAATATTTCTAATTCATTAATTTAAGGAACGAAGGGAGGGATGAAGGAATGAATGAAGGAATGAATGAGAGAAGGTTAAAAGACAGGAATAATTGAATAAATAAATAAATAAATGAATACATAAATAAAGTAATGAAGGAAGAATAAATGAAAGAGGGAAGAAAATAATAAAGGGATTAAAAAAGGAAGGGGAGAATTAAAGAAAAACTAAAGAATGAAGGAAATAACAAACGAAAGAAGAAAGAAATTAAAAAAGGAATAAATAAAGGAAAGAATAAAGAGAATAACGAAGAGAATAATGAATGAATGAATGAATGAATGAATGAATGAATGAATGAAGGAAGGAATGAAGAAAAGAAATAAGGAAGAATAATTGAAAGAATGAAGAAATAAGGGGAGAAATAAAAAAAGTGAAGAATTAATGAAGGATAAAATGAAGGAAATAATAAAAGGAGGAATAAAAAATAAAGGGAAGAATCAATGAAGTAATGAAGGAAGTAATGAAGGAAGAAAAAAGTAATAAAATATAGAAGGAATGAATGAAGAAAAAAAGGAAAGAATAAAGGAATAGAAGAAGGAAGGAACAAAGGAAAAAAGGAGTTGATGATATTTCATTTTTTGGGGTATTAATTTGTATTCACCTATTATAAATTTTGACCAAAAACGAAATGAAGACCATTTAAACAGAAAATGAAGCAAAAAAATAGAGATGTTACAAGTGTAGGAAAAAAATGCAAAAGTCTACGGCACCCGGTATTCCCAGGCGGTCACCCATCCAAGTACTAACCGGGCCCGACGTTGCTTAACTTCGGTGATCGGACGAGAACCGGTGCTTTCAACGTGGTATGGCCGTAGACGAGTAAGACATGGGAATCTTGCGAAGTCTATCAAGTAACAGTCATTCGCAAGGTATTGTAATTAAAAAAAACACAGACATCTGTCTTTGAACCAATGAAGATAAGTATAATAATGACGGACGGACGAAAAATTGTTTGATGAGATATAAATAATAACAATAATGTGTGTGAAATAATAAAGAAAACTAGTGGTAGTCCGTCCGTCCGTCCGTCCGTCCGTCCGTCCGTCCGTCCGTCCGTCCGTCCGTCCGTCCGTCCGTCCGTCCGTCCGTCCGTCCGTCCGTCCGTCCGTCCGTCCGTCCGTCCGTCTATTGTAATCTACACGCACCCGTGTCAGACAGATTTAAGTAGACTAGTATCACCTATAAATCTATTTGTGAGCTATACTGTATTTTGTCATGAAATTGCATAATGTGAACAAAATTAGGCAGAAAGGACAAAATGAATCAAATCATGGCAATGCTGCATGCTAGAAGAAGATGTGTTTAGAAACAAAAAGGAGGTGATTTCCATTCATTCCGAGGTGCATATGAATAAATAGCTGCAGCAGTCAACTTTCACTTGCAGACATTGTAGTATATATCATATGTGGGTTAGGTAAATTGACATTAAAATGGTTATTATCGTGAGCGGACTCATACATCTTCAAGTTTCAGTACTCAAAAGGTTTAGCACATGAAGTTATGTGAAAGAAAGAAGCGAGATGTCGGCGTGTGTATAGTCATGTAGTGTGTAGATTATTTATGTAAACAGCAGTTTAATTAGATGATAAATGGACAGTGATATATCATTAAATCTTTTGATACGCTGTGGTGGCTCTGAAAAGAGCCGTTTTGGTGTTGACACTGTGTGTTGTATACAGATGAAGCAGCTTAAGCTCTCTCTCCACGGATACGACGGGCCAGCTGGATGTCCTTTGGCATGATGGTGACACGCTTGGCGTGGATGGCGCACAAGTTGGTGTCCTCAAACAGACCAACCAAGTATGCCTCGCTAGCCTCCTGCAGGGCCATGACGGCAGAGCTCTGGAAGCGGAGATCTGTCTTGAAGTCCTGGGCGATTTCACGGACCAGACGCTGGAATGGCAGCTTGCGGATGAGCAGTTCAGTGCTCTTCTGGTATCTGCGGATCTCACGGAGAGCGACTGTTCCTGGCCTGTAACGATGTGGTTTCTTCACACCTCCGGTGGCTGGGGCACTCTTACGAGCTGCCTTGGTGGCCAGCTGCTTCCTTGGGGCCTTGCCTCCTGTAGACTTACGAGCGGTTTGCTTTGTTCTTGCCATTTTTGTCAAGTGAATACAGAAACCCGAGTTTCAAGGGGTATATGTGAGCCGGTCCGTGCCAGCAGTGGGTAGAACAGTTCATTGTGTACACGGGAGGGGCCGCACAGAAGTGTGCCTGCTTAATCTGCATAACATGACATCACGCTTATCAAAGACGTGTGAGCGCATCGCGGCTATCACACAGGGGATAACTGGTGTCATTACCAGTGTTTGTTTAACAATTCCACTGATCAGGTTGACAAATCTACTTGTGAACATTAACTACCCTGCGGTATCGAAATGGGTGCTCACCTACAGATGCATAATGTACTGGTCCCAAACATCTGATTTTTCGATCCAATTTTTGCACAAACATGACTAGTTGGCAATATTTTGATATCGACATGTTTATTAAACTAAGGAAAATCATTTTAATTTGACAATACATTTTCATTACATTACTGCAAAATGTGTTTACACATTTTAATAAAAGTTGTTTTTGTCAATTTAACATGCAACATTAATAAAATTAGGTCAGGTTGACATGAATTTGACATGAACTGTAATTAAAATAGCAATATAATTTGGCTATTCTAATAAAAGTGTTTGTTAACTGAACATGCGACTTTTAATAGTGTTGTGAAATTGAGTCATATTTATGTCGCATGTTTTAATTAAAATCTCTCTCGCTTCACTACATAGATAATAGGGCAATTTTATAATAAAAGTTTTTGTCCATTTGACATACGACGTCTTTTTAGAACTGTTAATAAAATAGAAAATTATTGCGTTTGTGTTCTCTCCTAGAAATTTATGGAGACTTATTAACAGGTAAGACTAGTCTGTCAACATTTTTTTAATACAACAGCCAACTACACACTAAATTTTTAAATGTCATGAAACACAATGTGGTTTTAATAATTATTTTTCAAATTTAAAACTATTATATCCCAAATGAAACAGTTTATTTGTCTGGTCTTTTTTTATTATGTGGTGGCTCTGAAAAGAGCCGTTTGTTGAGTTTGCTAGATCACAGATTCATAATCTAACCGCCGAATCCGTACAGTGTACGTCCTTGGCGTTTCAAGGCGTAGACGACATCCATAGCTGTCACAGTCTTCCTCTTGGCATGCTCTGTGTATGTGACGGCATCACGGATCACATTTTCCAAGAAAACCTTCAACACACCACGGGTCTCCTCGTAGATAAGACCAGAGATACGTTTTACACCACCTCTGCGTGCCAGACGACGGATAGCTGGCTTGGTGATTCCCTGGATATTGTCACGCAACACCTTACGATGACGCTTGGCGCCGCCCTTTCCAAGTCCCTTTCCTCCTTTACCTCTTCCTGACATTTTCGATATTCTTCTGTTGTCACACAAAAGTAGAATGACTCGCAAACGCAAAAGTATGGCCTATATACAGGCAGCAATGCTTGTTGGTAAACACGATAATGAGCTGGTTGATATTCACGACTTTCCTAGCAAAAATTTGCATGTCGCACAGCGGCCAATCATATCCCGTATACAGCCAATCTCGACACCCCATTGGCCAAAAAGTAGCGACTTCCTTGATTAGCCATGTGCTCCTGCCAAATCCTCGCGCCGCGAGCAGCGCTTCCCCCCAAAATAGAAAAATCAAACATATATATGGAAGTACGCGCCCCCCCTCCTCTTTTGTCATACTGTGTATGCTCCCACCCCTCGGCCCGGCCGGCCGGCCGCCCCGGTATACCACGGGCTGGCTACCTGCCACCCCCGGCCGCTACCGACCGTCCACACACACACAGGGGACACTGCCTGTCACACATCCATTCATGCCTTGGCTTTTTCTACTTTGCAATTTTAAAATAATACAGTATTTATTCCTGTACAGGATTTACTAGTGAAATAAATTATTTAGACTACTTCATAAATAAATTTATCGTCATGTTTATAACAGGCCTGTAGATGCATATAATATGAAACGGGATGGCTATCAATGTGTGACGTTGATAGAATGTTTAATGATATGTAATCGGCAGGGGACTTGAATTTAAAATAAGTATAGTGAATCGATGATATGTAATGATGGGCAGTGGACTTTAATTTTAAAGAAGTATAGATAGTGAAATATGTAATTCACAGAAAAAACAGCGGAATGTAATATCTCTTGTTAAAATGTGGTGGCTCTGAAAAGAGCCGTTTGTTTGCTACCAGGAAGAACAGCAAGTGTCTACTTGGAGCTGGTGTACTTGGTGACAGCCTTGGTGCCCTCAGACACGGCGTGCTTGGCCAATTCACCTGGCAGAAGGAGACGGACAGCTGTCTGGATCTCTCTGGAGGTGATGGTTGAGCGGCGGTTGTAGTGAGCCAGACGTGAAGCCTCAGCAGCGATACGTTCGAACAGATCGTTGACAAATGAGTTCATGATGCTCATGGCCTTGCTGCTGACTCCGGTGTCGGGGTGAACCTGCTTCAGCACTTTGTAGATGTAAATGCTGTAGCTCTCCCTCCTCCTCTTCCTGCGCTTCTTGTCCCCGGTACGGACGGCCTTTGCCTTAGAGGCGGCCTTCTTCGAGCCCTTGCTGCTGGCGGCTTGCTTTGGTGGCATAGTTGTCTTTTAAACGTGACTGGTGTCAGTGTGAAAATGACGACAAACCAAATTTTTTCCTTTTATTTGGCGAAACAGGCCTCCAAGAATGGTCTCGGCGTTGGAGAATCTATTACTGAAATAGGGGTGGCCGTCTGGCGCACCTGCTGCGCTTAGCTAAACACGTGCAGAGATAGCCTCAACTAGGTAACACATATGTTTTTAGTTGAATAAAGTGCTACCTAGCCTGAAATGGCCTAATCGGTTTCACGTGTCACTTATGTTATTTGTAAGCATTGTTAACATAATGAACTGTTTGAGGGGCTACTTGACCTGTAAATAATAGGCACGCCCTTGCTGTTCTTCGGAAGCTAGTGTCGCGTCTGTTAAGTTAAACTCGACTGTCTGGCGGTCACTGTTTCGGTTTACTTTCTGTATCAACACAAACAAAACTTTGACAATGTCTGGACGTGGAAAGGGAGGCAAGGCAAAGGGAAAGAGCAAGACTCGCAGCTCTCGCGCTGGACTGCAGTTTCCAGTAGGACGTATCCACCGTCTTTTGCGCAAAGGCAACTATGCCAAGCGTGTTGGAGCCGGTGCACCCGTCTACTTGGCCGCTGTCATGGAGTATTTGGCAGCTGAGGTGCTTGAGTTGGCAGGTAACGCCGCCCGTGACAACAAGAAGAGCAGAATCATCCCCCGTCATCTGCAACTGGCCATCCGCAACGACGAGGAATTGAACAAACTGCTGTCAGGTGTGACCATCGCCCAGGGTGGTGTCCTGCCCAACATCCAGGCTGTGCTTCTCCCCAAGAAGACCCAGAAGTCTAAGTAAACTCTCTTCACGAAGGGTTGACTTCAGTCAAAAAACGGCTCTTTTCAGAGCCACCACTTTTTAAAAAAAGATATAACATACACGCTGTTTTCACACAATGCAGGCTATTTTTGAAAGTCAAAATATAAACTGTGCAAATTTAATTCCAAACAATTTGACATTAAATTGATCATCGTTCAAATGTGTCGTTTGCCAGCTGGAATCTTACCTTAAGCCATTTTAAAGAATGAATCGTGTGTTAGATTAAGAAAAACCTTAAATATAATTGATACATTGTTGCGTTCACTTTGACAGACATAAAAAAGTCATTGCTGACTTATTTGCCATAAAATGTACATGTATATATATACAAGATGGTTAATTTACGAATAGTTTCTCCTATGCAGCATCTCATTCATTCATTCATTCATTCATTCATTCATTCATTCATTCATTCATTCATTCATTCATTCATTCATTCATTCATTCATTCATTCATTCATTTGATCATACCTTTTATATATACGTTTGTAGGCATTCACCAGGTGGCGCTTACGAGTGACAGTGTCACTGGAAGGGGATATATATTTTATAGTATTATATGTTTATTTCTTTATTGTTGATGTATCAGTTGACTCCATTCCCCGCTGTTAATGATTTTAATATTTGTTTAATTTTCTAAAGATGCTATATATCATGAGCGTTATATTAAGCGTATTTTGTCACCTAAAATTATTGTTAATCAATATTTCATAATAGCGACTGCCGCTGCTAGTGAAAGTGTACCCATTGCAGAGCACTACACGCACCTTTCCCATCCCGAGGCCGTGTGATGAAATTCCGCGGGCGAAGGGCACCTGCGGAGGGGTGACACCTTATTAAAATAGGTTTAGGTTGAACATGTATTTTTCAAAAAAGTCCATCTGAAACCCTTTGACAATACACAGCAAATGTCAGTGGAAGAAAGTGATGCAACAATTCATTCATTTCTGCACTACAGTATTCTGTGCATGGCTTTTATAATGTGCTAGCTTCTTCGTCTATGTCACATCATTTAATTAATCAAATATTTCTAATTCATTAATTTAAGGAACGAAGGGAGGGATGAAGGAATGAATGAAGGAATGAATGAGAGAAGGTTAAAAGACAGGAATAATTGAATAAATAAATAAATAAATGAATACATAAATAAAGTAATGAAGGAAGAATAAATGAAAGAGGGAAGAAAATAATAAAGGGATTAAAAAAGGAAGGGGAGAATTAAAGAAAAACTAAAGAATGAAGGAAATAACAAACGAAAGAAGAAAGAAATTAAAAAAGGAATAAATAAAGGAAAGAATAAAGAGAATAACGAAGAGAATAATGAATGAATGAATGAATGAATGAATGAATGAATGAAGGAAGGAATGAAGAAAAGAAATAAGGAAGAATAATTGAAAGAATGAAGAAATAAGGGGAGAAATAAAAAAAGTGAAGAATTAATGAAGGATAAAATGAAGGAAATAATAAAAGGAGGAATAAAAAATAAAGGGAAGAATCAATGAAGTAATGAAGGAAGTAATGAAGGAAGAAAAAAGTAATAAAATATAGAAGGAATGAATGAAGAAAAAAAGGAAAGAATAAAGGAATAGAAGAAGGAAGGAACAAAGGAAAAAAGGAGTTGATGATATTTCATTTTTTGGGGTATTAATTTGTATTCACCTATTATAAATTTTGACCAAAAACGAAATGAAGACCATTTAAACAGAAAATGAAGCAAAAAAATAGAGATGTTACAAGTGTAGGAAAAAAATGCAAAAGTCTACGGCACCCGGTATTCCCAGGCGGTCACCCATCCAAGTACTAACCGGGCCCGACGTTGCTTAACTTCGGTGATCGGACGAGAACCGGTGCTTTCAACGTGGTATGGCCGTAGACGAGTAAGACATGGGAATCTTGCGAAGTCTATCAAGTAACAGTCATTCGCAAGGTATTGTAATTAAAAAAAACACAGACATCTGTCTTTGAACCAATGAAGATAAGTATAATAATGACGGACGGACGAAAAATTGTTTGATGAGATATAAATAATAACAATAATGTGTGTGAAATAATAAAGAAAACTAGTGGTAGTCCGTCCGTCCGTCCGTCCGTCCGTCCGTCCGTCCGTCCGTCCGTCCGTCCGTCCGTCCGTCCGTCCGTCCGTCCGTCTATTGTAATCTACACGCACCCGTGTCAGACAGATTTAAGTAGACTAGTATCACCTATAAATCTATTTGTGAGCTATACTGTATTTTGTCATGAAATTGCATAATGTGAACAAAATTAGGCAGAAAGGACAAAATGAATCAAATCATGGCAATGCTGCATGCTAGAAGAAGATGTGTTTAGAAACAAAAAGGAGGTGATTTCCATTCATTCCGAGGTGCATATGAATAAATAGCTGCAGCAGTCAACTTTCACTTGCAGACATTGTAGTATATATCATATGTGGGTTAGGTAAATTGACATTAAAATGGTTATTATCGTGAGCGGACTCATACATCTTCAAGTTTCAGTACTCAAAAGGTTTAGCACATGAAGTTATGTGAAAGAAAGAAGCGAGATGTCGGCGTGTGTATAGTCATGTAGTGTGTAGATTATTTATGTAAACAGCAGTTTAATTAGATGATAAATGGACAGTGATATATCATTAAATCTTTTGATACGCTGTGGTGGCTCTGAAAAGAGCCGTTTTGGTGTTGACACTGTGTGTTGTATACAGATGAAGCAGCTTAAGCTCTCTCTCCACGGATACGACGGGCCAGCTGGATGTCCTTTGGCATGATGGTGACACGCTTGGCGTGGATGGCGCACAAGTTGGTGTCCTCAAACAGACCAACCAAGTATGCCTCGCTAGCCTCCTGCAGGGCCATGACGGCAGAGCTCTGGAAGCGGAGATCTGTCTTGAAGTCCTGGGCGATTTCACGGACCAGACGCTGGAATGGCAGCTTGCGGATGAGCAGTTCAGTGCTCTTCTGGTATCTGCGGATCTCACGGAGAGCGACTGTTCCTGGCCTGTAACGATGTGGTTTCTTCACACCTCCGGTGGCTGGGGCACTCTTACGAGCTGCCTTGGTGGCCAGCTGCTTCCTTGGGGCCTTGCCTCCTGTAGACTTACGAGCGGTTTGCTTTGTTCTTGCCATTTTTGTCAAGTGAATACAGAAACCCGAGTTTCAAGGGGTATATGTGAGCCGGTCCGTGCCAGCAGTGGGTAGAACAGTTCATTGTGTACACGGGAGGGGCCGCACAGAAGTGTGCCTGCTTAATCTGCATAACATGACATCACGCTTATCAAAGACGTGTGAGCGCATCGCGGCTATCACACAGGGGATAACTGGTGTCATTACCAGTGTTTGTTTAACAATTCCACTGATCAGGTTGACAAATCTACTTGTGAACATTAACTACCCTGCGGTATCGAAATGGGTGCTCACCTACAGATGCATAATGTACTGGTCCCAAACATCTGATTTTTCGATCCAATTTTTGCACAAACATGACTAGTTGGCAATATTTTGATATCGACATGTTTATTAAACTAAGGAAAATCATTTTAATTTGACAATACATTTTCATTACATTACTGCAAAATGTGTTTACACATTTTAATAAAAGTTGTTTTTGTCAATTTAACATGCAACATTAATAAAATTAGGTCAGGTTGACATGAATTTGACATGAACTGTAATTAAAATAGCAATATAATTTGGCTATTCTAATAAAAGTGTTTGTTAACTGAACATGCGACTTTTAATAGTGTTGTGAAATTGAGTCATATTTATGTCGCATGTTTTAATTAAAATCTCTCTCGCTTCACTACATAGATAATAGGGCAATTTTATAATAAAAGTTTTTGTCCATTTGACATACGACGTCTTTTTAGAACTGTTAATAAAATAGAAAATTATTGCGTTTGTGTTCTCTCCTAGAAATTTATGGAGACTTATTAACAGGTAAGACTAGTCTGTCAACATTTTTTTAATACAACAGCCAACTACACACTAAATTTTTAAATGTCATGAAACACAATGTGGTTTTAATAATTATTTTTCAAATTTAAAACTATTATATCCCAAATGAAACAGTTTATTTGTCTGGTCTTTTTTTATTATGTGGTGGCTCTGAAAAGAGCCGTTTGTTGAGTTTGCTAGATCACAGATTCATAATCTAACCGCCGAATCCGTACAGTGTACGTCCTTGGCGTTTCAAGGCGTAGACGACATCCATAGCTGTCACAGTCTTCCTCTTGGCATGCTCTGTGTATGTGACGGCATCACGGATCACATTTTCCAAGAAAACCTTCAACACACCACGGGTCTCCTCGTAGATAAGACCAGAGATACGTTTTACACCACCTCTGCGTGCCAGACGACGGATAGCTGGCTTGGTGATTCCCTGGATATTGTCACGCAACACCTTACGATGACGCTTGGCGCCGCCCTTTCCAAGTCCCTTTCCTCCTTTACCTCTTCCTGACATTTTCGATATTCTTCTGTTGTCACACAAAAGTAGAATGACTCGCAAGCTGAGTGAACCCTAGCACCCGAAGGGTGCTGAGAGTGGGATTAAGGCATTCGAAGCTTGTATGAAAGCTTTCTCTTAGCCTATCCAAATATTTCATTAGTATATAATACTCATTAGAAAATGTCTGGTTGGCAAGGGAGGCAAGGAACCTGGAAACAGAAGCATTTTAGAATTTAATTAATTTTGATGCGACCTCGGCGAACAGAGGGTCGCGGTGGTCTAAATGAGGTGTTGAATCAGCCGGTAGCTACCCTATATCTCGTGTCTTAACTCTTGAAATCTGGATGAAAAAGGCCGATAAAGTTTTAGTTTTAGTTTTGACAGATCCTTTAAATGAACATTTGAGACATTTCTTTTATTAAACCTATGCCTCTCGTGTACACTTAAGTTCACTTAGTATGTTAGACATACTTAAAATTGCGTTCTGAATTTTGGATCATATGTGATCAATTTAACTCGTGTTGTTTGCCTGACTATCTGTGTGCCATCGCCATACTCCCGCATACCCTGAGAAAGAACGTCAGAGTTATGTAATTTCATTGAATTTGGGTGGAATGGTCTAAAAGGTGTCTAAAGTTGATAATTTTAGAAATAGAAAATTCCTAGAAGCGTGTCATCTTAATTGTGAAATTAAGAAAGTTCGCTTGTTCTCTTTTCAGAGCCACCAGGGGATTAAAACCCTTGCTTTCACTCACCATGACAGTCCTCGCGGGGGGCGACAATTGTGTTGATTATCACCCCCGGCGGTGACATGTGGTGAGTGACAACAGACTGTGACGTCTGTTGTTATCAACGCTGTTATCACACTCACGACTGCTTGTCAGCGCCGCTAGCGTCGCGCCAATGCCGGCTCAGCGTTGTTAGCGCTGGGCCGACATTGGCACCGCGGTAGCCACACTGTGAAAGCACTTCGGTGTTTCTGTCACTCACGCATGCTGCCAACGCTGCCAGTGTTGCGTCAATGTCGGCCCAACGCTGTTGACGCCGGACCGGCATTGGCACAACTCTAGCCGCATTCACACAGCAGTCTCAATTTTCATCATAAATTTCGGCATATTCTGATATTAATTTGTCCAAATGTGTTCTATGCCCTCTTTTAATTCTTGAAGCTCTTAATTCATTTTGAAGTTTGAAAAGATCTGAATGCTCTTTGAGCGAATCTATGAATTTGTACGTTAAAATTTGGAATCGATCTTTGATCAGATCGATCTTAGCTATTTTATGAATATCTTCAGTGTGCGAAAGTGGATCCAATTTGTAGGCTATTCTGATGGCCTTATTTTGAATGATTTGAAGTTTCTTGATATACGCTTCTGACGCTCCTAAAATTACTGGAGCGCCGTATTCTAATACTGGACGTATATAACTTTTATATAGTCTCATTAGTGTTTTGGGTTTACAGCCCCACTTTGAGCCGCTCAGGAGTTTGAGCAGACCAAGGCGTTGCCTTCCTTTCTTAGCGTTCTCATCTATATGAGCATTGAAAGTCAGTTTCTTATCTAAAGTTACTCCTAGCAATTTTGCTTGCTGTACTGCAGTGAGTTTTTCGCCAAAAAGTTCTAGTTCTATATTTTTCTTAGTTTTAAGCATTATAAGCTGCGTTTTCTTAGCATTAAGTTTTATTCTCCACTTGGAGCACCATGCTTCTAGGTCTGATAAAACTTTGGCTAGCCTATATTTAATTGTTTTTTCACTTTTAGCAAAAGTCCAAAATCCCAGGTCGTCTGCGAACTGAGAGACCCCTACTGTATTACTGAAGGGATCTATTGGTATATCATTTACATAGATTAGGAATAGAAGTGGGCTGAGAACCGAGCCCTGAGGTGTGCCGGCATTAAGTGAAATTTTGTCTGAAGTCTCATTATTTATTTTGACTGAAATTTTCCTGTCAGTTATAAATGAAGACATTAATCTTACTATTTTATCTGGTAAATTTGTATTCATTAATTTATATCTTAGTCCGTTGTGCCATACGGAATCAAAAGCTTTTTCTACATCTATAAAGATTGCAGCTCCTTTATGGTGACGGCTATGTGCTATGTGCGCATCATCAGCTAGTCTGAGAATGTGTTCCATAGCACATCTTTTATTTCTATAGCCTATTTGCCATTTATTAAAGAAATTTTCTTCTTCTAATTTACTGCGCATTCTATGAGCAATTATTTTTTCAAAAAGTTTGCCTATGCAACTTAATAAACTGATTGGTCTATAGTTAGTTGGAATTTTATTGTCTTTTTTAGGCTTTGGGAGCATAATTCCTTGAGCTTCCTTCCATTTACTTGGAAAATACCCTATTTTTAAGCACTGATTGTACATAGTTTTTAAATTCTCAAATACTATTTCTGGACATTTTTTAATTATAGTGTATTTAATTCCGTCTGCTCCTGG
Source organism: Flabesymbios commensalis (assembly GCA_964017125.1). NCBI lineage: Eukaryota > Metazoa > Annelida > Polychaeta > Terebellida > Flabelligeridae > Flabesymbios > Flabesymbios commensalis. The sequence continues at coordinate 19,842 of OZ024914.1, forward strand.
AGCAGACCTACCTTTGGTCCTATCTAATTGTAGTTTTATTTCTTGAATCGAGATATCCCTGAGTAGTATACTATCGTCGCCATCTTCTACTTTATTTTCTTTTAGAGTTGAAAAAAGCTGCGATTTTTCATTTATAGCTTTATCTATTAAATTTTTAAAATCATCATCAAAAATTTCACCTGTGTGAGTATTATGAATTTTGCCTAAAGATTCAGCGAACGTGGTTGCTTTTTCTAGGTCGTTTTGAGTTAAATTACCATTTTCTTTAATTATTGGCTTGGATGCGCCGCCTGATTTCTTACCATTAATACTATTGATAGTTTTCCAAAATTCTTTAGAGTCTTTAGTTTCGTCTAGTTTTTTAGTTTGCTGATTCCAAAATTCTTCTCTATCTTTGTTTACTTGTTTACTTACTAAGTTGTTTAATTGATTATATAGAGTTTTATCCTCTGCCTTTTGCGTATTTCTAGCTAAGCGTCTAATTTGTCTCTTTAATTTAATTAGTTTCATTGTTTCATTTGAGATAAAAAGTGCTTTATCTTTACGTTTTGCTTTAGGACACGCTTTATTTAGCCCTTCTTTAATTATATTGCTTATTTTTTCGTTAGCTAAGTCTAGTTCCTCTGGTGTTTCAGGTTCGAGTCTATCTAAGTTATTTATTATTTCTTTATTAAACCTGTTCCAATCTGTTTTTTCATATTGTAGAATTTCTCTCTGAAATTGTTTTTGAATTTGAGGTGAAGCCAAAGTTAAATGAACTGGCAAATGATCTGAACCAATGTCATCGCCTACATCACATGATTGGATGCGTGACGCCATCTGGCGGCTAACTAGCGCTAGATCTAGTAGATCGCCGCCAGAGGACGTCCCTGGTCTATAAGTTGCAGTGCTGTCGTTAGTTATTAGTAAGTCTAATTCTTCAATTATGTTAAATAGAATGTCTCCGTTAGTATTTCCTACTTTACATCCGAAAAAAGTATGCTTACAATTGAAATCTCCAATAAGAATTGAAAGTGGATATAAATTAGTTATATGCCTGAAATTCTCTATGTTTGGTTTAATATCTGGCGGGTTATAAATAGTTGCTAATGCCACTGTCTTACCTTGTGATTTGAAGTTTATTGCCAAAAATTCTTCGTTAAAATCTGAAGTATCTATTTCATTAAATTTGATATCTTTTCTAATTAAAATAGCTACACCGCCTGCTGCATTCTGCAGGCGCCCATTAGGATAAATTATATTTCTATCTTTTCTGATAATGTTATAATTTGGAATTCTGATTCTAGTTTGCTCTCTAAGTCTAGTTTCATTTAAAGTCACAAAATGTGGTTTATATTCATTTAAATAGTTAATTAGTTCAGTCCTTCTTTTATATAGTCCGTTAATGTTAGCATGAATAATTTGAACGTTTTTTGTTGGTGGTAAACTGTTATCCATGTTTTATAAGTACTGTACTGTACTTAGCCTTACTTTAGTTTTTCCTACTTTAGTTAGGTTTTTACTGGTGAGTACTGTACTGTACTAGACCTAGTAAAAACGGCCCTACTTTTTCTACTTTAGGTTTAGGTTGTACTTACAAGTCTTTTGGAAGGTGGAGTAAGTAGTCTCTGATGGTCAGTGGGGAGACGTTCGCTCTGAAGGCCCAGTTGACTGATTTGCTGGCTATGTGTGGTACGTCATCTGGCTCCATCGTTCCTGCGTTCATGGCTCTGGCGTACAGGATCGTGTGGGCTGAAATAAAAAGTTATTTTATTTTTATTTTATTTTATTTCAGAATGACTCGCAAACGCAAAAGTATGGCCTATATACAGGCAGCAATGCTTGTTGGTAAACACGATAATGAGCTGGTTGATATTCACGACTTTCCTAGCAAAAATTTGCATGTCGCACAGCGGCCAATCATATCCCGTATACAGCCAATCTCGACACCCCATTGGCCAAAAAGTAGCGACTTCCTTGATTAGCCATGTGCTCCTGCCAAATCCTCGCGCCGCGAGCAGCGCTTCCCCCCAAAATAGAAAAATCAAACATATATATGGAAGTACGCGCCCCCCCTCCTCTTTTGTCATACTGTGTATGCTCCCACCCCTCGGCCCGGCCGGCCGGCCGCCCCGGTATACCACGGGCTGGCTACCTGCCACCCCCGGCCGCTACCGACCGTCCACACACACACAGGGGACACTGCCTGTCACACATCCATTCATGCCTTGGCTTTTTCTACTTTGCAATTTTAAAATAATACAGTATTTATTCCTGTACAGGATTTACTAGTGAAATAAATTATTTAGACTACTTCATAAATAAATTTATCGTCATGTTTATAACAGGCCTGTAGATGCATATAATATGAAACGGGATGGCTATCAATGTGTGACGTTGATAGAATGTTTAATGATATGTAATCGGCAGGGGACTTGAATTTAAAATAAGTATAGTGAATCGATGATATGTAATGATGGGCAGTGGACTTTAATTTTAAAGAAGTATAGATAGTGAAATATGTAATTCACAGAAAAAACAGCGGAATGTAATATCTCTTGTTAAAATGTGGTGGCTCTGAAAAGAGCCGTTTGTTTGCTACCAGGAAGAACAGCAAGTGTCTACTTGGAGCTGGTGTACTTGGTGACAGCCTTGGTGCCCTCAGACACGGCGTGCTTGGCCAATTCACCTGGCAGAAGGAGACGGACAGCTGTCTGGATCTCTCTGGAGGTGATGGTTGAGCGGCGGTTGTAGTGAGCCAGACGTGAAGCCTCAGCAGCGATACGTTCGAACAGATCGTTGACAAATGAGTTCATGATGCTCATGGCCTTGCTGCTGACTCCGGTGTCGGGGTGAACCTGCTTCAGCACTTTGTAGATGTAAATGCTGTAGCTCTCCCTCCTCCTCTTCCTGCGCTTCTTGTCCCCGGTACGGACGGCCTTTGCCTTAGAGGCGGCCTTCTTCGAGCCCTTGCTGCTGGCGGCTTGCTTTGGTGGCATAGTTGTCTTTTAAACGTGACTGGTGTCAGTGTGAAAATGACGACAAACCAAATTTTTTCCTTTTATTTGGCGAAACAGGCCTCCAAGAATGGTCTCGGCGTTGGAGAATCTATTACTGAAATAGGGGTGGCCGTCTGGCGCACCTGCTGCGCTTAGCTAAACACGTGCAGAGATAGCCTCAACTAGGTAACACATATGTTTTTAGTTGAATAAAGTGCTACCTAGCCTGAAATGGCCTAATCGGTTTCACGTGTCACTTATGTTATTTGTAAGCATTGTTAACATAATGAACTGTTTGAGGGGCTACTTGACCTGTAAATAATAGGCACGCCCTTGCTGTTCTTCGGAAGCTAGTGTCGCGTCTGTTAAGTTAAACTCGACTGTCTGGCGGTCACTGTTTCGGTTTACTTTCTGTATCAACACAAACAAAACTTTGACAATGTCTGGACGTGGAAAGGGAGGCAAGGCAAAGGGAAAGAGCAAGACTCGCAGCTCTCGCGCTGGACTGCAGTTTCCAGTAGGACGTATCCACCGTCTTTTGCGCAAAGGCAACTATGCCAAGCGTGTTGGAGCCGGTGCACCCGTCTACTTGGCCGCTGTCATGGAGTATTTGGCAGCTGAGGTGCTTGAGTTGGCAGGTAACGCCGCCCGTGACAACAAGAAGAGCAGAATCATCCCCCGTCATCTGCAACTGGCCATCCGCAACGACGAGGAATTGAACAAACTGCTGTCAGGTGTGACCATCGCCCAGGGTGGTGTCCTGCCCAACATCCAGGCTGTGCTTCTCCCCAAGAAGACCCAGAAGTCTAAGTAAACTCTCTTCACGAAGGGTTGACTTCAGTCAAAAAACGGCTCTTTTCAGAGCCACCACTTTTTAAAAAAAGATATAACATACACGCTGTTTTCACACAATGCAGGCTATTTTTGAAAGTCAAAATATAAACTGTGCAAATTTAATTCCAAACAATTTGACATTAAATTGATCATCGTTCAAATGTGTCGTTTGCCAGCTGGAATCTTACCTTAAGCCATTTTAAAGAATGAATCGTGTGTTAGATTAAGAAAAACCTTAAATATAATTGATACATTGTTGCGTTCACTTTGACAGACATAAAAAAGTCATTGCTGACTTATTTGCCATAAAATGTACATGTATATATATACAAGATGGTTAATTTACGAATAGTTTCTCCTATGCAGCATCTCATTCATTCATTCATTCATTCATTCATTCATTCATTCATTCATTCATTCATTCATTCATTCATTCATTCATTCATTCATTCATTCATTTGATCATACCTTTTATATATACGTTTGTAGGCATTCACCAGGTGGCGCTTACGAGTGACAGTGTCACTGGAAGGGGATATATATTTTATAGTATTATATGTTTATTTCTTTATTGTTGATGTATCAGTTGACTCCATTCCCCGCTGTTAATGATTTTAATATTTGTTTAATTTTCTAAAGATGCTATATATCATGAGCGTTATATTAAGCGTATTTTGTCACCTAAAATTATTGTTAATCAATATTTCATAATAGCGACTGCCGCTGCTAGTGAAAGTGTACCCATTGCAGAGCACTACACGCACCTTTCCCATCCCGAGGCCGTGTGATGAAATTCCGCGGGCGAAGGGCACCTGCGGAGGGGTGACACCTTATTAAAATAGGTTTAGGTTGAACATGTATTTTTCAAAAAAGTCCATCTGAAACCCTTTGACAATACACAGCAAATGTCAGTGGAAGAAAGTGATGCAACAATTCATTCATTTCTGCACTACAGTATTCTGTGCATGGCTTTTATAATGTGCTAGCTTCTTCGTCTATGTCACATCATTTAATTAATCAAATATTTCTAATTCATTAATTTAAGGAACGAAGGGAGGGATGAAGGAATGAATGAAGGAATGAATGAGAGAAGGTTAAAAGACAGGAATAATTGAATAAATAAATAAATAAATGAATACATAAATAAAGTAATGAAGGAAGAATAAATGAAAGAGGGAAGAAAATAATAAAGGGATTAAAAAAGGAAGGGGAGAATTAAAGAAAAACTAAAGAATGAAGGAAATAACAAACGAAAGAAGAAAGAAATTAAAAAAGGAATAAATAAAGGAAAGAATAAAGAGAATAACGAAGAGAATAATGAATGAATGAATGAATGAATGAATGAATGAATGAAGGAAGGAATGAAGAAAAGAAATAAGGAAGAATAATTGAAAGAATGAAGAAATAAGGGGAGAAATAAAAAAAGTGAAGAATTAATGAAGGATAAAATGAAGGAAATAATAAAAGGAGGAATAAAAAATAAAGGGAAGAATCAATGAAGTAATGAAGGAAGTAATGAAGGAAGAAAAAAGTAATAAAATATAGAAGGAATGAATGAAGAAAAAAAGGAAAGAATAAAGGAATAGAAGAAGGAAGGAACAAAGGAAAAAAGGAGTTGATGATATTTCATTTTTTGGGGTATTAATTTGTATTCACCTATTATAAATTTTGACCAAAAACGAAATGAAGACCATTTAAACAGAAAATGAAGCAAAAAAATAGAGATGTTACAAGTGTAGGAAAAAAATGCAAAAGTCTACGGCACCCGGTATTCCCAGGCGGTCACCCATCCAAGTACTAACCGGGCCCGACGTTGCTTAACTTCGGTGATCGGACGAGAACCGGTGCTTTCAACGTGGTATGGCCGTAGACGAGTAAGACATGGGAATCTTGCGAAGTCTATCAAGTAACAGTCATTCGCAAGGTATTGTAATTAAAAAAAACACAGACATCTGTCTTTGAACCAATGAAGATAAGTATAATAATGACGGACGGACGAAAAATTGTTTGATGAGATATAAATAATAACAATAATGTGTGTGAAATAATAAAGAAAACTAGTGGTAGTCCGTCCGTCCGTCCGTCCGTCCGTCCGTCCGTCCGTCCGTCCGTCCGTCCGTCCGTCCGTCCGTCCGTCCGTCCGTCCGTCTATTGTAATCTACACGCACCCGTGTCAGACAGATTTAAGTAGACTAGTATCACCTATAAATCTATTTGTGAGCTATACTGTATTTTGTCATGAAATTGCATAATGTGAACAAAATTAGGCAGAAAGGACAAAATGAATCAAATCATGGCAATGCTGCATGCTAGAAGAAGATGTGTTTAGAAACAAAAAGGAGGTGATTTCCATTCATTCCGAGGTGCATATGAATAAATAGCTGCAGCAGTCAACTTTCACTTGCAGACATTGTAGTATATATCATATGTGGGTTAGGTAAATTGACATTAAAATGGTTATTATCGTGAGCGGACTCATACATCTTCAAGTTTCAGTACTCAAAAGGTTTAGCACATGAAGTTATGTGAAAGAAAGAAGCGAGATGTCGGCGTGTGTATAGTCATGTAGTGTGTAGATTATTTATGTAAACAGCAGTTTAATTAGATGATAAATGGACAGTGATATATCATTAAATCTTTTGATACGCTGTGGTGGCTCTGAAAAGAGCCGTTTTGGTGTTGACACTGTGTGTTGTATACAGATGAAGCAGCTTAAGCTCTCTCTCCACGGATACGACGGGCCAGCTGGATGTCCTTTGGCATGATGGTGACACGCTTGGCGTGGATGGCGCACAAGTTGGTGTCCTCAAACAGACCAACCAAGTATGCCTCGCTAGCCTCCTGCAGGGCCATGACGGCAGAGCTCTGGAAGCGGAGATCTGTCTTGAAGTCCTGGGCGATTTCACGGACCAGACGCTGGAATGGCAGCTTGCGGATGAGCAGTTCAGTGCTCTTCTGGTATCTGCGGATCTCACGGAGAGCGACTGTTCCTGGCCTGTAACGATGTGGTTTCTTCACACCTCCGGTGGCTGGGGCACTCTTACGAGCTGCCTTGGTGGCCAGCTGCTTCCTTGGGGCCTTGCCTCCTGTAGACTTACGAGCGGTTTGCTTTGTTCTTGCCATTTTTGTCAAGTGAATACAGAAACCCGAGTTTCAAGGGGTATATGTGAGCCGGTCCGTGCCAGCAGTGGGTAGAACAGTTCATTGTGTACACGGGAGGGGCCGCACAGAAGTGTGCCTGCTTAATCTGCATAACATGACATCACGCTTATCAAAGACGTGTGAGCGCATCGCGGCTATCACACAGGGGATAACTGGTGTCATTACCAGTGTTTGTTTAACAATTCCACTGATCAGGTTGACAAATCTACTTGTGAACATTAACTACCCTGCGGTATCGAAATGGGTGCTCACCTACAGATGCATAATGTACTGGTCCCAAACATCTGATTTTTCGATCCAATTTTTGCACAAACATGACTAGTTGGCAATATTTTGATATCGACATGTTTATTAAACTAAGGAAAATCATTTTAATTTGACAATACATTTTCATTACATTACTGCAAAATGTGTTTACACATTTTAATAAAAGTTGTTTTTGTCAATTTAACATGCAACATTAATAAAATTAGGTCAGGTTGACATGAATTTGACATGAACTGTAATTAAAATAGCAATATAATTTGGCTATTCTAATAAAAGTGTTTGTTAACTGAACATGCGACTTTTAATAGTGTTGTGAAATTGAGTCATATTTATGTCGCATGTTTTAATTAAAATCTCTCTCGCTTCACTACATAGATAATAGGGCAATTTTATAATAAAAGTTTTTGTCCATTTGACATACGACGTCTTTTTAGAACTGTTAATAAAATAGAAAATTATTGCGTTTGTGTTCTCTCCTAGAAATTTATGGAGACTTATTAACAGGTAAGACTAGTCTGTCAACATTTTTTTAATACAACAGCCAACTACACACTAAATTTTTAAATGTCATGAAACACAATGTGGTTTTAATAATTATTTTTCAAATTTAAAACTATTATATCCCAAATGAAACAGTTTATTTGTCTGGTCTTTTTTTATTATGTGGTGGCTCTGAAAAGAGCCGTTTGTTGAGTTTGCTAGATCACAGATTCATAATCTAACCGCCGAATCCGTACAGTGTACGTCCTTGGCGTTTCAAGGCGTAGACGACATCCATAGCTGTCACAGTCTTCCTCTTGGCATGCTCTGTGTATGTGACGGCATCACGGATCACATTTTCCAAGAAAACCTTCAACACACCACGGGTCTCCTCGTAGATAAGACCAGAGATACGTTTTACACCACCTCTGCGTGCCAGACGACGGATAGCTGGCTTGGTGATTCCCTGGATATTGTCACGCAACACCTTACGATGACGCTTGGCGCCGCCCTTTCCAAGTCCCTTTCCTCCTTTACCTCTTCCTGACATTTTCGATATTCTTCTGTTGTCACACAAAAGTAGAATGACTCGCAAACGCAAAAGTATGGCCTATATACAGGCAGCAATGCTTGTTGGTAAACACGATAATGAGCTGGTTGATATTCACGACTTTCCTAGCAAAAATTTGCATGTCGCACAGCGGCCAATCATATCCCGTATACAGCCAATCTCGACACCCCATTGGCCAAAAAGTAGCGACTTCCTTGATTAGCCATGTGCTCCTGCCAAATCCTCGCGCCGCGAGCAGCGCTTCCCCCCAAAATAGAAAAATCAAACATATATATGGAAGTACGCGCCCCCCCTCCTCTTTTGTCATACTGTGTATGCTCCCACCCCTCGGCCCGGCCGGCCGGCCGCCCCGGTATACCACGGGCTGGCTACCTGCCACCCCCGGCCGCTACCGACCGTCCACACACACACAGGGGACACTGCCTGTCACACATCCATTCATGCCTTGGCTTTTTCTACTTTGCAATTTTAAAATAATACAGTATTTATTCCTGTACAGGATTTACTAGTGAAATAAATTATTTAGACTACTTCATAAATAAATTTATCGTCATGTTTATAACAGGCCTGTAGATGCATATAATATGAAACGGGATGGCTATCAATGTGTGACGTTGATAGAATGTTTAATGATATGTAATCGGCAGGGGACTTGAATTTAAAATAAGTATAGTGAATCGATGATATGTAATGATGGGCAGTGGACTTTAATTTTAAAGAAGTATAGATAGTGAAATATGTAATTCACAGAAAAAACAGCGGAATGTAATATCTCTTGTTAAAATGTGGTGGCTCTGAAAAGAGCCGTTTGTTTGCTACCAGGAAGAACAGCAAGTGTCTACTTGGAGCTGGTGTACTTGGTGACAGCCTTGGTGCCCTCAGACACGGCGTGCTTGGCCAATTCACCTGGCAGAAGGAGACGGACAGCTGTCTGGATCTCTCTGGAGGTGATGGTTGAGCGGCGGTTGTAGTGAGCCAGACGTGAAGCCTCAGCAGCGATACGTTCGAACAGATCGTTGACAAATGAGTTCATGATGCTCATGGCCTTGCTGCTGACTCCGGTGTCGGGGTGAACCTGCTTCAGCACTTTGTAGATGTAAATGCTGTAGCTCTCCCTCCTCCTCTTCCTGCGCTTCTTGTCCCCGGTACGGACGGCCTTTGCCTTAGAGGCGGCCTTCTTCGAGCCCTTGCTGCTGGCGGCTTGCTTTGGTGGCATAGTTGTCTTTTAAACGTGACTGGTGTCAGTGTGAAAATGACGACAAACCAAATTTTTTCCTTTTATTTGGCGAAACAGGCCTCCAAGAATGGTCTCGGCGTTGGAGAATCTATTACTGAAATAGGGGTGGCCGTCTGGCGCACCTGCTGCGCTTAGCTAAACACGTGCAGAGATAGCCTCAACTAGGTAACACATATGTTTTTAGTTGAATAAAGTGCTACCTAGCCTGAAATGGCCTAATCGGTTTCACGTGTCACTTATGTTATTTGTAAGCATTGTTAACATAATGAACTGTTTGAGGGGCTACTTGACCTGTAAATAATAGGCACGCCCTTGCTGTTCTTCGGAAGCTAGTGTCGCGTCTGTTAAGTTAAACTCGACTGTCTGGCGGTCACTGGCAACGACAAGAGTGACAGCGCTGGTGACGCTCTTTTTAACATTACTGAGGAGCTGGACCTCACAATACTCAATGATGAGTCTGTGACATTCTGTCGGAACTATGCTGGCAACAGTGTGGAAAGCATCCTTGATCTTGCCCTTGCTTCCAGGAAGATGGGTCCTAAAGTCGCTGAATGCACAGTCAAAGGCGATGTAGGGAGTGACCATCTTCCAGTGCATATTAGATTGAATTCTCATGAGGTGGAGAAAGCTCTAACAAAAGCAGTTCACAGGCTTGACAAGGCAAATTGGCAGAAATTCCGCAAGGAACTAAAGTCAATTGAGATGGGTGACCTCACCACACCCGAGGAAATAGAAAAAGCTGTTGAACTGCTTGAAACCTCTATGATTTGTGCCCTAGACAAAAGTTGTCAATCTGTGAAACAAAAAACACAGGATTTCTTTATCTCTGAAAAAACGTCTAAGCTGATCAGAGAAAAAAGAAAAGCTAGAAGGCTAGCTATGAGATTCAGTGACGAGCCCGAGTACATGACTATGTACAAGAGCCTGACCAACGAGGTCAAGGAATCTATCAAAACGGACAAGGAAAGGGCTTGGCAAGAACAGATTGATAAACTTGACGGAGCCAGGGATGGAACAGAGTTCTGGAACTCGTTCTTCCGGCTAACAGGGGCAAAATCTAGGGGAACGAGAAAAACTCCCCTCATGAGAAGTGATGGTACTCACACTGAAAATGACAAAGAGAGAGCTGACACGTTCGCAGCCTCGCTTGAAAAAGTACACAATGTCCACCAGGGGACCATCTTTGACGATGAGTTCAAAGTGGAGGTAGAAAGCACTATTAAAGAGCACGAAATGCTCTTCAAGCCACTAGTAAGCCACGTCCCCGAAGAGGACGATGATCACGAGACACTAACCCCAATAACAACAGGGGAAATCAAGGCTTATCTGAAAAAGTGCAAATCTAGCTCTGCGCCTGGTCTGGACGGTATCAGATACGGTGTACTTAAGCAAGCAAATGACAAGGTTTATGAGGCCCTGGCCCAAATCTGTAATGCCTGTATGGCTACAGGATACTATCCTAAGCTATGGAAAAAGGCTGAAGGTATCATGATACCTAAGCCAGGCAAAGACGAAAAAATGCCGGGGAACTATAGACCTATCAGCCTGCTGAGCTGCATGGGCAAACTCTTTGAAAAAACGCTAGCTGGTAGAATAAGGAACTTTCTTGAGAAAGAAAAGTTCTTTAACAAATGGCAGAATGGCTTCAGGAGCAAGCGCATCGCCATGGAACATGTGTTCAGACTGGTAGAGGAAACTCAACTGGGATTCACTAAGAAATGGAAAGGTGGAGCAATCTTTATCGATGTTGAGAAAGCATTTGACTCGGTGTGGCATGACGGACTAAGATACAAGCTGATGAACGGCAGCTTACCTAGGAAGATGGTCAGGTTGATATCATCTTTCCTAAGTGACAGAACGATCAAAGTCAATTGCTGTAACAACTGCTCAGAGGAGGTGACCCTCAATGCGGGCACACCTCAGGGCTCGGTCCTAAGCCCTCTCCTTTTCATTATCTATGTGAATGATATCCCAGACATGAGTTCACTCAATGTCAAGCTCTCCCAGTTCGCAGATGACATGGGAATCTGGGCACATGCAACCAATGCCAAATGGGTGAAGGCAAAGCTATCAAAAGCTTTAAAACTTATTGAAGCATGGTGTTCCAAATGGCGGATAAAACTAAACGCAGGAAAAACTCAGCTGATTGTGTTTAGTGTCGGTCCAAAACCAGAACTTATAGATCTGGAACTGTTTGGTGAGCCTATTATTCAAACTCAAACAGCCAAACTGCTTGGAATCCTATTTGATCGAAGGCTTAGCTTCAAAGACCATATGAAAGACCTAATGACAAAGGTCTACAGGCGACTGAACCTGTTGAAGTTGCTCAAAGGGACAAACTGGGGCGCCAGACCATATACCATCTTAAAAGCCTACAAGTGCTTTATACGCCCTGTCCTTGAATATGGTTCGCTGATAACTGGAGCTTTAAGGGAATCACAAGTGAAGGAAATGCAGATCTTTCAAAACAAGTGCCTGAGACTAGCACTTGGGGTAACCTACCTGGACAGAATGAGAACAATAGATCTGCATGACCTCACTAACGTCCCTATGATCAAAACTAGGATGACAGCAATGGCGGTTAAAACATTTAGATCACTTGAAAACACACAGTGTTTCAAGGATCTGGTGTTGAATCATGAGATCGTTCAAAAACGATCAGGCTCTAATACAATTCTGGATCAATTGCTGGCTGAAATCCAGGCTGACGCTTAAACACGGTTGACGGTTGACGGTTGACGATTGACGAATAACGGTTGAGCTCCTGTTCCCACATAGAACAGGGGCTCTGGGGGCGCCGTTCTGTGTGACATACCAAAAGCAGGGAGTTCCCTATCACTCCACTGCATGAGACAAGAACACGGTTGACGGTTGACGGTTGACGGATATCGGTTGAACTCCTGAACTCCTGTTCCCACAGAGAACAGGGGCTCTGAAAGGAGCCGTTTTGTGAGACACACAGCACTGAAGGAGACGGATTCTGGTCTTAAGCAATGAGCTCTCTATCATTACATTGCTAGCTTGGGTGATGGCACGGCGGACACGGATGGTTGGCTGACGATGACGGTTCATGATGGTGGTTTCAAACACACTGCTCAGAAAGCAGAGCACATTTCAAAGGGTCAGTCCTTGCCCTTACTCTGGTGGCTGGTCGCCTCTTCCCTGGTTCCTTGTCTCCTGGACTTCTTCTTGCCATTGCTTGTACAATCACCTACCTCACCAGGTGAAAAGAGAGAGGCACTATAAGGTTTATACCAGAACTAGTGCATAATCTCGCGTCAGCCCTCGCGCTGCGCGCTCCTCTAGGCGGTCACTGTTTCGGTTTACTTTCTGTATCAACACAAACAAAACTTTGACAATGTCTGGACGTGGAAAGGGAGGCAAGGCAAAGGGAAAGAGCAAGACTCGCAGCTCTCGCGCTGGACTGCAGTTTCCAGTAGGACGTATCCACCGTCTTTTGCGCAAAGGCAACTATGCCAAGCGTGTTGGAGCCGGTGCACCCGTCTACTTGGCCGCTGTCATGGAGTATTTGGCAGCTGAGGTGCTTGAGTTGGCAGGTAACGCCGCCCGTGACAACAAGAAGAGCAGAATCATCCCCCGTCATCTGCAACTGGCCATCCGCAACGACGAGGAATTGAACAAACTGCTGTCAGGTGTGACCATCGCCCAGGGTGGTGTCCTGCCCAACATCCAGGCTGTGCTTCTCCCCAAGAAGACCCAGAAGTCTAAGTAAACTCTCTTCACGAAGGGTTGACTTCAGTCAAAAAACGGCTCTTTTCAGAGCCACCACTTTTTAAAAAAAGATATAACATACACGCTGTTTTCACACAATGCAGGCTATTTTTGAAAGTCAAAATATAAACTGTGCAAATTTAATTCCAAACAATTTGACATTAAATTGATCATCGTTCAAATGTGTCGTTTGCCAGCTGGAATCTTACCTTAAGCCATTTTAAAGAATGAATCGTGTGTTAGATTAAGAAAAACCTTAAATATAATTGATACATTGTTGCGTTCACTTTGACAGACATAAAAAAGTCATTGCTGACTTATTTGCCATAAAATGTACATGTATATATATACAAGATGGTTAATTTACGAATAGTTTCTCCTATGCAGCATCTCATTCATTCATTCATTCATTCATTCATTCATTCATTCATTCATTCATTCATTCATTCATTCATTCATTCATTCATTCATTTGATCATACCTTTTATATATACGTTTGTAGGCATTCACCAGGTGGCGCTTACGAGTGACAGTGTCACTGGAAGGGGATATATATTTTATAGTATTATATGTTTATTTCTTTATTGTTGATGTATCAGTTGACTCCATTCCCCGCTGTTAATGATTTTAATATTTGTTTAATTTTCTAAAGATGCTATATATCATGAGCGTTATATTAAGCGTATTTTGTCACCTAAAATTATTGTTAATCAATATTTCATAATAGCGACTGCCGCTGCTAGTGAAAGTGTACCCATTGCAGAGCACTACACGCACCTTTCCCATCCCGAGGCCGTGTGATGAAATTCCGCGGGCGAAGGGCACCTGCGGAGGGGTGACACCTTATTAAAATAGGTTTAGGTTGAACATGTATTTTTCAAAAAAGTCCATCTGAAACCCTTTGACAATACACAGCAAATGTCAGTGGAAGAAAGTGATGCAACAATTCATTCATTTCTGCACTACAGTATTCTGTGCATGGCTTTTATAATGTGCTAGCTTCTTCGTCTATGTCACATCATTTAATTAATCAAATATTTCTAATTCATTAATTTAAGGAACGAAGGGAGGGATGAAGGAATGAATGAAGGAATGAATGAGAGAAGGTTAAAAGACAGGAATAATTGAATAAATAAATAAATAAATGAATACATAAATAAAGTAATGAAGGAAGAATAAATGAAAGAGGGAAGAAAATAATAAAGGGATTAAAAAAGGAAGGGGAGAATTAAAGAAAAACTAAAGAATGAAGGAAATAACAAACGAAAGAAGAAAGAAATTAAAAAAGGAATAAATAAAGGAAAGAATAAAGAGAATAACGAAGAGAATAATGAATGAATGAATGAATGAATGAATGAATGAATGAATGAAGGAAGGAATGAAGAAAAGAAATAAGGAAGAATAATTGAAAGAATGAAGAAATAAGGGGAGAAATAAAAAAAGTGAAGAATTAATGAAGGATAAAATGAAGGAAATAATAAAAGGAGGAATAAAAAATAAAGGGAAGAATCAATGAAGTAATGAAGGAAGTAATGAAGGAAGAAAAAAGTAATAAAATATAGAAGGAATGAATGAAGAAAAAAAGGAAAGAATAAAGGAATAGAAGAAGGAAGGAACAAAGGAAAAAAGGAGTTGATGATATTTCATTTTTTGGGGTATTAATTTGTATTCACCTATTATAAATTTTGACCAAAAACGAAATGAAGACCATTTAAACAGAAAATGAAGCAAAAAAATAGAGATGTTACAAGTGTAGGAAAAAAATGCAAAAGTCTACGGCACCCGGTATTCCCAGGCGGTCACCCATCCAAGTACTAACCGGGCCCGACGTTGCTTAACTTCGGTGATCGGACGAGAACCGGTGCTTTCAACGTGGTATGGCCGTAGACGAGTAAGACATGGGAATCTTGCGAAGTCTATCAAGTAACAGTCATTCGCAAGGTATTGTAATTAAAAAAAACACAGACATCTGTCTTTGAACCAATGAAGATAAGTATAATAATGACGGACGGACGAAAAATTGTTTGATGAGATATAAATAATAACAATAATGTGTGTGAAATAATAAAGAAAACTAGTGGTAGTCCGTCCGTCCGTCCGTCCGTCCGTCCGTCCGTCCGTCCGTCCGTCCGTCCGTCCGTCCGTCCGTCCGTCCGTCCGTCTATTGTAATCTACACGCACCCGTGTCAGACAGATTTAAGTAGACTAGTATCACCTATAAATCTATTTGTGAGCTATACTGTATTTTGTCATGAAATTGCATAATGTGAACAAAATTAGGCAGAAAGGACAAAATGAATCAAATCATGGCAATGCTGCATGCTAGAAGAAGATGTGTTTAGAAACAAAAAGGAGGTGATTTCCATTCATTCCGAGGTGCATATGAATAAATAGCTGCAGCAGTCAACTTTCACTTGCAGACATTGTAGTATATATCATATGTGGGTTAGGTAAATTGACATTAAAATGGTTATTATCGTGAGCGGACTCATACATCTTCAAGTTTCAGTACTCAAAAGGTTTAGCACATGAAGTTATGTGAAAGAAAGAAGCGAGATGTCGGCGTGTGTATAGTCATGTAGTGTGTAGATTATTTATGTAAACAGCAGTTTAATTAGATGATAAATGGACAGTGATATATCATTAAATCTTTTGATACGCTGTGGTGGCTCTGAAAAGAGCCGTTTTGGTGTTGACACTGTGTGTTGTATACAGATGAAGCAGCTTAAGCTCTCTCTCCACGGATACGACGGGCCAGCTGGATGTCCTTTGGCATGATGGTGACACGCTTGGCGTGGATGGCGCACAAGTTGGTGTCCTCAAACAGACCAACCAAGTATGCCTCGCTAGCCTCCTGCAGGGCCATGACGGCAGAGCTCTGGAAGCGGAGATCTGTCTTGAAGTCCTGGGCGATTTCACGGACCAGACGCTGGAATGGCAGCTTGCGGATGAGCAGTTCAGTGCTCTTCTGGTATCTGCGGATCTCACGGAGAGCGACTGTTCCTGGCCTGTAACGATGTGGTTTCTTCACACCTCCGGTGGCTGGGGCACTCTTACGAGCTGCCTTGGTGGCCAGCTGCTTCCTTGGGGCCTTGCCTCCTGTAGACTTACGAGCGGTTTGCTTTGTTCTTGCCATTTTTGTCAAGTGAATACAGAAACCCGAGTTTCAAGGGGTATATGTGAGCCGGTCCGTGCCAGCAGTGGGTAGAACAGTTCATTGTGTACACGGGAGGGGCCGCACAGAAGTGTGCCTGCTTAATCTGCATAACATGACATCACGCTTATCAAAGACGTGTGAGCGCATCGCGGCTATCACACAGGGGATAACTGGTGTCATTACCAGTGTTTGTTTAACAATTCCACTGATCAGGTTGACAAATCTACTTGTGAACATTAACTACCCTGCGGTATCGAAATGGGTGCTCACCTACAGATGCATAATGTACTGGTCCCAAACATCTGATTTTTCGATCCAATTTTTGCACAAACATGACTAGTTGGCAATATTTTGATATCGACATGTTTATTAAACTAAGGAAAATCATTTTAATTTGACAATACATTTTCATTACATTACTGCAAAATGTGTTTACACATTTTAATAAAAGTTGTTTTTGTCAATTTAACATGCAACATTAATAAAATTAGGTCAGGTTGACATGAATTTGACATGAACTGTAATTAAAATAGCAATATAATTTGGCTATTCTAATAAAAGTGTTTGTTAACTGAACATGCGACTTTTAATAGTGTTGTGAAATTGAGTCATATTTATGTCGCATGTTTTAATTAAAATCTCTCTCGCTTCACTACATAGATAATAGGGCAATTTTATAATAAAAGTTTTTGTCCATTTGACATACGACGTCTTTTTAGAACTGTTAATAAAATAGAAAATTATTGCGTTTGTGTTCTCTCCTAGAAATTTATGGAGACTTATTAACAGGTAAGACTAGTCTGTCAACATTTTTTTAATACAACAGCCAACTACACACTAAATTTTTAAATGTCATGAAACACAATGTGGTTTTAATAATTATTTTTCAAATTTAAAACTATTATATCCCAAATGAAACAGTTTATTTGTCTGGTCTTTTTTTATTATGTGGTGGCTCTGAAAAGAGCCGTTTGTTGAGTTTGCTAGATCACAGATTCATAATCTAACCGCCGAATCCGTACAGTGTACGTCCTTGGCGTTTCAAGGCGTAGACGACATCCATAGCTGTCACAGTCTTCCTCTTGGCATGCTCTGTGTATGTGACGGCATCACGGATCACATTTTCCAAGAAAACCTTCAACACACCACGGGTCTCCTCGTAGATAAGACCAGAGATACGTTTTACACCACCTCTGCGTGCCAGACGACGGATAGCTGGCTTGGTGATTCCCTGGATATTGTCACGCAACACCTTACGATGACGCTTGGCGCCGCCCTTTCCAAGTCCCTTTCCTCCTTTACCTCTTCCTGACATTTTCGATATTCTTCTGTTGTCACACAAAAGTAGAATGACTCGCAAACGCAAAAGTATGGCCTATATACAGGCAGCAATGCTTGTTGGTAAACACGATAATGAGCTGGTTGATATTCACGACTTTCCTAGCAAAAATTTGCATGTCGCACAGCGGCCAATCATATCCCGTATACAGCCAATCTCGACACCCCATTGGCCAAAAAGTAGCGACTTCCTTGATTAGCCATGTGCTCCTGCCAAATCCTCGCGCCGCGAGCAGCGCTTCCCCCCAAAATAGAAAAATCAAACATATATATGGAAGTACGCGCCCCCCCTCCTCTTTTGTCATACTGTGTATGCTCCCACCCCTCGGCCCGGCCGGCCGGCCGCCCCGGTATACCACGGGCTGGCTACCTGCCACCCCCGGCCGCTACCGACCGTCCACACACACACAGGGGACACTGCCTGTCACACATCCATTCATGCCTTGGCTTTTTCTACTTTGCAATTTTAAAATAATACAGTATTTATTCCTGTACAGGATTTACTAGTGAAATAAATTATTTAGACTACTTCATAAATAAATTTATCGTCATGTTTATAACAGGCCTGTAGATGCATATAATATGAAACGGGATGGCTATCAATGTGTGACGTTGATAGAATGTTTAATGATATGTAATCGGCAGGGGACTTGAATTTAAAATAAGTATAGTGAATCGATGATATGTAATGATGGGCAGTGGACTTTAATTTTAAAGAAGTATAGATAGTGAAATATGTAATTCACAGAAAAAACAGCGGAATGTAATATCTCTTGTTAAAATGTGGTGGCTCTGAAAAGAGCCGTTTGTTTGCTACCAGGAAGAACAGCAAGTGTCTACTTGGAGCTGGTGTACTTGGTGACAGCCTTGGTGCCCTCAGACACGGCGTGCTTGGCCAATTCACCTGGCAGAAGGAGACGGACAGCTGTCTGGATCTCTCTGGAGGTGATGGTTGAGCGGCGGTTGTAGTGAGCCAGACGTGAAGCCTCAGCAGCGATACGTTCGAACAGATCGTTGACAAATGAGTTCATGATGCTCATGGCCTTGCTGCTGACTCCGGTGTCGGGGTGAACCTGCTTCAGCACTTTGTAGATGTAAATGCTGTAGCTCTCCCTCCTCCTCTTCCTGCGCTTCTTGTCCCCGGTACGGACGGCCTTTGCCTTAGAGGCGGCCTTCTTGGATACTCAGTTTTTGTCCACTGTTCCCTAAATGGGAAACAGACAGGACTTCCAACTAAAAATAAACTAGGAATACTTAACAAAAATGAATAAATTTTGAACTCCACCAGAGTGAAATTTTTTAATTTTCATCTCCCTCCTTCTAATATTCCTTGTGGCTACCTCCCTCAGGAGCTCTCTGCTGTCATTCCACCTGTTTGGTGGAGACCCCACTAGGAGCCTCCACCCCCCAGGTGCCATCATTTATTTCCATGCCACTTCACCTCTCACAGCCACCACTTATCTGGGAGTTTATCCGGGAGTTTTTCCGAAAAGGAACAAAATTCATATAATTTTATGTGAACTAATGGAGACTGATAATACATATCACTCTCCATAAGCCCACTTACTCAAAAACAGTATTCCTACAAACCGTCACCGTAAAACCACGTAACATCATTGTATCCATTGTTAGGTGCACTGTCAGCGGGCATTGAGCCAGGCCCCCCCCTACTGACGCAATCCACCCACCGACCCCAACGACACGCCCCCCCCAGCTAATTGCCGAGTAAAGACGGCCATTACTGCCAGCGAGCGCGGCCGTCAAATAGTTCGTGGCCGACCCACCCGACCGCTGACAAAACATATACACACGTGCAAACTGAAAAAACAGAACATACTCCACATCACAATGTATATTAACATTTAAGCACACCACACGATACTATTTGCTTGTAAAATCAGAGCCTCCTACAAGGTCAAACACTTCACATTAATATCAACACATATAACATTAAACTACCCTATAGTATTGTACTGAATGTAAAATCAGACCTCTATCTGAGTCAAACCCCTTTACATGAGCCTAACACTATAGATTAGTATGTAAGCTAGTCGAAAAAAACCAAGCTGGATAGATCAATCTTCCACTATCTTAATATATAATAAATAGTGACAACCAATTATGAATAAATAGTAATAAATTAGTAATAAAAGTAATAAATAGCAATAAATAGTAATAAATAACTGTTCGGCTGAAGGATGCTGCTTCCAGCACAGCGCCTCAGCCGAACCATTCTCTACCCGTGTCCTGCTGTACAAAACACTGTCCAGCACAGTGCGCCAGCCAGTACACCAAATCATTCTTACACCCACCCTTTTGACCTAAAAAAATGTATCACCTACTAAAGCTAAGCTACCCCTTTACCTTATCTATAATCATTGACAAGGTTACCTGGGTTATTTCCCGATTACGTTCCATAACCCTACAGTATTTTTCCCACCCAGATACATTATACATAGTTATCCCCATACATAACTAGCCCATAACTTGATAACAATTCTATCAAGGTTTCCTACGCCTATTTCTCACTACGAAATACGCGTTCCACTGTTTTCCTACCCTCTACTTACTGTATCTGTTTCCTGATACTCTACCATCCTTCCACACTTCTCTCACACTCCCCATTCATTCTACAAAAACGGAAAGAAAATGGTATCAAGTTCGACCTCCACAAATCCCGGGATTGCCTTCCAAATATCTGTGAAGACTAATCTCGGTAATCTGCGAAAGTCGAACATTATCCTGTCTTTTAACTTATATTTAAAAACATTCAATAAACTTAATTCGGAAATTTCGAATCCATAATAATGAGCTCTGGTTCTTTCTTTCCAAATGTGAGCTTTAAGGGTGTAAGTAGTAATCAAAACTAAAGTATTTAATTTTTTGTTCGAAAAATTAAACGTTGAATAGACAAAGTCATCTTCTAAAAAAACTATGGGTGCAGCCCCCTTTGAAAGGGCTTCTTGAAGCCAATCCAAAGAGAGCTGCACTTTATCACAAAAATAAAAAAGGTGTTCTGGTGTTTCTTTACAGTCACACCAGACACATGTCTCTGGCACCCCAATATCATGGGCTGCCAAATAAGACCTTGTATTTAGTACGCAATGACTTGTCATGAAATGTACATTATAATCAAAATCATAATGCTTAACTGCATTCAAATTCCTCCATGACAAGTCAAAGCGTACTGTAGGCTTTAGGCTATAAGCCTTAGGGAAGCTAACTGCCCTAACCTTATTAAAACAAATATATATAGCTTTGACTGGAACCGCCTGGAGCATGTTCCTGTCAAAGCCATCACCCACCTCCTTTATAAAACTTTGAAGGTTCTGTATCGCCTCCTTATAGAAATCAGGCATGGTCCAAGAAGAAGGCGTATCATTCCTCATGGGAATTAAATTAAATGCTGAAAATTTTAACTTGACCCAGTAAAGGGTCAAGTCATACCACTCTTCCCCCTCACTCTTCAAAAACTCTCCTAAATGTTTGACCAAAAAAGCCTTACACTTTATTCCTAAATTAATTACTCCTAATCCCCCTTTTTCTTTGTCTAAATATAAAGTATCCCTCCTTATTCTTTCAAATACACTCCCTCCCCATATAAATCTAAACATAATAAAATTGAACTTCTCAATAAATTTCTTTGGTATTACCGAAACTTTAGCGACATACCAGATCTTAGATGCCACTAAAGACAAAAACAGACTAAGTCTCCCCCTTATTGTATTTGATTTTCCCTTTAAATTTAAAACTTTATCTTCTAGTTTTTTTTGTAACACAGTAAAAGTTTTGTCACAAATACCAACATTATTAAAAAAAAAAAATACCATAAATTTTTTCCGGGACCTTGGTCACCCTAATACCACAAATTGAATCATCATCCGGCTCCCAAGGCCCCAAAAACATCACAAAGGATTTATCAAAATTTGTTTCTGAGCCACTGGCTAAGCCAAACAACTCAAAAATTATTAAAATGTATCTGATATCCCTTTTATCCTGACAAAAAAAATTTGTGTCATCTGCAAATGCCGTTATCTTCACGATCTTACCCCCAGGTAGTTTAATTCCCTTGATGTTGTCCTGCTCATTAATCTTCCTCAATAAGGAATCAATGACCAAGACATACATCAAGGGAGACAGGGAACATCCCTGTCTAACTCCACGTTTTACAGGGATCTCCCCCGTCAATTGGCCATTTACAATCACTTTAAGTGTTGGCGACTTATACAAAATCTCAATCCATGAAATAAACTGTGGGCCAAAACCTGCAAATTGTAAAGTTTTAAATAAAAATTTATGTGAGACCCTATCAAAGGCTTTGGATTGGTCCATAGATAAAAGAGCCGCACTTTTGCCTTTTTGATTTAGATATTCGGCAATGTTCCTAATTAAGTGAACATTGCTGAATATCTGTCTACCTTTAACACAACTATTCTGAAATTTTCCAATTATAGATTCCATAACCCCCCCCATTCGAACACTTAAAATTTTTGTTATCAACTTCAAATCATTACACAATAATGATATAGGTCTCCAATTTTTTAATTTCTCGGCTGCCTCGGGCTTCTTACATAGTAACACAATAGCAGCACAATTTTGATCTTCCCCGAGCCAACCAGCCCTCACTATGGAATTAAAAACTAGAATTAACTTTGGGCCGATCAGCCCGAGAAAGGATTTGTAAAACTCAATGGGCAGCCCGTCCACTCCAGGTGAAGTGCTGCCCCTTGACTTTTTTACCGCTTCAGCCAACTCTTCAAGGGTAAATGCACCCTCGCAGGAAAGCTGTTCTTCTTTACTCAATTTAGGTCTATCTTTCAAAAAATATTCTGAACTTGCAGGATCGCTTGGTATCTCTGCATATAGATTTCTATAAAATTCTGAAACACAATCAATAATATCATTTTTATTCGTGAGCACTTCCCCACTGTCCGACTCCAGCTGCGCCATTGTTTTCTGGCTCGCTTTCCTTTTTTCACACTTAAATAAATCCGACATAATGTTTTCTCCAAAATTCAATTCTGAAATTTTTACTTTTCTTTTAATTCCTTCTAAATGTGATTCCATAAATTTATCAATTTCCTTTCCTAAATCCTCAATTTTTTTATATGGTCTAGGTTCTTCAGACAGCAAAGAATTAAATTTCTTACACATTTCAATCAACCTCCCTTTCCTAACATAATTTAACCTAAATGAATGAATTTTTATTAAATTACAAATTTCAACCTTCATATCAAGCCACCAATTTAAATCAAAAATACTCTGATTTTCCATCCCCCTTTCCCATAACATACTTAAATCCTCCTTAAAAAATTTATCCCTAAACACCGAAACATTTGCTTTCCAATAAGACTTCCCTCTTATTGAATCGCGAATCTTAAAATCCATAACCACCATTCCATGATCAGAGTACTCATTTGAATGAGTGGTAATTTGTCCACAATCTTTTAATAATTCCTTCGAAACATAAACCCTATCAATTCGAGTGGCGGCTAATCCGCCAGCTTGGTGCCACGTATACTGCGTACCCAAAGGGTTTTTCTCTCGGTACACATCCACTAAACTTGCTGAATTTATTACGCCCTCTAAGACGTTCAACCCACCCTTATTAATCCAACCCCTTGAATTCCTATCTAATTTCTGATTTGAAACCAAATTAAAATCACCCAAAAGAATGATGCCAGAATTTCCCCTTACAAATTTGTTTATCATATTAATAAAATCAATTTTTTCCTGTCCTCTCGTTGCATGAACATAAACACATACAATTTTGCAGGTAAAGTTCCCCTTACTCACATTAACAGTGACAAGTCTTCCCGAATGATGGCTTTCAAATTTGTCCACCTTTAAATTTGCTTTCTTGTTAATTAAAATTGCTACCCCAGAACAAAATCTAATTGCGAAAGACCAATAAGCCTCCCCTCCCCAGTCTCTCGCCCAAGCCGAACCTTCATTTATATTTTTACAATTTGTTTCCTGTACTGCCAGGATATCAATTCCTATTAATTTAGCCCACTCAAAAACTTTTTTCCTCTTGAGTAGGTCAGAGAGACCCCTAGCATTAAAGGTGGCAACCTTGATCCCCATTGATAATCACTTAGAAGAAAAACTTCCCTAGCCAGATACCTACTCTAGTAGGCCTCGTCATCACTTCAAAAGAGATTGCGACTGCGAGACGCCCCCGGTATCAGGGGGGCAAGCCCCCCCTCCTCCGAGACCCTCTTCGCCGTCGCCAACCTCTTGAGAAAAATTATCCTGTTGAGACGGTACAGCAGATACTGCATTAACATTCTCAACTACCTCACTCACCATATTCTGTGACCACTCAGTCATCTCCACATCCGTCCCATCCTTCTGCACTTCATTCCTCTTACTAACCACCTTACTCTCCTTCCATGCTTTTATCAACACCACTTTATCCTGCTTCGTAATTCCCTCTATTGACTCATTTACACTCATGCTCTTCTTCTTCTTCTTCGTCTTCTCTTTACTCACTCCACGGGACACCTTCTTCTCACCTCTCCCCTCTGATGTTTCCTGTAACATAATCGGCGGCGGAACAGCAATATTCAATTTAACAAATTCTGTGGCCCTTTTTTTAGGGGTACTGTCCTTTGGAGGGTTCAAAATTCTCTCCTCCCTACCCTTAGACCTTTTAGTCCCCTTCCTTACCTCTTGAAATCCATCCTTGTCCACACGGGGGCCGGACACACGAACGGGAGATTCCCCCACACTCGCGCCTAATACAGGAGGTCCTCGAGTGGAGGAATCCGACGCTGATGCGACCGACGACGACTCCCGGACACTCACGCTGCTACGCGGTCCTTGAGCCGGGAGATCGGGCGCGCGATCGGGCGACCCTCCCTGAACGGGAGGATCCGGCGAACGGCCAGCGTCCGGACGAACGTCAACAATTGCTACACATTCACGGCGCATGTGACCCCGGAGCCCACACCTATGGCACTTAACCGCCCTGCCCTGGACGGCAACCATGATTCGGTGTCGGAACTCCCCAAGTTTAACATACCCTACATCGGGCAACTCCTCCTTAACATTCACCCCGTATTTAGTGACATAAAATTCACGCACCATGGTACTCACATGTTCAATCCCTTTTATAACTGATTTTTCATGACGAGCCTCTCTCACTGTCATTCCGAAGGACTCCAGCCAATCAATAACCAACTGGTTGTCCACATAATAGGGCAACCAGAAGATCCTGATTTTGAAGGCTGGGGCCCTCAAGAAGGACAGCGAGGCAGACTCCCTTCCGACCTGGATACTGCCGCAATCAACCAGGGAGTGTGCGTGTGTCACATCACTGGTAGTGATATGCCACTCCCGGTTGCTCCCAGCAATACCCAGGGCCACAAGATTTTTCAAACCAATGACATCTCCAAGGGCAGGTAAAAAGTTGCCCCTCGAGATGCCATCACCCACAGGCACTTTGGCTACTACTGTCCTCTCCATAATGTTATTCGCCTTCATGGCACTTGTGCGGCTGACACTCCAAGCACCCTGTACTGGGGCCTGTACTACAGAAGGAGGCCCCTGTACAGGCACCTCCCCTCTCCTCTCATCTAGCGTTACGTCCCCGGCTCTCTGCACTAAGTCATTAATTATCTTCTCATTATTCGATGTTACAGTACTTACCTTATTGGTCAAATTCATTAGCGTTTCCTCCTGCCTCCTCTTTATTGTCGATTGTACCTCCAACTCTGCCTCTCTATCTTTCAACCTCCTTTCCACATATCTCAACTGCCTCGCCAGCTCTTCCTCACCTACTTCCCGCATTCTATCCTCCAAATCCTTTCTTGCTTCCTCCTCTGTGAATTGCATCATCAACTCCCTCGCCATCTCGGCTTTCACCACTTCCAACTTCTGCTGTACCTCACGATCCGTCATGATACACGTTGGCCAATACTGGCAACGTGTATCCCCTGCTTATACACAACACAAATATACACACAAGCCGCCCAGCAAACTGCCAGACGACCACAATATAATAAACACTAGCTAATCCAGCCAGTGTTCACAGGTAAACAAATAAATCAATAAAATTAGCTACATGTACACGCAAAGCAATATAGCACAGCGCGACATGTATAAAACAAACTGCTATAGGCACACCTATATGCACGACACCCCAGCAAACACGGGACAACCGCCCAACGCTGCCCCAATGCCGCGCCAACGCCTAAGACGATGGGCCAGCACCGAAACAGCACAGGGCGAAACGTCACGCGCTGGCCGGGAATCAATACGCACAGGCGGCCAAACAACAGTAACTCAAACACTAGTAACTGCACACGCTAGCCGATACAGGCCAGCCTGTATAGACAAGCTATGTGCAGACAATACAGTCTGAAAACAAACTATATACAAACCTGAGCAAACACTCACCTAAATCACGGTATAATACCGGCCTAAATGTGGTAACAAACCATCCCAGCGGCCTTCTTCGAGCCCTTGCTGCTGGCGGCTTGCTTTGGTGGCATAGTTGTCTTTCAAACGTGACTGGTGTCAGTGTGAAAAAACATATAATATGTAATTCACAGAAAAAACAGCGGAATGTAATATCTCTTGTTAAAATGTGGTGGCTCTGAAAAGAGCCGTTTGTTTGCTACCAGGAAGAACAGCAAGTGTCTACTTGGAGCTGGTGTACTTGGTGACAGCCTTGGTGCCCTCAGACACGGCGTGCTTGGCCAATTCACCTGGCAGAAGGAGACGGACAGCTGTCTGGATCTCTCTGGAGGTGATGGTTGAGCGGCGGTTGTAGTGAGCCAGACGTGAAGCCTCAGCAGCGATACGTTCGAACAGATCGTTGACAAATGAGTTCATGATGCTCATGGCCTTGCTGCTGACTCCGGTGTCGGGGTGAACCTGCTTCAGCACTTTGTAGATGTAAATGCTGTAGCTCTCCCTCCTCCTCTTCCTGCGCTTCTTGTCCCCGGTACGGACGGCCTTTGCCTTAGAGGCGGCCTTCTTCGAGCCCTTGCTGCTGGCGGCTTGCTTTGGTGGCATAGTTGTCTTTTAAACGTGACTGGTGTCAGTGTGAAAATGACGACAAACCAAATTTTTTCCTTTTATTTGGCGAAACAGGCCTCCAAGAATGGTCTCGGCGTTGGAGAATCTATTACTGAAATAGGGGTGGCCGTCTGGCGCACCTGCTGCGCTTAGCTAAACACGTGCAGAGATAGCCTCAACTAGGTAACACATATGTTTTTAGTTGAATAAAGTGCTACCTAGCCTGAAATGGCCTAATCGGTTTCACGTGTCACTTATGTTATTTGTAAGCATTGTTAACATAATGAACTGTTTGAGGGGCTACTTGACCTGTAAATAATAGGCACGCCCTTGCTGTTCTTCGGAAGCTAGTGTCGCGTCTGTTAAGTTAAACTCGACTGTCTGGCGGTCACTGTTTCGGTTTACTTTCTGTATCAACACAAACAAAACTTTGACAATGTCTGGACGTGGAAAGGGAGGCAAGGCAAAGGGAAAGAGCAAGACTCGCAGCTCTCGCGCTGGACTGCAGTTTCCAGTAGGACGTATCCACCGTCTTTTGCGCAAAGGCAACTATGCCAAGCGTGTTGGAGCCGGTGCACCCGTCTACTTGGCCGCTGTCATGGAGTATTTGGCAGCTGAGGTGCTTGAGTTGGCAGGTAACGCCGCCCGTGACAACAAGAAGAGCAGAATCATCCCCCGTCATCTGCAACTGGCCATCCGCAACGACGAGGAATTGAACAAACTGCTGTCAGGTGTGACCATCGCCCAGGGTGGTGTCCTGCCCAACATCCAGGCTGTGCTTCTCCCCAAGAAGACCCAGAAGTCTAAGTAAACTCTCTTCACGAAGGGTTGACTTCAGTCAAAAAACGGCTCTTTTCAGAGCCACCACTTTTTAAAAAAAGATATAACATACACGCTGTTTTCACACAATGCAGGCTATTTTTGAAAGTCAAAATATAAACTGTGCAAATTTAATTCCAAACAATTTGACATTAAATTGATCATCGTTCAAATGTGTCGTTTGCCAGCTGGAATCTTACCTTAAGCCATTTTAAAGAATGAATCGTGTGTTAGATTAAGAAAAACCTTAAATATAATTGATACATTGTTGCGTTCACTTTGACAGACATAAAAAAGTCATTGCTGACTTATTTGCCATAAAATGTACATGTATATATATACAAGATGGTTAATTTACGAATAGTTTCTCCTATGCAGCATCTCATTCATTCATTCATTCATTCATTCATTCATTCATTCATTCATTCATTCATTCATTCATTCATTCATTCATTCATTCATTCATTCATTTGATCATACCTTTTATATATACGTTTGTAGGCATTCACCAGGTGGCGCTTACGAGTGACAGTGTCACTGGAAGGGGATATATATTTTATAGTATTATATGTTTATTTCTTTATTGTTGATGTATCAGTTGACTCCATTCCCCGCTGTTAATGATTTTAATATTTGTTTAATTTTCTAAAGATGCTATATATCATGAGCGTTATATTAAGCGTATTTTGTCACCTAAAATTATTGTTAATCAATATTTCATAATAGCGACTGCCGCTGCTAGTGAAAGTGTACCCATTGCAGAGCACTACACGCACCTTTCCCATCCCGAGGCCGTGTGATGAAATTCCGCGGGCGAAGGGCACCTGCGGAGGGGTGACACCTTATTAAAATAGGTTTAGGTTGAACATGTATTTTTCAAAAAAGTCCATCTGAAACCCTTTGACAATACACAGCAAATGTCAGTGGAAGAAAGTGATGCAACAATTCATTCATTTCTGCACTACAGTATTCTGTGCATGGCTTTTATAATGTGCTAGCTTCTTCGTCTATGTCACATCATTTAATTAATCAAATATTTCTAATTCATTAATTTAAGGAACGAAGGGAGGGATGAAGGAATGAATGAAGGAATGAATGAGAGAAGGTTAAAAGACAGGAATAATTGAATAAATAAATAAATAAATGAATACATAAATAAAGTAATGAAGGAAGAATAAATGAAAGAGGGAAGAAAATAATAAAGGGATTAAAAAAGGAAGGGGAGAATTAAAGAAAAACTAAAGAATGAAGGAAATAACAAACGAAAGAAGAAAGAAATTAAAAAAGGAATAAATAAAGGAAAGAATAAAGAGAATAACGAAGAGAATAATGAATGAATGAATGAATGAATGAATGAATGAATGAAGGAAGGAATGAAGAAAAGAAATAAGGAAGAATAATTGAAAGAATGAAGAAATAAGGGGAGAAATAAAAAAAGTGAAGAATTAATGAAGGATAAAATGAAGGAAATAATAAAAGGAGGAATAAAAAATAAAGGGAAGAATCAATGAAGTAATGAAGGAAGTAATGAAGGAAGAAAAAAGTAATAAAATATAGAAGGAATGAATGAAGAAAAAAAGGAAAGAATAAAGGAATAGAAGAAGGAAGGAACAAAGGAAAAAAGGAGTTGATGATATTTCATTTTTTGGGGTATTAATTTGTATTCACCTATTATAAATTTTGACCAAAAACGAAATGAAGACCATTTAAACAGAAAATGAAGCAAAAAAATAGAGATGTTACAAGTGTAGGAAAAAAATGCAAAAGTCTACGGCACCCGGTATTCCCAGGCGGTCACCCATCCAAGTACTAACCGGGCCCGACGTTGCTTAACTTCGGTGATCGGACGAGAACCGGTGCTTTCAACGTGGTATGGCCGTAGACGAGTAAGACATGGGAATCTTGCGAAGTCTATCAAGTAACAGTCATTCGCAAGGTATTGTAATTAAAAAAAACACAGACATCTGTCTTTGAACCAATGAAGATAAGTATAATAATGACGGACGGACGAAAAATTGTTTGATGAGATATAAATAATAACAATAATGTGTGTGAAATAATAAAGAAAACTAGTGGTAGTCCGTCCGTCCGTCCGTCCGTCCGTCCGTCCGTCCGTCCGTCCGTCCGTCCGTCCGTCCGTCTATTGTAATCTACACGCACCCGTGTCAGACAGATTTAAGTAGACTAGTATCACCTATAAATCTATTTGTGAGCTATACTGTATTTTGTCATGAAATTGCATAATGTGAACAAAATTAGGCAGAAAGGACAAAATGAATCAAATCATGGCAATGCTGCATGCTAGAAGAAGATGTGTTTAGAAACAAAAAGGAGGTGATTTCCATTCATTCCGAGGTGCATATGAATAAATAGCTGCAGCAGTCAACTTTCACTTGCAGACATTGTAGTATATATCATATGTGGGTTAGGTAAATTGACATTAAAATGGTTATTATCGTGAGCGGACTCATACATCTTCAAGTTTCAGTACTCAAAAGGTTTAGCACATGAAGTTATGTGAAAGAAAGAAGCGAGATGTCGGCGTGTGTATAGTCATGTAGTGTGTAGATTATTTATGTAAACAGCAGTTTAATTAGATGATAAATGGACAGTGATATATCATTAAATCTTTTGATACGCTGTGGTGGCTCTGAAAAGAGCCGTTTTGGTGTTGACACTGTGTGTTGTATACAGATGAAGCAGCTTAAGCTCTCTCTCCACGGATACGACGGGCCAGCTGGATGTCCTTTGGCATGATGGTGACACGCTTGGCGTGGATGGCGCACAAGTTGGTGTCCTCAAACAGACCAACCAAGTATGCCTCGCTAGCCTCCTGCAGGGCCATGACGGCAGAGCTCTGGAAGCGGAGATCTGTCTTGAAGTCCTGGGCGATTTCACGGACCAGACGCTGGAATGGCAGCTTGCGGATGAGCAGTTCAGTGCTCTTCTGGTATCTGCGGATCTCACGGAGAGCGACTGTTCCTGGCCTGTAACGATGTGGTTTCTTCACACCTCCGGTGGCTGGGGCACTCTTACGAGCTGCCTTGGTGGCCAGCTGCTTCCTTGGGGCCTTGCCTCCTGTAGACTTACGAGCGGTTTGCTTTGTTCTTGCCATTTTTGTCAAGTGAATACAGAAACCCGAGTTTCAAGGGGTATATGTGAGCCGGTCCGTGCCAGCAGTGGGTAGAACAGTTCATTGTGTACACGGGAGGGGCCGCACAGAAGTGTGCCTGCTTAATCTGCATAACATGACATCACGCTTATCAAAGACGTGTGAGCGCATCGCGGCTATCACACAGGGGATAACTGGTGTCATTACCAGTGTTTGTTTAACAATTCCACTGATCAGGTTGACAAATCTACTTGTGAACATTAACTACCCTGCGGTATCGAAATGGGTGCTCACCTACAGATGCATAATGTACTGGTCCCAAACATCTGATTTTTCGATCCAATTTTTGCACAAACATGACTAGTTGGCAATATTTTGATATCGACATGTTTATTAAACTAAGGAAAATCATTTTAATTTGACAATACATTTTCATTACATTACTGCAAAATGTGTTTACACATTTTAATAAAAGTTGTTTTTGTCAATTTAACATGCAACATTAATAAAATTAGGTCAGGTTGACATGAATTTGACATGAACTGTAATTAAAATAGCAATATAATTTGGCTATTCTAATAAAAGTGTTTGTTAACTGAACATGCGACTTTTAATAGTGTTGTGAAATTGAGTCATATTTATGTCGCATGTTTTAATTAAAATCTCTCTCGCTTCACTACATAGATAATAGGGCAATTTTATAATAAAAGTTTTTGTCCATTTGACATACGACGTCTTTTTAGAACTGTTAATAAAATAGAAAATTATTGCGTTTGTGTTCTCTCCTAGAAATTTATGGAGACTTATTAACAGGTAAGACTAGTCTGTCAACATTTTTTTAATACAACAGCCAACTACACACTAAATTTTTAAATGTCATGAAACACAATGTGGTTTTAATAATTATTTTTCAAATTTAAAACTATTATATCCCAAATGAAACAGTTTATTTGTCTGGTCTTTTTTTATTATGTGGTGGCTCTGAAAAGAGCCGTTTGTTGAGTTTGCTAGATCACAGATTCATAATCTAACCGCCGAATCCGTACAGTGTACGTCCTTGGCGTTTCAAGGCGTAGACGACATCCATAGCTGTCACAGTCTTCCTCTTGGCATGCTCTGTGTATGTGACGGCATCACGGATCACATTTTCCAAGAAAACCTTCAACACACCACGGGTCTCCTCGTAGATAAGACCAGAGATACGTTTTACACCACCTCTGCGTGCCAGACGACGGATAGCTGGCTTGGTGATTCCCTGGATATTGTCACGCAACACCTTACGATGACGCTTGGCGCCGCCCTTTCCAAGTCCCTTTCCTCCTTTACCTCTTCCTGACATTTTCGATATTCTTCTGTTGTCACACAAAAGTAGAATGACTCGCAACCTGAGTGAACCCTAGCACCCGAAGGGTGCTGAGAGTGGGATTAAGGCATTCGAAGCTTGTATGAAAGCTTTCTCTTAGCCTATCCAAATATTTCATTAGTATATAATACTCATTAGAAAATGTCTGGTTGGCAAGGGAGGCAAGGAACCTGGAAACAGAAGCATTTTAGAATTTAATTAATTTTGATGCGCCCTCGGCGAACAGAGGGTCGCGGTGATCTAAATGAGGTGTTGAATCAGCAGGTAGCTACCCTTTATCTCGTGTCTTAACTCTTGAAATCTGGATGAAAAAGGCCGATAAAGTGTTAGTTTTGACAGATCCTTTAAATGAACATTTGAGACATTTCTTTTATTAAACCTATGCCTCTCGTGTACACTTAAGTTCACTTAGTATGTTTGACATACTTAAAATTGCGTTCTGAATTTTGGATCAAATGTGATCAATTTACCTCGTGTTGTTTGCCTGACTGTCTGTGTGCCATCGCCATACTCCCGCATACCCTGAGAAAGAACGTCAGAGTTATGTAATTTCATTGAATTTGGGTGGAATGGTCTAAAAGGTGTCTAAAGTTGATAATTTGATAAATAGAAAGTTCCTAGAAGCGTGTCATCTTAATTGTGAAATTAAGAAAGTTCGCTTGTTCTCTTTTCAGAGCCACCAGGGGATTTAAACCCTTGCTTTCACTCACCATGACAGTCCTCGCGGGGGGTGACAATTATGTTGATTATCACCCCCTGTGGTGACATGTGGTGAGTGACAACAGACTGTGACGTCTGTTGTTATCGTGACGCGGTGGCTGGCCAACACCGTAGGTGTTGGCCCGTCAACGCGTCAACGCTGTTATCACTCACGAGTGCTTGTCAGCGCCGCTAGCGTCGCGCCAATGCCGGCTCAGCGTTGTTAGCGCTGGACCGACATTGGCACCGCGGTAGCCACACTGTGAAAGCACTTCGGTGTTTCTGTCACTCACGCATGCTGCCAACGCTGCCAGTGTTGCGTCAATGTCGGCCCAACGCTGTTGACGCTGGACCGGCATTGGCACAACTCTAGCCGCATTCACACAGCAGTCTCAATTTTCATCATAAATTTCGGCATATTCTGATATTAATTTGTCCAAATGTGTTTTATGCCCTCTTTTAATTCTTGAAGCTCTTAATTCATTTTGAAGTTTGAAAAGATCTGAATGCTCTTTGAGCGAATCTATGAATTTGTACGTTAAAATTTGGAATCGATCTTTGATCAGATCGATCTTAGCTATTTTATGAATATCTTCAGTGTGCGAAAGTGGATCCAATTTGTAGGCTATTCTGATGGCCTTATTTTGAATGATTTGAAGTTTCTTGATATACGCTTCTGACGCTCCTAAAATTACTGGAGCGCCGTATTCTAATACTGGACGTATATAACTTTTATATAGTCTCATTAGTGTTTTGGGTTTACAGCCCCACTTTGAGCCGCTCAGGAGTTTGAGCAGACCAAGGCGTTGCCTTCCTTTCTTAGCGTTCTCATCTATATGAGCATTGAAAGTAAGTTTCTTATCTAAAGTTACTCCTAGCAATTTTGCTTGCTGTACTGCAGTGAGTTTTTCGCCAAAAAGTTCTAGTTCTATATTTTTCTTAGTTTTAAGCATTATAAGCTGCGTTTTCTTGGCATTTAGTTTTATTCTCCACTTGGAGCACCATGCTTCTAGGTCTGATAAAACTTTGGCTAGCCTATATTTAATTGTTTTTTCACTTTTAGCAAAAGTCCAAAATCCCAGGTCGTCTGCGAACTGAGAGACCCCTACTGTATTACTGAAGGGATCTATTGGAATATCATTTACATAGATTAGGAATAGAAGTGGGCTGAGAACCGAGCCCTGAGGTGTGCCGGCATTAAGTGAAATTTTGTCTGAAGTCTCATTATTTATTTTGACTGAAATTTTCCTGTCAGTTATAAATGAAGACATTAATCTTACTATTTTATCTGGTAAATTTGTATTCATTAATTTATATCTTAGTCCGTTGTGCCATACGGAGTCAAAAGCTTTTTCTACATCTATAAAGATTGCAGCTCCTTTATGGTGACGGCTATGTGCTATGTGCGCATCATCAGCTAGTCTGAGAATGTGTTCCATAGCACATCTTTTATTTCTATAGCCTATTTGCCATTTATTAAAGAAATTTTCTTCTTCTAATTTACTGCGCATTCTATGAGCAATTATTTTTTCAAAAAGTTTGCCTATGCAACTTAATAAACTGATTGGTCTATAGTTAGTTGGAATTTTATTGTCTTTTTTAGGCTTTGGGAGCATAATTCCTTGAGCTTCTTTCCATTTACTTGGAAAATACCCTATTTTTAAGCACTGATTGTACATAGTTTTTAAATTCTCAAATACTATTTCTGGACATTTTTTAATTATAGTGTATTTAATTCCGTCTGCTCCTGGAGCAGACCTACCTTTGGTCCTATCTAATTGTAGTTTTATTTCTTGAATCGAGATATCCCTGAGTAGTATACTATCGTCGCCATCTTCTACTTTATTTTCTTTTAGAGTTGAAAAAAGCTGCGATTTTTCATTTATAGCTTTATCTATTAAATTTTTAAATTCATCATCAAAAATTTCACCTGTGTGAGTATTATGAATTTTGCCTAAAGATTCAGCGAACGTGGTTGCTTTTTCTAAGTCGTTTTGAGTTAAATTACCATTTTCTTTAATTATTGGCTTGGATGCGCCGCCTGATTTCTTACCATTAATACTATTGATAGTTTTCCAAAATTCTTTAGAGTCTTTAGTTTCGTCTAGTTTTTTAGTTTGCTGATTCCAAAATTCTTCTCTATCTTTGTTTACTTGTTTACTTACTAAGTTGTTTAATTGATTATATAGAGTTTTATCCTCTGCTTTTTGCGTATTTCTAGCTAAGCGTCTAATTTGTCTCTTTAATTTAATTAATTTCATTGTTTCATTTGAGATAAAAAGTGCTTTATCTTTACGTTTTGCTTTAGGACACGCTTTATTTAGCCCTTCTTTAATTATATTGCTTATTTTTTCGTTAGCTAAGTCTAGTTCCTCTGGTGTTTCAGGTTCGAGTCTATCTAAGTTATTTATTATTTCTTTATTAAACCTGTTCCAATCTGTTTTTTCATATTGTAGAATTTCTCTCTGAAATTGTTTTTGAATTTGAGGTGAAGCCAAAGTTAAATGAACTGGCAAATGATCTGAACCAATGTCATCGCCTACATCACATGATTGGATGCGTGACGCCATCTGGCGGCTAACTAGCGCTAGATCTAGTAGATCGCCGCCAGAGGACGTCCCTGGTCTATAAGTTGCAGTGCTGTCGTTAGTTATTAGTAAGTCTAATTCTTCAATTATGTCAAATAGAATGTCTCCGTTAGTATTTCCTACTTTACATCCGAAAAAAGTATGCTTACAATTGAAATCTCCAATAAGAATTGAAAGTGGATATAAATTAGTTATATGCCTGAAATTCTCTATGTTTGGTTTAATATCTGGCGGGTTATAAATAGTTGCTAATGCCACTGTCTTACCTTGTGATTTGAAGTTTATTGCCAAAAATTCTTCGTCAAAATCTGAAGTATCTATTTCATTAAATTTGATATCTTTTCTAATTAAAATAGCTACACCGCCTGCTGCATTCTGCAGGCGCCCATTAGGATAAATTATATTTCTATCTTTTCTGATAATGTTATAATTTGGAATTCTGATTCTAGTTTGCTCTCTAAGTCTAGTTTCATTTAAAGTCACAAAATGTGGTTTATATTCATTTAAATAGTTAATTAGTTCAGTCCTTCTTTTATATAGTCCGTTAATGTTAGCATGAATAATTTGAACGTTTTTTGTTGGTGGTAAACTGTTATCCATGTTTTATAAGTACTGTACTGTACTTAGCCTTACTTTAGTTTTTCCTACTTTAGTTAGGTTTTTACTGGTGAGTACTGTACTGTACTAGACCTAGTAAAAACGGCCCTACTTTTTCTACTTTAGGTTTAGGTTGTACTTACAAGTCTTTTGGAAGGTGGAGTAAGTAGTCTCTGATGGTCAGTGGGGAGACGTTCGCTCTGAAGGCCCAGTTGACTGATTTGCTGGCTATGTGTGGTACGTCATCTGGCTCCATCGTTCCTGCGTTCATAGCTCTGGCGTACAGGATCGTGTGGGCTGAAATAAAAAGTGCTACTCGAGTTAAATCATTATCAGACAGATTTAAAAGAGGTAAATCGGGTAACTCACCTCGTGCGGCCTTCTTGGGCTGCTCTAGCTGCTCAGCACGTTCGCTCTGGCGCTGGTTTCGAGCTGGCGCAGGTTTCTTGTTGGTTGCTTGAGTGCCACGATGTCGCTGGCCTTCTCTTTTCTCAGCAATCTTCTTCTTCACCTCTATTGCTCTAGGGCATCTTCCGTCCGACGCCAGGTGATCTCCTGTACAGTTGGCGCAGTAACTGGCTCTGGCTGTACACTCAGCTCTCTTGTGGGGTCCGGCGCACTTCCCGCATCTCACGTCTCGTGCCTTGCAGGAGTCCTGGGCATGGCCGAATCGTTGGCACCTGTAACACTGCAGGATTCTGGTCTTCTTCTTGTACTCCTCCGTTCTGTAGGAGTGAGTACCGATGAGGAGACGGCTGTTCTTGGTTGCTGCCTCCATCTCTTCTTTTTTCTCGAACGTGACCTTCACTTTCGGGATGCCACGTCCTGATGATCTGTTGATGAAGCGCACCACCTTCACCTTCAGTCTTTGCTCCTCCATGATGGCTGCCTCTATATCTTCTTCTTCGGCCTTGGTGTCGACGTCCTTCACAACTACGCTGAGGGAGTCTTCGACCTTGGCCTCGGCTGACTTCTTTGGTGGCCTGAAAATCGCCGAAGTTCCTACTAGGCCGCTATCTTCTCTCTTCAGGGACTCGTATATCTTCTTGGAGTCCTCTTCTGTTTCCGGGAAGATGAGCAGGTCCTTTGCCATCGTCCTTCTAGTCTCACTTACCTTGATGTTCATCCGTCTAGTCCACTTGATGAACGTGAGATGGTTCGTCGAGTAGACTGATCTAGGCAGGTTCACGCCGATGATTGGTTGTACCCTCGGCTTCTTTTCTTCGTTTTTTCCTGATGTTGCGGCCTTTTCTTCTTTTTTCTTTTGCTTCTTCTCTTCTTTCTTCGCTCTCTCCTCCCTGCTGGTTGGAATCGTCGTCCAATCTGCTCGTTCGCCATCAGAAAGAATCTCTTCTTCTTCAGCCAGGGGGGTAGCGAGAATTTCTTCTGCTGGAGACGCTGCTGCCTCCATCATCTCTTCTGGCATCTCAGTCTCGTCGATCTTCTCTGGAGACTTGGTGCGCTGCTTCTTGGATGGGGAGCCTCCCAGACCTAATTCAAAGTACTCATTCGCTGTTTTTGACAGCGCCGTTAACTTGCTGGATCTCAAGCTAAGCTTGTCTCCATCAAGGGGTCTCATCACTGCGGTTGATGGACGACACCTCTTCCTTGGCGTTTTCACGGGAGTCACCTGTACTGGTGTCCCTGGTATGCTAGCATACTTACTTTTGTTACCTGAGGGTGGGGATGCATCACCCTTTGCTGCTCCAGCGTAGCTCAGTCCGTCTTTGACTCCAGCCTTTCCTACTTTACTGCTTATAGCCTTACTCTTACCCTTACTGGCGGCACTTACCTTCTTCTTAGCTTCTTTGTTGAGCCTCTCTTCCTCAGACAGAGCCCAACCGATATAGTAGGCGGAAAACTCCTTCTTTGCATCAGGAGTTAGCCCGTCTACCTCTCTCATGAGTCGCTTCACGACCTCACTGTCAGAGACAGTGTTGCCGTGCACGCCCTTAGAAGGGCGGGACCCATCCCCAGCTGTTACCTTACCACTAGGCATGCTAGCGGTAGGGCTTAAAAATAATTTGGAAAAATTTTGACAATTTAATTGTCCCGTATACTGTACTATACTGTGCAGTATGTAGTGGGATGTGTAAGCTGTCAGTCACACTCAGGAGAGTGATGACGCGTCGCTCACTGAAGAGGTGTGAAAAGAGTACCTGTGTACAGACAAGCTGTACAACACAGGTAGCACGCTGAGATAATATATAAAATGTGTATAATTTTGTAATGCTGATCTTCTTAAAGCGATTATTGCCTCTATCTAGCGATTTAAACAGCAACAACAGAGCCCCTGTAGGGTGTTGATGCTGTATGCCGTCACCGTTTTTAAATCGCTGAGATTGATTTATAATCCCTGATCAGATTGCGTATTATGCAATATATATATATGCAATATATAGCTTTATGCCAATTTCGTATTTGACAGCCCGTCAAAACTCAGATTTTACCAGAGCCCCCACGGGTTGGTAGGTGTTCACTGGTTGAGAGCCAGAGAACGAATAATGAGAATGACTCGCAAACGCAAAAGTATGGCCTATATACAGGCAGCAATGCTTGTTGGTAAACACGATAATGAGCTGGTTGATATTCACGACTTTCCTAGCAAAAATTTGCATGTCGCACAGCGGCCAATCATATCCCGTATACAGCCAATCTCGACACCCCATTGGCCAAAAAGTAGCGACTTCCTTGATTAGCCATGTGCTCCTGCCAAATCCTCGCGCCGCGAGCAGCGCTTCCCCCCAAAATAGAAAAATCAAACATATATATGGAAGTACGCGCCCCCCCTCCTCTTTTGTCATACTGTGTATGCTCCCACCCCTCGGCCCGGCCGGCCGGCCGCCCCGGTATACCACGGGCTGGCTACCTGCCACCCCCGGCCGCTACCGACCGTCCACACACACACAGGGGACACTGCCTGTCACACATCCATTCATGCCTTGGCTTTTTCTACTTTGCAATTTTAAAATAATACAGTATTTATTCCTGTACAGGATTTACTAGTGAAATAAATTATTTAGACTACTTCATAAATAAATTTATCGTCATGTTTATAACAGGCCTGTAGATGCATATAATATGAAACGGGATGGCTATCAATGTGTGACGTTGATAGAATGTTTAATGATATGTAATCGGCAGGGGACTTGAATTTAAAATAAGTATAGTGAATCGATGATATGTAATGATGGGCAGTGGACTTTAATTTTAAAGAAGTATAGATAGTGAAATATGTAATTCACAGAAAAAACAGCGGAATGTAATATCTCTTGTTAAAATGTGGTGGCTCTGAAAAGAGCCGTTTGTTTGCTACCAGGAAGAACAGCAAGTGTCTACTTGGAGCTGGTGTACTTGGTGACAGCCTTGGTGCCCTCAGACACGGCGTGCTTGGCCAATTCACCTGGCAGAAGGAGACGGACAGCTGTCTGGATCTCTCTGGAGGTGATGGTTGAGCGGCGGTTGTAGTGAGCCAGACGTGAAGCCTCAGCAGCGATACGTTCGAACAGATCGTTGACAAATGAGTTCATGATGCTCATGGCCTTGCTGCTGACTCCGGTGTCGGGGTGAACCTGCTTCAGCACTTTGTAGATGTAAATGCTGTAGCTCTCCCTCCTCCTCTTCCTGCGCTTCTTGTCCCCGGTACGGACGGCCTTTGCCTTAGAGGCGGCCTTCTTCGAGCCCTTGCTGCTGGCGGCTTGCTTTGGTGGCATAGTTGTCTTTTAAACGTGACTGGTGTCAGTGTGAAAATGACGACAAACCAAATTTTTTCCTTTTATTTGGCGAAACAGGCCTCCAAGAATGGTCTCGGCGTTGGAGAATCTATTACTGAAATAGGGGTGGCCGTCTGGCGCACCTGCTGCGCTTAGCTAAACACGTGCAGAGATAGCCTCAACTAGGTAACACATATGTTTTTAGTTGAATAAAGTGCTACCTAGCCTGAAATGGCCTAATCGGTTTCACGTGTCACTTATGTTATTTGTAAGCATTGTTAACATAATGAACTGTTTGAGGGGCTACTTGACCTGTAAATAATAGGCACGCCCTTGCTGTTCTTCGGAAGCTAGTGTCGCGTCTGTTAAGTTAAACTCGACTGTCTGGCGGTCACTGTTTCGGTTTACTTTCTGTATCAACACAAACAAAACTTTGACAATGTCTGGACGTGGAAAGGGAGGCAAGGCAAAGGGAAAGAGCAAGACTCGCAGCTCTCGCGCTGGACTGCAGTTTCCAGTAGGACGTATCCACCGTCTTTTGCGCAAAGGCAACTATGCCAAGCGTGTTGGAGCCGGTGCACCCGTCTACTTGGCCGCTGTCATGGAGTATTTGGCAGCTGAGGTGCTTGAGTTGGCAGGTAACGCCGCCCGTGACAACAAGAAGAGCAGAATCATCCCCCGTCATCTGCAACTGGCCATCCGCAACGACGAGGAATTGAACAAACTGCTGTCAGGTGTGACCATCGCCCAGGGTGGTGTCCTGCCCAACATCCAGGCTGTGCTTCTCCCCAAGAAGACCCAGAAGTCTAAGTAAACTCTCTTCACGAAGGGTTGACTTCAGTCAAAAAACGGCTCTTTTCAGAGCCACCACTTTTTAAAAAAAGATATAACATACACGCTGTTTTCACACAATGCAGGCTATTTTTGAAAGTCAAAATATAAACTGTGCAAATTTAATTCCAAACAATTTGACATTAAATTGATCATCGTTCAAATGTGTCGTTTGCCAGCTGGAATCTTACCTTAAGCCATTTTAAAGAATGAATCGTGTGTTAGATTAAGAAAAACCTTAAATATAATTGATACATTGTTGCGTTCACTTTGACAGACATAAAAAAGTCATTGCTGACTTATTTGCCATAAAATGTACATGTATATATATACAAGATGGTTAATTTACGAATAGTTTCTCCTATGCAGCATCTCATTCATTCATTCATTCATTCATTCATTCATTCATTCATTCATTCATTCATTCATTCATTCATTCATTCATTCATTCATTCATTCATTCATTTGATCATACCTTTTATATATACGTTTGTAGGCATTCACCAGGTGGCGCTTACGAGTGACAGTGTCACTGGAAGGGGATATATATTTTATAGTATTATATGTTTATTTCTTTATTGTTGATGTATCAGTTGACTCCATTCCCCGCTGTTAATGATTTTAATATTTGTTTAATTTTCTAAAGATGCTATATATCATGAGCGTTATATTAAGCGTATTTTGTCACCTAAAATTATTGTTAATCAATATTTCATAATAGCGACTGCCGCTGCTAGTGAAAGTGTACCCATTGCAGAGCACTACACGCACCTTTCCCATCCCGAGGCCGTGTGATGAAATTCCGCGGGCGAAGGGCACCTGCGGAGGGGTGACACCTTATTAAAATAGGTTTAGGTTGAACATGTATTTTTCAAAAAAGTCCATCTGAAACCCTTTGACAATACACAGCAAATGTCAGTGGAAGAAAGTGATGCAACAATTCATTCATTTCTGCACTACAGTATTCTGTGCATGGCTTTTATAATGTGCTAGCTTCTTCGTCTATGTCACATCATTTAATTAATCAAATATTTCTAATTCATTAATTTAAGGAACGAAGGGAGGGATGAAGGAATGAATGAAGGAATGAATGAGAGAAGGTTAAAAGACAGGAATAATTGAA
Organism: Flabesymbios commensalis; assembly: GCA_964017125.1. Lineage (NCBI taxonomy): Eukaryota > Metazoa > Annelida > Polychaeta > Terebellida > Flabelligeridae > Flabesymbios > Flabesymbios commensalis. Next base: position 61,470 of record OZ024914.1, read on the forward strand.
TAAATAAATAAATAAATGAATACATAAATAAAGTAATGAAGGAAGAATAAATGAAAGAGGGAAGAAAATAATAAAGGGATTAAAAAAGGAAGGGGAGAATTAAAGAAAAACTAAAGAATGAAGGAAATAACAAACGAAAGAAGAAAGAAATTAAAAAAGGAATAAATAAAGGAAAGAATAAAGAGAATAACGAAGAGAATAATGAATGAATGAATGAATGAATGAATGAATGAATGAATGAAGGAAGGAATGAAGAAAAGAAATAAGGAAGAATAATTGAAAGAATGAAGAAATAAGGGGAGAAATAAAAAAAGTGAAGAATTAATGAAGGATAAAATGAAGGAAATAATAAAAGGAGGAATAAAAAATAAAGGGAAGAATCAATGAAGTAATGAAGGAAGTAATGAAGGAAGAAAAAAGTAATAAAATATAGAAGGAATGAATGAAGAAAAAAAGGAAAGAATAAAGGAATAGAAGAAGGAAGGAACAAAGGAAAAAAGGAGTTGATGATATTTCATTTTTTGGGGTATTAATTTGTATTCACCTATTATAAATTTTGACCAAAAACGAAATGAAGACCATTTAAACAGAAAATGAAGCAAAAAAATAGAGATGTTACAAGTGTAGGAAAAAAATGCAAAAGTCTACGGCACCCGGTATTCCCAGGCGGTCACCCATCCAAGTACTAACCGGGCCCGACGTTGCTTAACTTCGGTGATCGGACGAGAACCGGTGCTTTCAACGTGGTATGGCCGTAGACGAGTAAGACATGGGAATCTTGCGAAGTCTATCAAGTAACAGTCATTCGCAAGGTATTGTAATTAAAAAAAACACAGACATCTGTCTTTGAACCAATGAAGATAAGTATAATAATGACGGACGGACGAAAAATTGTTTGATGAGATATAAATAATAACAATAATGTGTGTGAAATAATAAAGAAAACTAGTGGTAGTCCGTCCGTCCGTCCGTCCGTCCGTCCGTCCGTCCGTCTATTGTAATCTACACGCACCCGTGTCAGACAGATTTAAGTAGACTAGTATCACCTATAAATCTATTTGTGAGCTATACTGTATTTTGTCATGAAATTGCATAATGTGAACAAAATTAGGCAGAAAGGACAAAATGAATCAAATCATGGCAATGCTGCATGCTAGAAGAAGATGTGTTTAGAAACAAAAAGGAGGTGATTTCCATTCATTCCGAGGTGCATATGAATAAATAGCTGCAGCAGTCAACTTTCACTTGCAGACATTGTAGTATATATCATATGTGGGTTAGGTAAATTGACATTAAAATGGTTATTATCGTGAGCGGACTCATACATCTTCAAGTTTCAGTACTCAAAAGGTTTAGCACATGAAGTTATGTGAAAGAAAGAAGCGAGATGTCGGCGTGTGTATAGTCATGTAGTGTGTAGATTATTTATGTAAACAGCAGTTTAATTAGATGATAAATGGACAGTGATATATCATTAAATCTTTTGATACGCTGTGGTGGCTCTGAAAAGAGCCGTTTTGGTGTTGACACTGTGTGTTGTATACAGATGAAGCAGCTTAAGCTCTCTCTCCACGGATACGACGGGCCAGCTGGATGTCCTTTGGCATGATGGTGACACGCTTGGCGTGGATGGCGCACAAGTTGGTGTCCTCAAACAGACCAACCAAGTATGCCTCGCTAGCCTCCTGCAGGGCCATGACGGCAGAGCTCTGGAAGCGGAGATCTGTCTTGAAGTCCTGGGCGATTTCACGGACCAGACGCTGGAATGGCAGCTTGCGGATGAGCAGTTCAGTGCTCTTCTGGTATCTGCGGATCTCACGGAGAGCGACTGTTCCTGGCCTGTAACGATGTGGTTTCTTCACACCTCCGGTGGCTGGGGCACTCTTACGAGCTGCCTTGGTGGCCAGCTGCTTCCTTGGGGCCTTGCCTCCTGTAGACTTACGAGCGGTTTGCTTTGTTCTTGCCATTTTTGTCAAGTGAATACAGAAACCCGAGTTTCAAGGGGTATATGTGAGCCGGTCCGTGCCAGCAGTGGGTAGAACAGTTCATTGTGTACACGGGAGGGGCCGCACAGAAGTGTGCCTGCTTAATCTGCATAACATGACATCACGCTTATCAAAGACGTGTGAGCGCATCGCGGCTATCACACAGGGGATAACTGGTGTCATTACCAGTGTTTGTTTAACAATTCCACTGATCAGGTTGACAAATCTACTTGTGAACATTAACTACCCTGCGGTATCGAAATGGGTGCTCACCTACAGATGCATAATGTACTGGTCCCAAACATCTGATTTTTCGATCCAATTTTTGCACAAACATGACTAGTTGGCAATATTTTGATATCGACATGTTTATTAAACTAAGGAAAATCATTTTAATTTGACAATACATTTTCATTACATTACTGCAAAATGTGTTTACACATTTTAATAAAAGTTGTTTTTGTCAATTTAACATGCAACATTAATAAAATTAGGTCAGGTTGACATGAATTTGACATGAACTGTAATTAAAATAGCAATATAATTTGGCTATTCTAATAAAAGTGTTTGTTAACTGAACATGCGACTTTTAATAGTGTTGTGAAATTGAGTCATATTTATGTCGCATGTTTTAATTAAAATCTCTCTCGCTTCACTACATAGATAATAGGGCAATTTTATAATAAAAGTTTTTGTCCATTTGACATACGACGTCTTTTTAGAACTGTTAATAAAATAGAAAATTATTGCGTTTGTGTTCTCTCCTAGAAATTTATGGAGACTTATTAACAGGTAAGACTAGTCTGTCAACATTTTTTTAATACAACAGCCAACTACACACTAAATTTTTAAATGTCATGAAACACAATGTGGTTTTAATAATTATTTTTCAAATTTAAAACTATTATATCCCAAATGAAACAGTTTATTTGTCTGGTCTTTTTTTATTATGTGGTGGCTCTGAAAAGAGCCGTTTGTTGAGTTTGCTAGATCACAGATTCATAATCTAACCGCCGAATCCGTACAGTGTACGTCCTTGGCGTTTCAAGGCGTAGACGACATCCATAGCTGTCACAGTCTTCCTCTTGGCATGCTCTGTGTATGTGACGGCATCACGGATCACATTTTCCAAGAAAACCTTCAACACACCACGGGTCTCCTCGTAGATAAGACCAGAGATACGTTTTACACCACCTCTGCGTGCCAGACGACGGATAGCTGGCTTGGTGATTCCCTGGATATTGTCACGCAACACCTTACGATGACGCTTGGCGCCGCCCTTTCCAAGTCCCTTTCCTCCTTTACCTCTTCCTGACATTTTCGATATTCTTCTGTTGTCACACAAAAGTAGAATGACTCGCAAACGCAAAAGTATGGCCTATATACAGGCAGCAATGCTTGTTGGTAAACACGATAATGAGCTGGTTGATATTCACGACTTTCCTAGCAAAAATTTGCATGTCGCACAGCGGCCAATCATATCCCGTATACAGCCAATCTCGACACCCCATTGGCCAAAAAGTAGCGACTTCCTTGATTAGCCATGTGCTCCTGCCAAATCCTCGCGCCGCGAGCAGCGCTTCCCCCCAAAATAGAAAAATCAAACATATATATGGAAGTACGCGCCCCCCCTCCTCTTTTGTCATACTGTGTATGCTCCCACCCCTCGGCCCGGCCGGCCGGCCGCCCCGGTATACCACGGGCTGGCTACCTGCCACCCCCGGCCGCTACCGACCGTCCACACACACACAGGGGACACTGCCTGTCACACATCCATTCATGCCTTGGCTTTTTCTACTTTGCAATTTTAAAATAATACAGTATTTATTCCTGTACAGGATTTACTAGTGAAATAAATTATTTAGACTACTTCATAAATAAATTTATCGTCATGTTTATAACAGGCCTGTAGATGCATATAATATGAAACGGGATGGCTATCAATGTGTGACGTTGATAGAATGTTTAATGATATGTAATCGGCAGGGGACTTGAATTTAAAATAAGTATAGTGAATCGATGATATGTAATGATGGGCAGTGGACTTTAATTTTAAAGAAGTATAGATAGTGAAATATGTAATTCACAGAAAAAACAGCGGAATGTAATATCTCTTGTTAAAATGTGGTGGCTCTGAAAAGAGCCGTTTGTTTGCTACCAGGAAGAACAGCAAGTGTCTACTTGGAGCTGGTGTACTTGGTGACAGCCTTGGTGCCCTCAGACACGGCGTGCTTGGCCAATTCACCTGGCAGAAGGAGACGGACAGCTGTCTGGATCTCTCTGGAGGTGATGGTTGAGCGGCGGTTGTAGTGAGCCAGACGTGAAGCCTCAGCAGCGATACGTTCGAACAGATCGTTGACAAATGAGTTCATGATGCTCATGGCCTTGCTGCTGACTCCGGTGTCGGGGTGAACCTGCTTCAGCACTTTGTAGATGTAAATGCTGTAGCTCTCCCTCCTCCTCTTCCTGCGCTTCTTGTCCCCGGTACGGACGGCCTTTGCCTTAGAGGCGGCCTTCTTCGAGCCCTTGCTGCTGGCGGCTTGCTTTGGTGGCATAGTTGTCTTTTAAACGTGACTGGTGTCAGTGTGAAAATGACGACAAACCAAATTTTTTCCTTTTATTTGGCGAAACAGGCCTCCAAGAATGGTCTCGGCGTTGGAGAATCTATTACTGAAATAGGGGTGGCCGTCTGGCGCACCTGCTGCGCTTAGCTAAACACGTGCAGAGATAGCCTCAACTAGGTAACACATATGTTTTTAGTTGAATAAAGTGCTACCTAGCCTGAAATGGCCTAATCGGTTTCACGTGTCACTTATGTTATTTGTAAGCATTGTTAACATAATGAACTGTTTGAGGGGCTACTTGACCTGTAAATAATAGGCACGCCCTTGCTGTTCTTCGGAAGCTAGTGTCGCGTCTGTTAAGTTAAACTCGACTGTCTGGCGGTCACTGGCACAGTCTGCCTGCAGTCGCCGAGGTGTCAACAGCTCAAGACGCTAGCTTTAGCTCTCACTCACTAACTCTTGTTAGTCAGACATAAGCTAAGCTTATAATAGACACGCACAGTGAATATTATAAGCTGAAATCAGAGACACCAACGCACTACGGGAAGACTTGTGAGTATCGCACTATTATAACTTGGACAAGGGACAAGGCAACTAGCAAACCTATTGACGGTATGAATAGCCCTGCTATTTTAGACTCTAGTCGCTCTTCTAAGAGCGCCACGGACTTGTCTGTGGAAGCGCAACAGTCACAACTCATAGGTGCGCTGGAATCAGCTATGGACAAGGTCCAGGCTGAGAACCTACTAAGGTTGGTGGCCGATATGGTCGAGTCCCAGGGCGGGGACCCGGTCAAAATCGTGTCGCCTGTGAAACAGAGCTCGGGGCAAGCTCAGGAGGTACCTGGACCTCGTAAAACACCAGGGGGCCAGAAAAATAAGGGTGAGGGGCGCACCCAGACAAACACTGAGGTACCTGTAACTCAGAATAAAGAAACAGGGGGTAAAAAGTCGGGTATTGGGCACACCCGCAAGGCAGATGGCAAAGGCCAACAGCAGGCCAATGTCGGCCCCGCCGTTACTAAAAAACGGACGGGGAAGAAACAAGAGGGATCTGCACCTCTTAAAAAAGCAGGGGGCGACAGCAAATCGGGCAAAGGGGGTGTAGGGGCCACCCCCTCGGCGAAAGCGAAAGCAAAAAACTCTAACAAAAAGAGTAAGGCCAGCAGTGCAAGCGCTGGCACTGAGATAAAGGATAGTGGTCCGAACCAGGCCACTATTGCAGCAAAGTCGGCCAGCAGTGCAAGCGCTGGCACTGAGATAAAGGATAGTGGTCCGAACCAGGCCACTATTGCAGCAAAGTCTCGCAAACCTGGCAGTGGCATGGTCACGCCAGATAAGAGCTATGCGCAGGCGATTCGAACGGTACCAGGTACCAACGGTACCGCAGGGCTATTACCAACCAGCCCTGCAAAAATGCTCATAGGCGACGACAGCGCCAGGGCAAAGGGCAAGAACGCAGCCCTGAGGCTAATCGCCAAAAACAAGACGGACGGTCAAACGACTAAGGCAATAGCCCAGGCTACAGCCAATAGTCAGGCGAGAAGTGGTAGCCCACAAACCACTAATGTGACTGGCAGGCAGCAGTCACTGGGGGCGTGCCAGGAGAGCACAATGCTTAACAAAACCCCAAAAAAGAGAGTCCTGGTCAGAAGCCCATCTGACCCGGAGAGGGCACTCTTAATTAAAAAAGTAAAAAGGGCTGTATTAGCCACAAGTGGCTTCTACAGCGAATCTGACGAGCCCAGGTCAGATTCCAGTATACGCACTGTTGAACGAACACGCTACTATGTAGATAGTGACAACAGTGATTACATGGGCACCTATAAGCCATGTAGCGACGCCCAATATATGGTGACAGCCGCTGATTCACATATCAGCGGCGCTGACACAATAACAACACGTGAATCGGATTCACATGTCACCAACGCTCACGCTCAGTTAGACGCTATAGGCGACAAGCCTACCTGTGGGGAAACCACAGCCATGCCGCCAACGTGTGAAACTGACACGGCAGCTCACACTGACATGGAGGTGACTGGTGAGGCAAACACCAGCGCCCTCAATGAGGGCACCTGGGTATCCCCCAGGTCAAAAAATGCTCTTTCCAAGGGAAAGAAAGCCAAACAGCCCAAACCAGGGCCGGTGGTCGCACAAGGGCTAAGCGCAGTGTATTTAAATGACACTGACAAGCTCAAAAAACGGCTGAAGGACGGGCACAACATTGTTATCAAAGGCCGCAGCAGCACGGCCGGGAAGCTACCACTTCTCTTCCCCGCTGATGAGCAGAGCCGCAGCCGCCTGCTAAAACTGAAGCTGGGCAATGCCACTTTCCGAGAGGCACGGAAAAGGCCCACTTCAGATTTTGTGATGGTCATAAATAAGATATCCCCAGAGATATCAGACACGGACATAGCCAGAGAGCTAAAAAACAAATCAGTACAGGTGAAAAGACTGATTTCAGCCAGGCATAACAACATGCCCTCACATAACGTGAAGCTCACCTGTGAGAACAAGGCTACGCTCGAGGCTATAGGTCAGACGGTCACCATCAAAGGGGAGGACTACAAGGTAGTTCCCTATGTGAACAAGACCACCAAGGTCAAACAATGTTACAGGTGCCTCGAATTCGGCCATACCTCAGGCCAATGTGAAAATGACCTGAGGTGCAGAAAATGTGGTGGCAGCCACGTTAAAAAGGACTGCCAATCAGACAAGCCGGCATGCGTCAACTGCCACGGGGACCACCCATCTTCATACAGAGGGTGCCCCGAAAAGACGAAAAGGCTGCCTAAAACTCAAACACAGCCAAAAAAGACCAGCTCCATGCCCAGGGAGCCGCTTAGACTAGCTATAGCCATAGCTAAAGCGATAGCGTTAGTGCTCAATAGAGACATGCATGAACGCACAGAATCCAACATCTCTGAAGATGTAGCTGAATCCTTCAGCAAAGCGTTCAATGTGAAAATCAGTAGCGAAACCCTGATGGAAAAGGCCTTTGCCTAAATTGGTAGACCACCACTCCCTCTGGACAACCAATCCATTAGGATCAATCTGATTCACATTCAGTCTATTGATCACACATATTAACGTGAATGGTCTAAGAGCCAGGAAAACTGAGCTCATTGAACATCTGAAAGAGCACAAACCAGATTTTGTCACTCTCAATGAGACCAAAGTCTTGCCAAAGCATAAAGTGTCAATACCAGGCTATGAGTCTGTGAGGAAAGACAGAAGCGCCGCAGGTGGAGGCGTGGCAATACTAATCAAAAAGGAAATTGCCTATAGCATTGTGTATACTGATGATATCAATGCAGAAACAGTGGCTATAACATTCAAACAAAGGGACAAGGAAATAGCACTGGCAACTGTCTATAATCCTCCAGGCAAAATAGTCGAGTTAGAGACACTGAAACACCTGACTGATAAATACGAACATTGCATTATCACAGGCGATTTCAACTCAAAACATGCTTATTTTGGCAACGACAAGAGTGACAGCGCTGGTGACGCTCTTTTTAACATTACTGAGGAGCTGGACCTCACAATACTCAATGATGAGTCTGTGACATTCTGTCGGAACTATGCTGGCAACAGTGTGGAAAGCATCCTTGATCTTGCCCTTGCTTCCAGGAAGATGGGCCCTAAAGTCGCTGAATGCACAGTCAAAGGCGATGTAGGGAGTGACCATCTTCCAGTGCATATTAGATTGAATTCTCATGAGGTGGAGAAAGCTCTAACAAAAGCAGTTCACAGGCTTGACAAGGCAAATTGGCAGAAATTCCGCAAGGAACTAAAGTCAATTGAGATGGGTGACCTCACCACACCCGAGGAAATAGAAAAAGCTGTTGAACTGCTTGAAACCTCTATGATTTGTGCCCTAGACAAAAGTTGTCAATCTGTGAAACAAAAAACACAGGATTTCTTTATCTCTGAAAAAACGTCTAAGCTGATCAGAGAAAAAAGAAAAGCTAGAAGGCTAGCTATGAGATTCAGTGACGAGCCCGAGTACATGACTATGTACAAGAGCCTGACCAACGAGGTCAAGGAATCTATCAAAACGGACAAGGAAAGGGCTTGGCAAGAACAGATTGATAAACTTGACGGAGCCAGGGATGGAACCGAGTTCTGGAACTCGTTCTTCCGGCTAACAGGGGCAAAATCTAGGGGAACGAGAAAAACTCCCCTCATGAGAAGTGATGGTACTCACACTGAAAATGACAAAGAGAGAGCTGACACGTTCGCAGCCTCGCTTAAAAAAGTACACAATGTCCACCAGGGGACCATCTTTGACGATGAGTTCAAAGTGGAGGTAGAAAGCACTATTAAAGAGCACGAAATGCTCTTCAAGCCACTAGTAAGCCACGTCCCCGAAGAGGACGATGATCACGAGACACTAACCCCAATAACAACAGGGGAAATCAAGGCTTATCTGAAAAAGTGCAAATCTAGCTCTGCGCCTGGTCTGGACGGTATCAGATACGGTGTACTTAAGCAAGCAAATGACAAGGTTTATGAGGCCCTGGCCCAAATCTGTAATGCCTGTATGGCTACAGGATACTATCCTAAGCTATGGAAAAAGGCTGAAGGTATCATGATACCTAAGCCAGGCAAAGACGGAAAAATGCCGGGGAACTATAGACCTATCAGCCTGCTGAGCTGTATGGGCAAACTCTTTGAAAAAACGCTAGCTGGTAGAATAAGGAACTTTCTTGAGAAAGAAAAGTTCTTTAACAAATGGCAGAATGGCTTCAGGAGCAAGCGCATCGCCATGGAACATGTGTTCAGACTGGTAGAGGAAACTCAACTGGGATTCACTAAGAAATGGAAAGGTGGAGCAATCTTTATCGATGTTGAGAAAGCATTTGACTCGGTGTGGCATGACGGACTAAGATACAAGCTGATGAACGGCAGCTTACCTAGGAAGATGGTCAGGTTGATATCATCTTTCCTAAGTGACAGAACGATCAAAGTCAATTGCTGTAACAACTGCTCAGAGGAGGTGACCCTCAATGCGGGCACACCTCAGGGCTCGGTCCTAAGCCCTCTCCTTTTCATTATCTATGTGAATGATATCCCAGACATGAGTTCACTCAATGTCAAGCTCTCCCAGTTCGCAGATGACATGGGAATCTGGGCACATGCAACCAATGCCAAATGGGTGAAGGCAAAGCTATCAAAAGCTTTAAAACTTATTGAAGCATGGTGTTCCAAATGGCGGATAAAACTAAACGCAGGAAAAACTCAGCTGATTGTGTTTAGTGTCGGTCCAAAACCAGAACTTATAGATCTGGAACTGTTTGGTGAGCCTATTATTCAAACTCAAACAGCCAAACTGCTTGGAATCCTATTTGATCGAAGGCTTAGCTTCAAAGACCATATGAAAGACCTAATGACAAAGGTCTACAGGCGACTGAACCTGTTGAAGTTGCTCAAAGGGACAAACTGGGGCGCCAGACCATATACCATCTTAAAAGCCTACAAGTGCTTTATACGCCCTGTCCTTGAATATGGTTCGCTGATAACTGGAGCTTTAAGGGAATCACAAGTGAAGGAAATGCAGATCTTTCAAAACAAGTGCCTGAGACTAGCACTTGGGGTAACCTACCTGGACAGAATGAGAACAATAGATCTGCATGACCTCACTAACGTCCCTATGATCAAAACTAGGATGACAGCAATGGCGGTTAAAACATTTAGATCACTTGAAAACACACAGTGTTTCAAGGATCTGGTGTTGAATCATGAGATCGTTCAAAAACGATCAGGCTCTAATACAATTCTGGATCAATTGCTGGCTGAAATCCAGGCTGACGCTTAAACACGGTTGACGGTTGACGGTTGACGATTGACGGATAACGGTTGAGCTCCTGTTCCCACATAGAACAGGGGCTCTGGGGGCGCCGTTCTGTGTGACATACCAAAAGCAGGGAGTTCCCTATCACTCCACTGCATGAGACAAGAACACGGTTGACGGTTGACGGTTGACGGATATCGGTTGAACTCCTGAACTCCTGTTCCCACAGAGAACAGGGGCTCTGAAAGGAGCCGTTTTGTGAGACACACAGCACTGAAGGAGACGGATTCTGGTCTTAAGCAATGAGCTCTCTATCATTACATTGCTAGCTTGGGTGATGGCACGGCGGACACGGATGGTTGGCTGACGATGACGGTTCATGATGGTGGTTTCAAACACACTGCTCAGAAAGCAGAGCACATTTCAAAGGGTCAGTCCTTGCCCTTACTCTGGTGGCTGGTCGCCTCTTCCCTGGTTCCTTGTCTCCTGGACTTCTTCTTGCCATTGCTTGTACAATCACCTACCTCACCAGGTGAAAAGAGAGAGGCACTATAAGGTTTATACCAGAACTAGTGCATAATCTCGCGTCAGCCCTCGCGCTGCGCGCTCCTCTAGTACTAGGCGGTCACTGTGATTCCATCAACATCATCATCACAGTCTGCCTGCAGTCGCCGAGGTGTCAACAGCTCAAGACGCTAGCTTTAGCTCTCACTCACTAACTCTTGTTAGTCAGACATAAGCTAAGCTTATAATAGACACGCACAGTGAATATTATAAGCTGAAATCAGAGACACCAACGCACTACGGGAAGACTTGTGAGTATCGCACTACTATTATAACTTGGACAAGGGACAAGGCAACTAGCAAACCTATTGACGGTATGAATAGCCCTGCTATTTTAGACTCTAGTCGCTCTTCTAAGAGCGCCACGGACTTGTCTGTGGAAGCGCAACAGTCACAACTCTTAGGTGCGCTGGAATCAGCCATGGACAAGGTCCAGGCTGAGAACCTACTAAGGTTGGTGGCCGATATGGTCGAGTCCCAGGGCGGGGACCCGGTCAAAATCGTGTCGCCTGTGAAACAGAGCTCGGGGCAAGCTCAGGAGGTACCTGGACCTCGTAAAACACCAGGGGGCCAGAAAAATAAGGGTGAGGGGCGCACCCAGACAAACACTGAGGTACCTGTAACTCAGAATAAAGAAACAGGGGGTAAAAAGTCGGGTATTGGGCACACCCGCAAGGCAGATGGCAAAGGCCAACAGCAGGCCAATGTCGGCCCCGCCGTTACTAAAAAACGGACGGGGAAGAAACAAGAGGGATCTGCACCTCTTCAAAAAGCAGGGGGCGACAGCAAATCGGGCAAAGGGGGTGTAGGGGCCACCCCCTCGGCGAAAGCGAAAGCAAAAAACTCTAACAAAAAGAGTAAGGCCAGCAGTGCAAGCGCTGGCACTGAGATAAAGGATAGTGGTCCGAACCAGGCCACTATTGCAGCAAAGTCCCGCAAACCTGGCAGTGGCATGGTCACGCCAGATAAGAGCTATGCGCAGGCGATTCGAACGGTACCAGGTACCAACGGTACCGCAGGGCTATTACCAACCAGCCCTGCAAAAATGCTCATAGGCGACGACAGCGCCAGGGCAAAGGGCAAGAACGCAGCCCTGAGGCTAATCGCCAAAAACAAGACGGACGGTCAAACGACTAAGGCAATAGCCCAGGCTACAGCCAATAGTCAGGCGAGAAGTGGTAGCCCACAAACCACTAATGTGACTGGCAGGCAGCAGTCACTGGGGGCGTGCCAGGAGAGCACAATGCTTAACAAAACCCCAAAAAAGAGAGTCCTGGTCAGAAGCCCATCTGACCCGGAGAGGGCACTCTTAATTAAAAAAGTAAAAAGGGCTGTATTAGCCACAAGTGGCTTCTACAGCGAATCTGACGAGCCCAGGTCAGATTCCAGTATACGCACTGTTGAACGAACACGCTACTATGTAGATAGTGACAACAGTGATTACATGGGCACCTATAAGCCATGTAGCGACGCCCAATATATGGTGACAGCCGCTGATTCACATATCAGCGGCGCTGACACAATAACAACACGTGAATCGGATTCACATGTCACCAACGCTCACGCTCAGTTAGACGCTATAGGCGACAAGCCTACCTGTGGGGAAACCACAGCCATGCCGCCAACGTGTGAAACTGACACGGCAGCTCACACTGACATGGAGGTGACTGGTGAGGCAAACACCAGCGCCCTCAATGAGGGCACCTGGGTATCCCCCAGGTCAAAAAATGCTCTTTCCAAGGGAAAGAAAGCCAAACAGCCCAAACCAGGGCTGGTGGTCGCACAAGGGCTAAGCGCAGTGTATTTAAATGACACTGACAAGCTCAAAAAACGGCTGAAGGACGGGCACAACATTGTTATCAAAGGCCGCAGCAGCACGGCCGGGAAGCTACCACTTCTCTTCCCCGCTGATGAGCAGAGCCGCAGCCGCCTGCTAAAACTGAAGCTGGGCAATGCCACTTTCCGAGAGGCACGGAAAAGGCCCACTTCAGATTTTGTGATGGTCATAAATAAGATATCCCCAGAGATATCAGACACGGACATAGCCAGAGAGCTAAAAAACAAATCAGTACAGGTGAAAAGACTGATTTCAGCCAGGCATAACAACATGCCCTCACATAACGTGAAGCTCACCTGTGAGAACAAGGCTACGCTCGAGGCTATAGGTCAGACGGTCACCATCAAAGGGGAGGACTACAAGGTAGTTCCCTATGTGAACAAGACCACCAAGGTCAAACAATGTTACAGGTGCCTCGAATTCGGCCATACCTCAGGCCAATGTGAAAATGACCTGAGGTGCAGAAAATGTGGTGGCAGCCACGTTAAAAAGGACTGCCAATCAGACAAGCCGGCATGCGTCAACTGCCACGGGGACCACCCATCTTCATACAGAGGGTGCCCCGAAAAGACGAAAAGGCTGCCTAAAATTCAAACACAGCCAAAAAAGACCAGCTCCATGCCCAGGGAGCCGCTTAGACTAGCTATAGCCATAGCTAAAGCGATAGCGTTAGTGCTCAATAGAGACATGCATGAACGCACAGAATCCAACATCTCTGAAGATGTAGCTGAATCCTTCAGCAAAGCGTTCAATGTGAAAATCAGTAGCGAAACCCTGATGGAAAAGGCCTTTGCCTAAATTGGTAAACCACCACTCCCTCTGGACAACCAATCCATTAGGATCAATCTGATTCACATTCAGTCTATTGATCACACATATTAACGTGAATGGTCTAAGAGCCAGGAAAACTGAGCTCATTGAACATCTGAAAGAGCACAAACCAGATTTTGTCACTCTCAATGAGACCAAAGTCTTGCCAAAGCATAAAGTGTCAATACCAGGCTATGAGTCTGTGAGGAAAGACAGAAGCGCCGCAGGTGGAGGCGTGGCAATACTAATCAAAAAGGAAATTGCCTATAGCATTGTGTATACTGATGATATCAATGCAGAAACAGTGGCTATAACATTCAAACAAAGGGACAAGGAAATAGCACTGGCAACTGTCTATAATCCTCCAGGCAAAATAGTCGAGTTAGAGACACTGAAACACCTGACTGATAAATACGAACATTGCATTATCACAGGCGATTTCAACTCAAAACATGCTTATTTTGGCAACGACAAGAGTGACAGCGCTGGTGACGCTCTTTTTAACATTACTGAGGAGCTGGACCTCACAATACTCAATGATGAGTCTGTGACATTCTGTCGGAACTATGCTGGCAACAGTGTGGAAAGCATCCTTGATCTTGCCCTTGCTTCCAGGAAGATGGGCCCTAAAGTCGCTGAATGCACAGTCAAAGGCGATGTAGGGAGTGACCATCTTCCAGTGCATATTAGATTGAATTCTCATGAGGTGGAGAAAGCTCTAACAAAAGCAGTTCACAGGCTAGACAAGGCAAATTGGCAGAAATTCCGCAAGGAACTAAAGTCAATTGAGATGGGTGACCTCACCACACCCGAGGAAATAGAAAAAGCTGTTGAACTGCTTGAAACCTCTATGATTTGTGCCCTAGACAAAAGTTGTCAATCTGTGAAACAAAAAACACAGGATTTCTTTATCTCTGAAAAAACGTCTAAGCTGATCAGAGAAAAAAGAAAAGCTAGAAGGCTAGCTATGAGATTCAGTGACGAGCCCGAGTACATGACTATGTACAAGAGCCTGACCAACGAGGTCAAGGAATCTATCAAAACGGACAAGGAAAGGGCTTGGCAAGAACAGATTGATAAACTTGACGGAGCCAGGGATGGAACAGAGTTCTGGAACTCGTTCTTCCGGCTAACAGGGGCAAAATCTAGGGGAACGAGAAAAACCCCCCTCATGAGAAGTGATGGTACTCACACTGAAAATGACAAAGAGAGAGCTGACACGTTCGCAGCCTCGCTTGAAAAAGTACACAATGTCCACCAGGGGACCATCTTTGACGATGAGTTCAAAGTGGAGGTAGAAAGCACTATTAAAGAGCACGAAATGCTCTTCAAGCCACTAGTAAGCCACGTCCCCGAAGAGGACGATGATCACGAGACACTAACCCCAATAACAACAGGGGAAATCAAGGCTTATCTGAAAAAGTGCAAATCTAGCTCTGCGCCTGGTCTGGACGGTATCAGATACGGTGTACTTAAGCAAGCAAATGACAAGGTTTATGAGGCCCTGGCCCAAATCTGTAATGCCTGTATGGCTACAGGATACTATCCTAAGCTATGGAAAAAGGCTGAAGGTATCATGATACCTAAGCCAGGCAAAGACGGAAAAATGCCGGGGAACTATAGACCTATCAGCCTGCTGAGCTGCATGGGCAAACTCTTTGAAAAAACGCTAGCTGGTAGAATAAGGAACTTTCTTGAGAAAGAAAAGTTCTTTAACAAATGGCAGAATGGCTTCAGGAGCAAGCGCATCGCCATGGAACATGTGTTCAGACTGGTAGAGGAAACTCAACTGGGATTCACTAAGAAATGGAAAGGTGGAGCAATCTTTATCGATGTTGAGAAAGCATTTGACTCGGTGTGGCATGACGGACTAAGATACAAGCTGATGAACGGCAGCTTACCTAGGAAGATGGTCAGGTTGATATCATCTTTCCTAAGTGACAGAACGATCAAAGTCAATTGCTGTAACAACTGCTCAGAGGAGGTGACCCTCAATGCGGGCACACCTCAGGGCTCGGTCCTAAGCCCTCTCCTTTTCATTATCTATGTGAATGATATCCCAGACATGAGTTCACTCAATGTCAAGCTCTCCCAGTTCGCAGATGACATGGGAATCTGGGCACATGCAACCAATGCCAAATGGGTGAAGGCAAAGCTATCAAAAGCTTTAAAACTTATTGAAGCATGGTGTTCCAAATGGCGGATAAAACTAAACGCAGGAAAAACTCAGCTGATTGTGTTTAGTGTCGGTCCAAAACCAGAACTTATAGATCTGGAACTGTTTGGTGAGCCTATTATTCAAACTCAAACAGCCAAACTGCTTGGAATCCTATTTGATCGAAGGCTCAGCTTCAAAGACCATATGAAAGACCTAATGACAAAGGTCTACAGGCGACTGAACCTGTTGAAGTTGCTCAAAGGGACAAACTGGGGCGCCAGACCATATACCATCTTAAAAGCCTACAAGTGCTTTATACGCCCTGTCCTTGAATATGGTTCGCTGATAACTGGAGCTTTAAGGGAATCACAAGTGAAGGAAATGCAGATCTTTCAAAACAAGTGCCTGAGACTAGCACTTGGGGTAACCTACCTGGACAGAATGAGAACAATAGATCTGCATGACCTCACTAACGTCCCTATGATCAAAACTAGGATGACAGCAATGGCGGTTAAAACATTTAGATCACTTGAAAACACACAGTGTTTCAAGGATCTGGTGTTGAATCATGAGATCGTTCAAAAACGATCAGGCTCCAATACAATTCTGGATCAATTGCTGGCTGAAATCCAGGCTGACGCTTAAACACGGTTGACGGTTGACGGTTGACGATTGACGGATAACGGTTGAGCTCCTGTTCCCACATAGAACAGGGGCTCTGGGGGCGCCGTTCTGTGTGACATACCAAAAGCAGGGAGTTCCCTATCACTCCACTGCATGAGACAAGAACACGGTTGACGGTTGACGGTTGACGGATATCGGTTGAACTCCTGAACTCCTGTTCCCACAGAGAACAGGGGCTCTGAAAGGAGCCGTTTTGTGAGACACACAGCACTGAAGGAGACGGATTCTGGTCTTAAGCAATGAGCTCTCTATCATTACATTGCTAGCTTGGGTGATGGCACGGCGGACACGGATGGTTGGCTGACGATGACGGTTCATGATGGTGGTTTCAAACACACTGCTCAGAAAGCAGAGCACATTTCAAAGGGTCAGTCCTTGCCCTTACTCTGGTGGCTGGTCGCCTCTTTCCTGGTTCCTTGTCTCCTGGACTTCTTCTTGCCATTGCTTGTACAATCACCTACCTCACCAGGTGAAAAGAGAGAGGCACTATAAGGTTTATACCAGAACTAGTGCATAATCTCGCGTCAGCCCTCGCGCTGCGCGCTCCTCTAGCGGTCACTGTTTCGGTTTACTTTCTGTATCAACACAAACAAAACTTTGACAATGTCTGGACGTGGAAAGGGAGGCAAGGCAAAGGGAAAGAGCAAGACTCGCAGCTCTCGCGCTGGACTGCAGTTTCCAGTAGGACGTATCCACCGTCTTTTGCGCAAAGGCAACTATGCCAAGCGTGTTGGAGCCGGTGCACCCGTCTACTTGGCCGCTGTCATGGAGTATTTGGCAGCTGAGGTGCTTGAGTTGGCAGGTAACGCCGCCCGTGACAACAAGAAGAGCAGAATCATCCCCCGTCATCTGCAACTGGCCATCCGCAACGACGAGGAATTGAACAAACTGCTGTCAGGTGTGACCATCGCCCAGGGTGGTGTCCTGCCCAACATCCAGGCTGTGCTTCTCCCCAAGAAGACCCAGAAGTCTAAGTAAACTCTCTTCACGAAGGGTTGACTTCAGTCAAAAAACGGCTCTTTTCAGAGCCACCACTTTTTAAAAAAAGATATAACATACACGCTGTTTTCACACAATGCAGGCTATTTTTGAAAGTCAAAATATAAACTGTGCAAATTTAATTCCAAACAATTTGACATTAAATTGATCATCGTTCAAATGTGTCGTTTGCCAGCTGGAATCTTACCTTAAGCCATTTTAAAGAATGAATCGTGTGTTAGATTAAGAAAAACCTTAAATATAATTGATACATTGTTGCGTTCACTTTGACAGACATAAAAAAGTCATTGCTGACTTATTTGCCATAAAATGTACATGTATATATATACAAGATGGTTAATTTACGAATAGTTTCTCCTATGCAGCATCTCATTCATTCATTCATTCATTCATTCATTCATTCATTCATTCATTCATTCATTCATTCATTCATTCATTCATTCATTCATTCATTCATTCATTTGATCATACCTTTTATATATACGTTTGTAGGCATTCACCAGGTGGCGCTTACGAGTGACAGTGTCACTGGAAGGGGATATATATTTTATAGTATTATATGTTTATTTCTTTATTGTTGATGTATCAGTTGACTCCATTCCCCGCTGTTAATGATTTTAATATTTGTTTAATTTTCTAAAGATGCTATATATCATGAGCGTTATATTAAGCGTATTTTGTCACCTAAAATTATTGTTAATCAATATTTCATAATAGCGACTGCCGCTGCTAGTGAAAGTGTACCCATTGCAGAGCACTACACGCACCTTTCCCATCCCGAGGCCGTGTGATGAAATTCCGCGGGCGAAGGGCACCTGCGGAGGGGTGACACCTTATTAAAATAGGTTTAGGTTGAACATGTATTTTTCAAAAAAGTCCATCTGAAACCCTTTGACAATACACAGCAAATGTCAGTGGAAGAAAGTGATGCAACAATTCATTCATTTCTGCACTACAGTATTCTGTGCATGGCTTTTATAATGTGCTAGCTTCTTCGTCTATGTCACATCATTTAATTAATCAAATATTTCTAATTCATTAATTTAAGGAACGAAGGGAGGGATGAAGGAATGAATGAAGGAATGAATGAGAGAAGGTTAAAAGACAGGAATAATTGAATAAATAAATAAATAAATGAATACATAAATAAAGTAATGAAGGAAGAATAAATGAAAGAGGGAAGAAAATAATAAAGGGATTAAAAAAGGAAGGGGAGAATTAAAGAAAAACTAAAGAATGAAGGAAATAACAAACGAAAGAAGAAAGAAATTAAAAAAGGAATAAATAAAGGAAAGAATAAAGAGAATAACGAAGAGAATAATGAATGAATGAATGAATGAATGAATGAATGAATGAAGGAAGGAATGAAGAAAAGAAATAAGGAAGAATAATTGAAAGAATGAAGAAATAAGGGGAGAAATAAAAAAAGTGAAGAATTAATGAAGGATAAAATGAAGGAAATAATAAAAGGAGGAATAAAAAATAAAGGGAAGAATCAATGAAGTAATGAAGGAAGTAATGAAGGAAGAAAAAAGTAATAAAATATAGAAGGAATGAATGAAGAAAAAAAGGAAAGAATAAAGGAATAGAAGAAGGAAGGAACAAAGGAAAAAAGGAGTTGATGATATTTCATTTTTTGGGGTATTAATTTGTATTCACCTATTATAAATTTTGACCAAAAACGAAATGAAGACCATTTAAACAGAAAATGAAGCAAAAAAATAGAGATGTTACAAGTGTAGGAAAAAAATGCAAAAGTCTACGGCACCCGGTATTCCCAGGCGGTCACCCATCCAAGTACTAACCGGGCCCGACGTTGCTTAACTTCGGTGATCGGACGAGAACCGGTGCTTTCAACGTGGTATGGCCGTAGACGAGTAAGACATGGGAATCTTGCGAAGTCTATCAAGTAACAGTCATTCGCAAGGTATTGTAATTAAAAAAAACACAGACATCTGTCTTTGAACCAATGAAGATAAGTATAATAATGACGGACGGACGAAAAATTGTTTGATGAGATATAAATAATAACAATAATGTGTGTGAAATAATAAAGAAAACTAGTGGTAGTCCGTCCGTCCGTCCGTCCGTCCGTCCGTCCGTCCGTCCGTCTATTGTAATCTACACGCACCCGTGTCAGACAGATTTAAGTAGACTAGTATCACCTATAAATCTATTTGTGAGCTATACTGTATTTTGTCATGAAATTGCATAATGTGAACAAAATTAGGCAGAAAGGACAAAATGAATCAAATCATGGCAATGCTGCATGCTAGAAGAAGATGTGTTTAGAAACAAAAAGGAGGTGATTTCCATTCATTCCGAGGTGCATATGAATAAATAGCTGCAGCAGTCAACTTTCACTTGCAGACATTGTAGTATATATCATATGTGGGTTAGGTAAATTGACATTAAAATGGTTATTATCGTGAGCGGACTCATACATCTTCAAGTTTCAGTACTCAAAAGGTTTAGCACATGAAGTTATGTGAAAGAAAGAAGCGAGATGTCGGCGTGTGTATAGTCATGTAGTGTGTAGATTATTTATGTAAACAGCAGTTTAATTAGATGATAAATGGACAGTGATATATCATTAAATCTTTTGATACGCTGTGGTGGCTCTGAAAAGAGCCGTTTTGGTGTTGACACTGTGTGTTGTATACAGATGAAGCAGCTTAAGCTCTCTCTCCACGGATACGACGGGCCAGCTGGATGTCCTTTGGCATGATGGTGACACGCTTGGCGTGGATGGCGCACAAGTTGGTGTCCTCAAACAGACCAACCAAGTATGCCTCGCTAGCCTCCTGCAGGGCCATGACGGCAGAGCTCTGGAAGCGGAGATCTGTCTTGAAGTCCTGGGCGATTTCACGGACCAGACGCTGGAATGGCAGCTTGCGGATGAGCAGTTCAGTGCTCTTCTGGTATCTGCGGATCTCACGGAGAGCGACTGTTCCTGGCCTGTAACGATGTGGTTTCTTCACACCTCCGGTGGCTGGGGCACTCTTACGAGCTGCCTTGGTGGCCAGCTGCTTCCTTGGGGCCTTGCCTCCTGTAGACTTACGAGCGGTTTGCTTTGTTCTTGCCATTTTTGTCAAGTGAATACAGAAACCCGAGTTTCAAGGGGTATATGTGAGCCGGTCCGTGCCAGCAGTGGGTAGAACAGTTCATTGTGTACACGGGAGGGGCCGCACAGAAGTGTGCCTGCTTAATCTGCATAACATGACATCACGCTTATCAAAGACGTGTGAGCGCATCGCGGCTATCACACAGGGGATAACTGGTGTCATTACCAGTGTTTGTTTAACAATTCCACTGATCAGGTTGACAAATCTACTTGTGAACATTAACTACCCTGCGGTATCGAAATGGGTGCTCACCTACAGATGCATAATGTACTGGTCCCAAACATCTGATTTTTCGATCCAATTTTTGCACAAACATGACTAGTTGGCAATATTTTGATATCGACATGTTTATTAAACTAAGGAAAATCATTTTAATTTGACAATACATTTTCATTACATTACTGCAAAATGTGTTTACACATTTTAATAAAAGTTGTTTTTGTCAATTTAACATGCAACATTAATAAAATTAGGTCAGGTTGACATGAATTTGACATGAACTGTAATTAAAATAGCAATATAATTTGGCTATTCTAATAAAAGTGTTTGTTAACTGAACATGCGACTTTTAATAGTGTTGTGAAATTGAGTCATATTTATGTCGCATGTTTTAATTAAAATCTCTCTCGCTTCACTACATAGATAATAGGGCAATTTTATAATAAAAGTTTTTGTCCATTTGACATACGACGTCTTTTTAGAACTGTTAATAAAATAGAAAATTATTGCGTTTGTGTTCTCTCCTAGAAATTTATGGAGACTTATTAACAGGTAAGACTAGTCTGTCAACATTTTTTTAATACAACATTTAATACAACAGCCAACTACACACTAAATTTTTAAATGTCATGAAACACAATGTGGTTTTAATAATTATTTTTCAAATTTAAAACTATTATATCCCAAATGAAACAGTTTATTTGTCTGGTCTTTTTTTATTATGTGGTGGCTCTGAAAAGAGCCGTTTGTTGAGTTTGCTAGATCACAGATTCATAATCTAACCGCCGAATCCGTACAGTGTACGTCCTTGGCGTTTCAAGGCGTAGACGACATCCATAGCTGTCACAGTCTTCCTCTTGGCATGCTCTGTGTATGTGACGGCATCACGGATCACATTTTCCAAGAAAACCTTCAACACACCACGGGTCTCCTCGTAGATAAGACCAGAGATACGTTTTACACCACCTCTGCGTGCCAGACGACGGATAGCTGGCTTGGTGATTCCCTGGATATTGTCACGCAACACCTTACGATGACGCTTGGCGCCGCCCTTTCCAAGTCCCTTTCCTCCTTTACCTCTTCCTGACATTTTCGATATTCTTCTGTTGTCACACAAAAGTAGAATGACTCGCAAACGCAAAAGTATGGCCTATATACAGGCAGCAATGCTTGTTGGTAAACACGATAATGAGCTGGTTGATATTCACGACTTTCCTAGCAAAAATTTGCATGTCGCACAGCGGCCAATCATATCCCGTATACAGCCAATCTCGACACCCCATTGGCCAAAAAGTAGCGACTTCCTTGATTAGCCATGTGCTCCTGCCAAATCCTCGCGCCGCGAGCAGCGCTTCCCCCCAAAATAGAAAAATCAAACATATATATGGAAGTACGCGCCCCCCCTCCTCTTTTGTCATACTGTGTATGCTCCCACCCCTCGGCCCGGCCGGCCGGCCGCCCCGGTATACCACGGGCTGGCTACCTGCCACCCCCGGCCGCTACCGACCGTCCACACACACACAGGGGACACTGCCTGTCACACATCCATTCATGCCTTGGCTTTTTCTACTTTGCAATTTTAAAATAATACAGTATTTATTCCTGTACAGGATTTACTAGTGAAATAAATTATTTAGACTACTTCATAAATAAATTTATCGTCATGTTTATAACAGGCCTGTAGATGCATATAATATGAAACGGGATGGCTATCAATGTGTGACGTTGATAGAATGTTTAATGATATGTAATCGGCAGGGGACTTGAATTTAAAATAAGTATAGTGAATCGATGATATGTAATGATGGGCAGTGGACTTTAATTTTAAAGAAGTATAGATAGTGAAATATGTAATTCACAGAAAAAACAGCGGAATGTAATATCTCTTGTTAAAATGTGGTGGCTCTGAAAAGAGCCGTTTGTTTGCTACCAGGAAGAACAGCAAGTGTCTACTTGGAGCTGGTGTACTTGGTGACAGCCTTGGTGCCCTCAGACACGGCGTGCTTGGCCAATTCACCTGGCAGAAGGAGACGGACAGCTGTCTGGATCTCTCTGGAGGTGATGGTTGAGCGGCGGTTGTAGTGAGCCAGACGTGAAGCCTCAGCAGCGATACGTTCGAACAGATCGTTGACAAATGAGTTCATGATGCTCATGGCCTTGCTGCTGACTCCGGTGTCGGGGTGAACCTGCTTCAGCACTTTGTAGATGTAAATGCTGTAGCTCTCCCTCCTCCTCTTCCTGCGCTTCTTGTCCCCGGTACGGACGGCCTTTGCCTTAGAGGCGGCCTTCTTCGAGCCCTTGCTGCTGGCGGCTTGCTTTGGTGGCATAGTTGTCTTTTAAACGTGACTGGTGTCAGTGTGAAAATGACGACAAACCAAATTTTTTCCTTTTATTTGGCGAAACAGGCCTCCAAGAATGGTCTCGGCGTTGGAGAATCTATTACTGAAATAGGGGTGGCCGTCTGGCGCACCTGCTGCGCTTAGCTAAACACGTGCAGAGATAGCCTCAACTAGGTAACACATATGTTTTTAGTTGAATAAAGTGCTACCTAGCCTGAAATGGCCTAATCGGTTTCACGTGTCACTTATGTTATTTGTAAGCATTGTTAACATAATGAACTGTTTGAGGGGCTACTTGACCTGTAAATAATAGGCACGCCCTTGCTGTTCTTCGGAAGCTAGTGTCGCGTCTGTTAAGTTAAACTCGACTGTCTGGCGGTCACTGTTTCGGTTTACTTTCTGTATCAACACAAACAAAACTTTGACAATGTCTGGACGTGGAAAGGGAGGCAAGGCAAAGGGAAAGAGCAAGACTCGCAGCTCTCGCGCTGGACTGCAGTTTCCAGTAGGACGTATCCACCGTCTTTTGCGCAAAGGCAACTATGCCAAGCGTGTTGGAGCCGGTGCACCCGTCTACTTGGCCGCTGTCATGGAGTATTTGGCAGCTGAGGTGCTTGAGTTGGCAGGTAACGCCGCCCGTGACAACAAGAAGAGCAGAATCATCCCCCGTCATCTGCAACTGGCCATCCGCAACGACGAGGAATTGAACAAACTGCTGTCAGGTGTGACCATCGCCCAGGGTGGTGTCCTGCCCAACATCCAGGCTGTGCTTCTCCCCAAGAAGACCCAGAAGTCTAAGTAAACTCTCTTCACGAAGGGTTGACTTCAGTCAAAAAACGGCTCTTTTCAGAGCCACCACTTTTTAAAAAAAGATATAACATACACGCTGTTTTCACACAATGCAGGCTATTTTTGAAAGTCAAAATATAAACTGTGCAAATTTAATTCCAAACAATTTGACATTAAATTGATCATCGTTCAAATGTGTCGTTTGCCAGCTGGAATCTTACCTTAAGCCATTTTAAAGAATGAATCGTGTGTTAGATTAAGAAAAACCTTAAATATAATTGATACATTGTTGCGTTCACTTTGACAGACATAAAAAAGTCATTGCTGACTTATTTGCCATAAAATGTACATGTATATATATACAAGATGGTTAATTTACGAATAGTTTCTCCTATGCAGCATCTCATTCATTCATTCATTCATTCATTCATTCATTCATTCATTCATTCATTCATTCATTCATTCATTCATTCATTCATTCATTCATTCATTCATTTGATCATACCTTTTATATATACGTTTGTAGGCATTCACCAGGTGGCGCTTACGAGTGACAGTGTCACTGGAAGGGGATATATATTTTATAGTATTATATGTTTATTTCTTTATTGTTGATGTATCAGTTGACTCCATTCCCCGCTGTTAATGATTTTAATATTTGTTTAATTTTCTAAAGATGCTATATATCATGAGCGTTATATTAAGCGTATTTTGTCACCTAAAATTATTGTTAATCAATATTTCATAATAGCGACTGCCGCTGCTAGTGAAAGTGTACCCATTGCAGAGCACTACACGCACCTTTCCCATCCCGAGGCCGTGTGATGAAATTCCGCGGGCGAAGGGCACCTGCGGAGGGGTGACACCTTATTAAAATAGGTTTAGGTTGAACATGTATTTTTCAAAAAAGTCCATCTGAAACCCTTTGACAATACACAGCAAATGTCAGTGGAAGAAAGTGATGCAACAATTCATTCATTTCTGCACTACAGTATTCTGTGCATGGCTTTTATAATGTGCTAGCTTCTTCGTCTATGTCACATCATTTAATTAATCAAATATTTCTAATTCATTAATTTAAGGAACGAAGGGAGGGATGAAGGAATGAATGAAGGAATGAATGAGAGAAGGTTAAAAGACAGGAATAATTGAATAAATAAATAAATAAATGAATACATAAATAAAGTAATGAAGGAAGAATAAATGAAAGAGGGAAGAAAATAATAAAGGGATTAAAAAAGGAAGGGGAGAATTAAAGAAAAACTAAAGAATGAAGGAAATAACAAACGAAAGAAGAAAGAAATTAAAAAAGGAATAAATAAAGGAAAGAATAAAGAGAATAACGAAGAGAATAATGAATGAATGAATGAATGAATGAATGAATGAATGAATGAAGGAAGGAATGAAGAAAAGAAATAAGGAAGAATAATTGAAAGAATGAAGAAATAAGGGGAGAAATAAAAAAAGTGAAGAATTAATGAAGGATAAAATGAAGGAAATAATAAAAGGAGGAATAAAAAATAAAGGGAAGAATCAATGAAGTAATGAAGGAAGTAATGAAGGAAGAAAAAAGTAATAAAATATAGAAGGAATGAATGAAGAAAAAAAGGAAAGAATAAAGGAATAGAAGAAGGAAGGAACAAAGGAAAAAAGGAGTTGATGATATTTCATTTTTTGGGGTATTAATTTGTATTCACCTATTATAAATTTTGACCAAAAACGAAATGAAGACCATTTAAACAGAAAATGAAGCAAAAAAATAGAGATGTTACAAGTGTAGGAAAAAAATGCAAAAGTCTACGGCACCCGGTATTCCCAGGCGGTCACCCATCCAAGTACTAACCGGGCCCGACGTTGCTTAACTTCGGTGATCGGACGAGAACCGGTGCTTTCAACGTGGTATGGCCGTAGACGAGTAAGACATGGGAATCTTGCGAAGTCTATCAAGTAACAGTCATTCGCAAGGTATTGTAATTAAAAAAAACACAGACATCTGTCTTTGAACCAATGAAGATAAGTATAATAATGACGGACGGACGAAAAATTGTTTGATGAGATATAAATAATAACAATAATGTGTGTGAAATAATAAAGAAAACTAGTGGTAGTCCGTCCGTCCGTCCGTCCGTCCGTCCGTCCGTCCGTCCGTCCGTCCGTCCGTCCGTCCGTCCGTCCGTCCGTCCGTCCGTCCGTCCGTCCGTCCGTCCGTCCGTCCGTCCGTCCGTCTATTGTAATCTACACGCACCCGTGTCAGACAGATTTAAGTAGACTAGTATCACCTATAAATCTATTTGTGAGCTATACTGTATTTTGTCATGAAATTGCATAATGTGAACAAAATTAGGCAGAAAGGACAAAATGAATCAAATCATGGCAATGCTGCATGCTAGAAGAAGATGTGTTTAGAAACAAAAAGGAGGTGATTTCCATTCATTCCGAGGTGCATATGAATAAATAGCTGCAGCAGTCAACTTTCACTTGCAGACATTGTAGTATATATCATATGTGGGTTAGGTAAATTGACATTAAAATGGTTATTATCGTGAGCGGACTCATACATCTTCAAGTTTCAGTACTCAAAAGGTTTAGCACATGAAGTTATGTGAAAGAAAGAAGCGAGATGTCGGCGTGTGTATAGTCATGTAGTGTGTAGATTATTTATGTAAACAGCAGTTTAATTAGATGATAAATGGACAGTGATATATCATTAAATCTTTTGATACGCTGTGGTGGCTCTGAAAAGAGCCGTTTTGGTGTTGACACTGTGTGTTGTATACAGATGAAGCAGCTTAAGCTCTCTCTCCACGGATACGACGGGCCAGCTGGATGTCCTTTGGCATGATGGTGACACGCTTGGCGTGGATGGCGCACAAGTTGGTGTCCTCAAACAGACCAACCAAGTATGCCTCGCTAGCCTCCTGCAGGGCCATGACGGCAGAGCTCTGGAAGCGGAGATCTGTCTTGAAGTCCTGGGCGATTTCACGGACCAGACGCTGGAATGGCAGCTTGCGGATGAGCAGTTCAGTGCTCTTCTGGTATCTGCGGATCTCACGGAGAGCGACTGTTCCTGGCCTGTAACGATGTGGTTTCTTCACACCTCCGGTGGCTGGGGCACTCTTACGAGCTGCCTTGGTGGCCAGCTGCTTCCTTGGGGCCTTGCCTCCTGTAGACTTACGAGCGGTTTGCTTTGTTCTTGCCATTTTTGTCAAGTGAATACAGAAACCCGAGTTTCAAGGGGTATATGTGAGCCGGTCCGTGCCAGCAGTGGGTAGAACAGTTCATTGTGTACACGGGAGGGGCCGCACAGAAGTGTGCCTGCTTAATCTGCATAACATGACATCACGCTTATCAAAGACGTGTGAGCGCATCGCGGCTATCACACAGGGGATAACTGGTGTCATTACCAGTGTTTGTTTAACAATTCCACTGATCAGGTTGACAAATCTACTTGTGAACATTAACTACCCTGCGGTATCGAAATGGGTGCTCACCTACAGATGCATAATGTACTGGTCCCAAACATCTGATTTTTCGATCCAATTTTTGCACAAACATGACTAGTTGGCAATATTTTGATATCGACATGTTTATTAAACTAAGGAAAATCATTTTAATTTGACAATACATTTTCATTACATTACTGCAAAATGTGTTTACACATTTTAATAAAAGTTGTTTTTGTCAATTTAACATGCAACATTAATAAAATTAGGTCAGGTTGACATGAATTTGACATGAACTGTAATTAAAATAGCAATATAATTTGGCTATTCTAATAAAAGTGTTTGTTAACTGAACATGCGACTTTTAATAGTGTTGTGAAATTGAGTCATATTTATGTCGCATGTTTTAATTAAAATCTCTCTCGCTTCACTACATAGATAATAGGGCAATTTTATAATAAAAGTTTTTGTCCATTTGACATACGACGTCTTTTTAGAACTGTTAATAAAATAGAAAATTATTGCGTTTGTGTTCTCTCCTAGAAATTTATGGAGACTTATTAACAGGTAAGACTAGTCTGTCAACATTTTTTTAATACAACAGCCAACTACACACTAAATTTTTAAATGTCATGAAACACAATGTGGTTTTAATAATTATTTTTCAAATTTAAAACTATTATATCCCAAATGAAACAGTTTATTTGTCTGGTCTTTTTTTATTATGTGGTGGCTCTGAAAAGAGCCGTTTGTTGAGTTTGCTAGATCACAGATTCATAATCTAACCGCCGAATCCGTACAGTGTACGTCCTTGGCGTTTCAAGGCGTAGACGACATCCATAGCTGTCACAGTCTTCCTCTTGGCATGCTCTGTGTATGTGACGGCATCACGGATCACATTTTCCAAGAAAACCTTCAACACACCACGGGTCTCCTCGTAGATAAGACCAGAGATACGTTTTACACCACCTCTGCGTGCCAGACGACGGATAGCTGGCTTGGTGATTCCCTGGATATTGTCACGCAACACCTTACGATGACGCTTGGCGCCGCCCTTTCCAAGTCCCTTTCCTCCTTTACCTCTTCCTGACATTTTCGATATTCTTCTGTTGTCACACAAAAGTAGAATGACTCGCAAACGCAAAAGTATGGCCTATATACAGGCAGCAATGCTTGTTGGTAAACACGATAATGAGCTGGTTGATATTCACGACTTTCCTAGCAAAAATTTGCATGTCGCACAGCGGCCAATCATATCCCGTATACAGCCAATCTCGACACCCCATTGGCCAAAAAGTAGCGACTTCCTTGATTAGCCATGTGCTCCTGCCAAATCCTCGCGCCGCGAGCAGCGCTTCCCCCCAAAATAGAAAAATCAAACATATATATAAGTCCACGACCACTTGAGAATTTGACATAATTTTTTTTAATATTAGCAGCCTAAACTTCACTAATATGCTTTTTTGATCAAAATTCCCATCCCAAAAATTCGTGGACTTGGTTATTAATAGATTTGTCGAGTTGGGTGGCCAATTAACATACCTGCTGTCAGTATGAAAGTTAGCCTGTTACAGAGATGGTTAACTCTGATACAACCACAGTTCATCGTGATCGAACCCCTCTCCCCTTCAGGACTTGATGATGTCCAACCAGGCCTCGACAAATCCATACATCCATCCCATGTTATGCCCTTTTCATTTGTTTGTGATTTATTTTTAGAAGTATATATGACCATTCCTTCTTGCCAATAATTCACTGGTATAGACCAGGCTATCAGTTACATGAGTCCATTTAGTGTCGAATATTGCAACAAAAAATAACTTTTAAATTGACTGATCCAAGGTACTGATTACGGATCCATATAACTTTACTTAGATCAATTGTGTTGAAAAAAATAAAAAAAGGAATGTCTAGATACGCTAATATGAAAAAGAGGTAACCCATAACAAACCAGCGCATCCCCGTAACACGTCTATCTAATACAATTTTATTGGCAAATTTATTCTTGAACATAATATACATTATATATTTGTTATACCGGATGCTGAGAGTTGATTATTTTACATTACATAATTCCATTTGCCATAAATGCATAGCGCAGGTGTTACATTTCTTCTGCCTAAACTAAAAATTTATATTGCAATCAAGACACTATAACCACCCAAATGCAACGCACAGGTCAACCTCTCTAGCAAATGATAATGTTCTAGACTTGCTGTCAGGAAAACGACACGTGTGGTGTGGATAAAATAGTTTTCTTATGCAAAACAATTATTGAAAAGTCACCATCTAGACTACCCTGATGAAATCGCAAGACAATGAGCTAGGGGGATCGCGAGGCAATGAGCTAGGGGGCCCAGTCATACCGGGTACATCTAGACTACCTTTAGAAATTTTGATTAACATGTACTTTGTACATAGATGAACATGAATTTAGCTGCTGCCTAGCTTGCCGAGGCTTCTATAACCCTGTTCTAGCGCAGCACAACCAATTTATATAATATAATAATATATAATGTGAATAGTTTTGTACCTACTTCAAATATATGTATTGGTCGAAAGCTAAATAAAATATCAGCAAGAAGAAACAGTCATTCACTTCATGAAAAAAACAACAACTACACATTCATATCTTTATTAGCCTACTTTTGTGCCATTTTTTCTTTTGGCTAGGCTCTTAGCACGAGGGGGGTTCCTCATAACATGTTATAAAACTTTAACAAGTTATAATAGCACAGTGAAGGAATAAAAAACCCACTCACCAGGTGATTTGTATAAAGGGTCAGTAAAAAACATAACGGTCGAGTTATCGTTCAAAACCGAAATAAACGGGGGCCTTGTCTATTTCACATCACAAATTTAAGTGTCTAAGTGCCTCATAAATAACTCACACACAGCTCATATTTATCCAAAGGTTTCTGGCATCTGAGATTTTGTTTCGGGGTAAGTGATAAAAAAATTTAAGTGACCCGGATAGCCGTACTCCGTCACTGTAACATGTCATTTATCGCTATAACATGATAACAAATGAATTCTTCTCAAGAAATTTTATCTCTGATGCATGTTCCGCCTAGACCTACCAGAAATAAAGTAATTGTAAATAATTTTAAAGTAAAAGTTTCAAAAATAAGTAATAGCATAGGCCGGCCCACCCCAACTGGAATAATTTACAAATTCTAAACAACAGATTACCCATAATTATAAAAAAAGTATGTTCTATGTATAATTCAAGCTTGTGTGCATGAAATGTAATGATTCGTACACATTTCTAAAATTTAAAAAAATATTCTAACATCTACCAAATAAATTGACACATTTAGTCAATCAATATCGATTCTTACCATTCCACAATTAAAATTCACTTTAAATTACATAGCATGCATGAATGAAACCTTCATCATTAATGTACTTAATACAATCGTACATTAAATGAAATAATCTTAAATTACTCATTCTATTACATTTAGGTCTAAAAATATCTTTATTTATTTATTTATTAATAATGCATAATCCGCTTCAGACAGTAGCATCTCTGCAAGAATTCCGATCTTCAAAAGTTCCATCTTATCCATTCACCCATTCACCCTGCAACAACACAAAAAATATTTAAAATATAATTGACATGGAAATTGTGAAGCAAAAAAATCATTATTTTACTGATATACTTTCTATGTACTCGCTAGGTGTCGTTAGGTGTATTTGCATGGCGTGTAAGAAACCTAATATAATAAAAGTTCCTGCTGTCGCTAGATATTTTTTCAAATTCATATTATTAATATTTAAAAATAATAACTTATTTGAATAGGCCGGTGACAATAACATAAACATTAAAGCAGATCAATCATTTTGCTTCAATCATCAAAAATAATTATCTCTCCGCGGCGGCCACCCTCAAAACGTGTGCACAACTAATCGGGACGAACAAAATAATTTCACACTCTGTTGTTGTTGTTGTTGTTGTGTTAGATTTTTTTTAGATTTGTAGCTTTTGATCAGTTCAGAGG
This sequence comes from Flabesymbios commensalis, assembly GCA_964017125.1. Taxonomy (NCBI): domain Eukaryota; kingdom Metazoa; phylum Annelida; class Polychaeta; order Terebellida; family Flabelligeridae; genus Flabesymbios; species Flabesymbios commensalis. The sequence goes on from OZ024914.1 coordinate 92,786, forward strand.
TGTGCGTGGCGTGGACAGATGAATCGTACGGCATGAAATGATAAATCAGGGAGAACAATTAAATGACACACCAGGGAGAACAGGATATGTTACACCTACACACTTGCGCGAACACTGTACGAGTACGAGCCTATCCAGGACAATACAAACATTCCCACCATGATCGCAATAATTTACCAGAATTATCAAGCAAAATGGATAAAATAACACGTCTACCAACTTACTTTAGTTAGGGTTGACTTGAAAATTGAATGAAATAAGCTTAATTACACGCACCCTCACAATAAAAAACTGTTACCGATGAAATATATTTTAACTAGGTCTACAGGCTGCTGTATTGCACCTTGCGAAGCAGTCACAACAATCACACAAATAAGGCTTACGTTGTATCATATCGGGCGGGACAATAACTATGCAGTGTTGGTGTAATATAGCGTCATTGACTGTAGCCATACATTTCTCTGGCATACATTTCTCTCTTACAATCACCACAACTGGACTGTGCAGTCAAGCGTGGATGTTATAAAATATTTCGATACAAGCACAAAATAAACATATGAAATAGGCGTAGTGTTCCGTTTAAAAAATACAGATATTCGCCACATAACTGCGCCAATAGCCAGAGAGTGGTCACTTTCAATCACATGACCAGTGACCATTTGATTTTGATTGTTACGTATAGTACGTATATTTCTGTTGATATTTGTATTGATATCGTGTAATTTTTACATTTCAAATCACCCGCTCAGAGCGAATACATTTTATTATTATATACTACTAAAAATATGTAAATTTATTTTTATATAAAATTCTACCGCGTGGTAATAATTGGGTCAAACAAAGCAAAATTATACGTTGACTAACGTTGTAATGTTGGGCCAGCCAGCGTCGCAAACATCACATCAATATTGTGTGTCTATGTCTCGTGTTTGCTGTGCCTCTCAAAATATATATCCTTAACAGCATGCACAAGAAGTTTAATTAATGTTGGACCAACGTTATTGTGTCTACTGGGTTTTTACGCAATTAACCCCTATTCCAAACAAACTCAACTCAACTAGTTAAAAAAAATTGGTTCTATATCAGCTTTGTAGAACGCGCGTCAATATTCAATTAAATTACATTCATTTATTCCTGCAATAAAGGCCTAAGGTGCTAAAAGTAATTAAGGTGCCAACCGTCTCTGCAATACATGGTATACAAATGCTTATAATTTGCATAAATATTTAGGACAAATAATTATCACATGGTATTTATCTTCTATCACTCCAAGATTACAATTCATACACAATATTTCGTTCACTTCTCGGTACATGGTTGTGTCTACCCTTTCTAATTTCTAACTTGTGGCTAGCGCAGCGAATTTCAGCTAAATAATTCAACTGTTTCAACATTTCTGCAATTTCCAAATACTGTGTATTCTTTTTAGTATAATAATTTATTACTACCGTGAACATCACTATTATATTAATGAGTATAATAATCAATCAATCTTTGTTTTAAAAATTCAATAAATAATAGATCATCTCCATCAATACATATATAAAGACATATTTCTAAAGTAGTCCTTCTATGTGGGTTGCCCATGTAATTTTATCTTGATTATTATCACACTTAAGCATGTTATAACAGAGTTTTTTATACTTGGTGTCAGTCAGACATTTTTCATTACTAACCTAATCAAATATCTTATGCAACTAGTCATATAATCAAAAGGCAAAGGTAATCGACCCCATTCTCCTAATACTGCAGATTTGCTAGTATTCTTGTTTACACATATGAACTTTAAAAAAAAATGGGTGGAAAATTCAATACAGCAGGGCTCAATTAATATCGCAATATTTCTGAACCACAAATTAAAAGTGGTCAAAATTTGTTTTGCAAATAATTTAATTTATACATTTACAGGTAATAATCAACATTTATATTGTAATCGTCTCAAACATAACACAACCTTCTTTTGAAACAAGAGTGACCTAACTAGTTACCGCCTCAAATGAATAGCATAAAACAAAAAATACATATTTAATTGCTCTAAATTATTATATAATGCAACTCTAAAAAAATATACTCTTTAATTATACAACATTTTAATTTATAATCTGTCAATCAAATACGTAAACTACAGGGAAACCTACATCCAGGATTATTACAAAGAGAGGGTATCAATCCAGGGTATCAATCCAGGGTACGTGGGGGGCAGTTATGGAATATTTTTTTCGCTTATGTAAGTAATCTGACAAAATGCATACTAAAATTATATTATAAAATTATATCATAATGATCTACTTTAATTCACGCCCCACCCCCTCCCCTCCTTGAATCACACAAGGAATTTGGATAAATAATGGCAGCCTCCATATTACCAATGTTATCCGTGGTAAGTAAATTAATATGGCAGTCAATTCTTAAACAATTTTACAAACACTTTCTTTCTAGTGACCACTGGTGCTGGCAATATTTAAAATGTCTTAAAAATACTCAATGGTCAAAGGGCCATAATCAGATAATTACTTTAAAAGTCGGCCTCTTTCACATGTATTAATTGTGTATATCTCTATAAAGACAATAACTACATCTCAATTCAAAAATACGTAAGAAAACGTCCATAAAGTAATCACCGCATTAAATAACGTGACCCGAGTGACCTGTTGAGAACGGTGTGTATAAAATTTGAATATAGGGCCTAATTTGTTGACAAGTTGAGAACAAGTCGATTAAAACATCATTTTAAAAAACACTTTAAATACATACACGAAAAAAACCTATCTCGTGATAAGTGGATTGTTCACTCACCACTATGATATTTTCGTGTTTGATAGAATTTTCTGTTAAAATTGATTAATCAGTGCTAAGTGTTGCTGCCTCAATACAAATATGTTTATTTATCACACTTCCATCCGCCATTTTTTTAAATACTGTCACCTGCAGACAACACACGTGACCTCTGTCTGTACGATGCCGTATGCCGCTGATGTACGCGCTTCTACCTTACACAAGATTCACAGCCCCCTCACCTGCTCTGTGCATACAGTAATCATATTGAGATGCTACAAACACGCGACAGGTAAACAGTGATAATATTAATCAATGTTAATCAAATATAGTCTAATATGCCTGACTGGATTACTGTTATCAGGTTATTATCAACAATTATTTTTTTATTTAGTCCTTCTATAAAGGAAGACTATATTATATAACTGGACCAGGCCCCTATAGCTTGCAAAGTCGCCGGTGCCAGCCGCCTCAGCCCGACGAAACGAAGTGTCAGGCAGCCATCTATCAGTGTCTATATATAACCATAACTGGACTATTTATAACAAATCGGTAGGTTTTAAGCTGGGTCGCATTTAGGCCCGCAGAATGCGGCACCTGGGTGCGCCGAAGGCGTGGTCAGCCTGCTAAGTGGGGGTCCGGGGAATTTTTTTTTAAATACATGTGCTTTATGTGTCATTTCCTGCATTCTAGCCACTTACACCATTTATTTGAGTGTTTTTTTTATGTTTTTTATAGCAGCTACGGTAGATTTACAGGTGGTTATGAGCTGATAATTTGAAATGCGGTAGGATAGGCCTATAGAATTAAAAATAGGTAGGCGGTGGATAGGCTGTGATCGGTAGCATACCAGTTGCATACCGCCAGATACGGTAGAGTTGGCAGGTATGCTACCGTACCAAAATGATGCAGCTTTTATTATTTGTTATCAAAACTTTTGGTTTTTTTGGTTCTCCCACTCAACTCGGGGGCGGGCGGGTCGAGCTTTTCACTGACAAAGGAATATTTAACTTACATAGGGGGTCGGGGGGTGGGTCGCCGCCGAGAATTTTTTGATTTTCAAAGGCTGAAATGTAAGGCAACTTGGGCACTTTTTGCCCCCTATAGGTAAACTTATATTCAGATTGCTTAAAATTTCGCAAAGTTATTATCTTAAAATTTCGCAAAGTTTTCATATTTATTTCTTAACTTTGACCATTGGACATGTATTTGAATTGTGAGACGAAGGTACTATGTTTTAAGACAGCGATATTTTTTATTTAAAATGTTTAATAGACTCACCTTCCAGGTTAGTCACCACATCACCAGAAAATAGTAATCGTAAAATTTCATGACAATTAGTTGAGAATATACTGTGAATATACTGTAAATATATTGTGGCCTTCACGCTTCACGCTAGCGATCAACAGATCTTAGTCAAGGGTTCCTGTCGTACATATGTTTATAATTTTTATGATTTTTCTGTTTTTTATTTTGACTATTTGTTTAACATGTATGACAAATAAAAAGATTGAGTTTAATGACAAATCAACGAAAATCCTTCACCACGGTTAATGTGAATCAGACTACATCCTGAAAGAGTTATAGAGGTCATTAAATTTAAAATAAATTAATTGCCAAAAAAATGTTATAAATTTAATACTTGACAAATTATAACGTTTTCACATTCTAAAGCTTTGATAATATAAAATCATCGCTATCAAGCTATTAAGTGAAAACTGTGAAACTCAAACATTAATTATAATTCTATATTTCATCGTATTTTCATTTATTTAATAACACATAATAATAACTAACCTACTCACCTTCATGTTCCTGCATATCTTCGCCACATTTCATCTCTCCCAATCCAAAAAATATTTATTATGAAAAATATAACGAAAAAATAATTATATGGAAACTACAGCAAATCTTTAAAAGCGTACATCTGCAGCCGTGTTCATGCGAAACGGAACCGTTTCAATAATTCTTTGGCAACGTCACAGACGACGGGCCATTTCTCTCAGGCTTGGTCTACAGCCGCATGTGACGGATACAGCCCAGCAACACTTACGGGCAAATTGTCACAATTTTGCCTTAGTGTTGGGCCGATGTCGTTAATGGTGGCGTAACAATAAATAACATTACTGTGAAGTACCAGGAAATAGGAGTGTGAGGACCGTGGCCCTGCGCGAAATTAACGTTTATACACCGGTCTCAACCTTAACTAGACAAAGCCGTCATTAACGTGATCGCCTAGTCACATTGAGAATGAAGAATAAATGTGTTTTTTTTCTGAAAACCACACACGGGAACAGATGGGTTCGAAACCGGGACGCATATATATGACTGGCGATGCATGACTGGCGAGGCAGTCATGACTGGCGAGGCAATCATGACTGGCGCTCTAGCCATTGCGCCACGTCCCCTTCTCTACGAGACGTTCAGCAATGTTGTTTTAAAGGTGTGCAGTCAACTCATCCCCTATACCAACTCATCCCCCGGTATATCAGGGGATGAGTTGGTATAGGTGTTGACGGGCTGGGGATGAGTTGGTTATAGCTGTTGGCAGGCTGGGGATGAGTTTGTATTAACTTGTCTTTAATGATATTTGATTATTTTTGATGATGATCACTTAAATGTATAGGATATGTTTAAAAATCTGACTTGAATAAAATATAATTTAAGCATATTATGCTTACGCCTAACATTATTGTTGTTGTTATAATAACAGAATAATAACAGAAGACAGTGTTTAAAAACGTAGGCCTATATTATATATTTTTTGCTATCTTTATTTCGCCTGTCTATTGTTATAAATAGGTAATGATTCTTGATATATATTTTTATGGTCAACCCTTTAAGTCTTTAGCGCGGCTATGTTACTTTTTAACATTAGCCGATTAATAAGTCAGTCGTGTTCTTATTTCACCAGTCTATTGCTATAAATAGTTAATACTTCTTGATATATTTTTATAGTCAACCCTTTAAGTTTTAGTTATCTTACCGTTTGATCCACTGTTATACCTAATTGTACTTCACAGACTGCCCCCGCTATAATAGTATAGTGTTTCATAAACTGTCATTATGAGAACAATTGTTCAGCCAGCACTAAATTCCTAAATCCCTTTAACAGTGACCCTACCATCACACCTCCTCCTTTGATTTGTGAACAGCGCTAAACAAATATCCCCGCTGATACCAGGTGACGCATATAACACATTCATGCGAACACTCACGGCTTTCACAAGTCAGCGTTTTCAGGGATTATCACTTATACAAATATTTTATATTTCTTAAAGACTATGGTTACTTATAATATCAAACATCCGATATTCCAAGAGATATAGTTTTCCGAGAGTTTTTTCTGTTCCCCGTAAATGTGATATCGGCGGCTTTCATAATTCAGCGTTTTCAGGGATTATCACTTATTACTTCCACAAATAAATATACCTTTACTGATATATAGTTACCTTTTTCTTTTTGTTACTCGTAAATATAATTAAATAGATTTGTGATTGTTTTATCTATTGTTCGTCATCAACATTTGTGAAGGGTAACAATTCGACAGAGTGATATGACATATACTGCTTATTTGTTAATTATTATCAGTTATATACCGGGTATGTCCCTTGTTTATTTGCTATAAAATACTAAAATTGCAATCGTATCAATTCTTCCCCTAGAACGCATTAGATTTTCGTTGACATTTAGCGAGTATTAGTGGAGCGGATTAATCAAAGACTCACAACTCATCAAAGCCGTTGACATTTCACGAGCGGCTCTCGCTGACATGTCAGAATTAGCACAATAATCCTCATCACAACACCTGAGGTGCAAGGGGTGGAGCGGGTGAGTTCACCAAAGACTAACAACTCATCCAAGCCGTTGACATTTCACGGCTCTAGCTGTTAGTTCACAGTTAGACCCCTGGATATATTTCAATATTGTCATTGAATACGGACCATAATGTTAAAAGAAGACCTTGAATTCCTTGTTAAGATCATGTGCCCCCACACTGTAAACTGCTCACACAAGACTTTTTAATGTTTTATATACATTATGTATCTTTATGTATATTTCATATATAATCATGTGACCTGCTATTTTTAATTTAATGTTAATAGGCCTATGTCTAAGGTTTTTAAATGATTTTTTTTTATTATTATGTATATTTCATGTTTTATAGCCATGTGACCTGCGACCTGCTAATTAAATGTTAATATGTCTACATGTTATAATATGTTTTTTTAAATAAAATGTATTGCTTCTAATAATAAATGTGTTTTATTACACTCCCAAAGTATGAGTAATCGCTGGCTGTCCGTATGTCTAACTTTAAAACAGTTCAGATAGCCTACAATATAGTCATGAGTTGGGGATGAGTTGGTAACACTTGGCCGATGGCTGGGGATGAGTTGGTAAGGTATTGACGGCCGGGGGGGATGAGTTGGTTATAGCTGTTGGAGGGCTGGGGATGAGTTGGTCTACCAAGGTGTGAGCTGGGGTTGAGTTGGTATGGGGGATGAGTTGGTAGGGGGGATGAGTTGGTAGGGGGGATGAGTTGGTAGGGGGGATGAGTTGGTAGGGGGGATGAGTTGGTAGGGGGGATGAGTTGGTAGGGGGGATGAGTTGGTAGGGGGGATGAGTTGACTGCCATTCGTTTTAAAGTTGGTCCGCAGAACGCAGAACGTGGACCAACATCACACGTAGTTTGAGCCAATGGTAGCTAGAGAACCTGCTCAATCTTCGGGACAGACTATGACAAATTAATTTTTTTAGTACTATAAACCGTATTAATTGTTATGCTTTAAATATTTATATTAAACTATTATTTTATTATAATCTTTTAAAAAATAATTACGTTACAAAAACATTTAAATTTGTTTACATAATTGATGGAGGCAATATCTATTCAAGTTTAATAAAAGCCTATATTTTTACTGCAAATCTTATCAATATAAGCTTCGTTTTTCGTTTAATGTAACATCGACTTATACAAAATTAAATTGGGGTAATTTAGCCACTTGTATCATTTCATTCAAACAAACATTTTACATACTGAAAGTGTAACGTTTCGCTCCGCCAACAGCTGTTATCAACTTTTACCCTGTTGACCGTATAATGTGTTGTGATAACATTTGAGACTACGATGCATCACTTTGATGACGTGACGCCATGTGACGATGACGTAACGCCATTTCACATAGCCATGTGCTAAAAGACGCATGCCACCACATACCAGCGCATACCAGCGCATATCAACGAAAAGACGGAATAGACGACATAGGAACCATATATTTTATAGTCTATCGTATGTATTACATCCTACGGAATGTATATGCCAAATTTTGTGACAAAATAATAATTATAACTTTCTAATTTGGCATTTTAGAGTCCGTCAATGTATTATAAATAGGCGGTAGGCATACCAACGAAAAGACAGAGTAGACGATATAGGGACTATACATTTGATAGTCTACGTATTTAGTACATCCTACGGAGTGTATATACAAAATTTTGTAAACAAATATTAATTATAACTTGCCTAAGTCGGCATTTTAAAGTCCGTCAATGAGCGCTATGCATTGCAATGTATTATCAATGGGCGTAGTTTATATGGTATCAGGACGCTTCGGCCCTTTGCCAACTCGGCCCCACCAACTCGGCCCCCTCACAGTATACCAACTCGGCCTCCTTACCAACTCGGCCCCCTGTACTGTAGACACATGGTATCACTTCTCCAGCTGCCTCAATCCCCTCATCACCGGCTCATGGCTTACTTGATGATCCCAGTCACGATATCTCTCAAGACCCGACAACCAGCTATGACGACGACTCTGTGCGCATAGATATCAGCATTGAGCCAGTTAATTTGACACAAGAATCTTCAATCAACGATGATACTGTTTATGAAGATGAGTCTTATTCTACGGAATCGTGTACGACTTATCAGCTGGTAGAGGGTAGCACGCAGCGACAAGGAGTGAAGTTGTGTGACAGCTTAGGATATACGTATACAAAGAAAGCTACGAAATAAAAGACAAGTACAACATGGCGATGCACTGTGCGGAATAAAAATATCAGCTGTAGAGCAAAAGTGATACAACACGGGGAGACCTACACACCTGGATGCCAACCACATATCCACCCAGCCTCAGTAAATGCAGCTACTACAGCACAAATCTACAAAGACGTGAAACAACGAGCTAATGATAATGTGTTTGAACCAGCCAGTGCTATAGTGGAAGATGTGTATGCTGCCAACAACATCGACACTGTCCCTTGCCCCTCACTGCCTAAACCAGCTAACCTCCAACGTTGTGCCAATAGACTTAGAGAGAGAATGCGCCCAGACGAACCAACTTCTTTACAGTTTGACATTGATGAGAGACACGTGGCTGAGAACTTCTTCCAAGCAGATATATCGGTTGGCTCGCGCAGACATCTGATGTTCGCCACAGACAATATGCTCAGCAAACTCAGAAAAGCCAAACGGTGGTATATAGATGGGACATTCCATGTTGTGAAGCCCCCGTTTTACCAGCTGCTGTCAGTCCATGCTTTCCTGAGACAAGATGAAAACATCAAGCAGGTACCCCTTGCGTTTTTCCTGATGAGTGGAAAACGCAAGGTTGACTATGCCGCTGTCCTGAAGACACTACTTCTTCATCTTGAACGCCCCCATGTACAGGAACTGGTAGTGGATTTTGAAGCCGCTATTTGGGCAGCAGCTAGAGATGTCATGCCTCGTATAACCATACGGGGCTGCGCCTTTCATTGGACTCAAGCAGTTTGGAGAAAGGTGCAGTCAATTGGATTACAGGGCAGCTACACTAATGATGTTGCTACACACAAAATCATCAGGAAGATTCTAGCACTACCATTCCTGCCTGCAGAGCATATCTCCGTGATGTTCCAGAGCTTGGATGCTAAGGCAGACTCACCCAAGCTCAGAGACCTTATGAGCTATGTCAACGACACTTGGATCGCCAACCCTGTCTGGTCTCCTCGTGATTGGAGTGTGTACATGCAAAGCATCCGCACCAACAACGATTGTGAGGGATGGCACAACCGCCTGAACAGACGAGCAAAGAGAGGTCAGCTGCCATTCTACTTGCTTGTACACCTCCTTCACGAGGAAAGCCAGATGGTGAAAATCCAAGCCCATCTACTTGGCGAAGGAAAGCTTTCACGATACCAGCGAAAGAAATACAGACAGGTACAGGGGAAGATATTCAGCCAATGGGAAAAATACGCTGATGGACGCGGTATATCTGCCTCAGCTCTCCTGAGAGCCTGTGCTGCCATCTACTACACCAGCATCACAGAATCACCTGACGAAACGTCATAAGAACATTGTGATATAGATATACATTTCATTGAAGACTGATTATATTGCACAAATACTGTGACATGTTTTCATTGTATATACATGCATTATAACATAATACCATACATGCCTAATAACATGCATACAAGATGTGCTAGAATTCTAAAATTCAAATACATAGCCTATTTATTCATTGAATAAAATATAACATTGATAAATACTGAATGGTTGTTTGTGATTGATTACTATTGACATTCAAATTGTCATTAAATATAGGCCTACGTTTTTATCTATAGTCATGACATTCGGATTCACATTTAGGGCCTGCCGTGGTGATGTAAAAATCGCCAACTTCTTAGTCAATCCCAACCAATTGTAATGAAATTTTACAAGCATTATTTTCCATTCACGTCGTGACTACCCTGAAAATTTCATTAAAAATTTGTGTCGGCTATGGTTTGGTTTAATAGTTAGTCTATTTACCATGTGATAACAAAATAAGAATGTCGCCCTCTATTAGCTCATCACTGCTTTGACACAGAATCTCATTACTTGTCAAATGGTCTAACTTCTAAAATACTTATAAATACATACGCAGGGTAGGCCTAATCGCAACGTGAATGGAAAGGAAAACGGTGGATGTGAAATTTTATGAAAATTGCTTGAGAATTGACCGAGGAATGCGCGAAATTCATTCACCCTGACTGGTGAATATATTATCGTAGGAAGGGGCCGAGTTGGCAAACCAATGGGGGCCGAGTTGGTAAACCCTAGGGGGCCGAGTTGGTAAGGGGGCCGAGTTGGTAAGGGGGCCGAGTTGGAAAAGGGCCGAAGCGTCTGGCATTCGTTTATATTCCTCACACTTGGTGTCACCCACGTGCACGTGGATAGGTGGTTTAGAGCTGTAACCCTTGTAACACCGCTGATAAGTCTCGACAAATCCGACAATTCTTATGTTGAACTATATTTTTAAAATCACCTGACTATGATTATTTTGTCATTTAATATCTATCTATCTATCCATGGTGGGAAAAATGAATTACTGGACCAATAAATCATATCAATTGAACAACTTGTATATATGTAGGCCTATATTTGTTTCCATTGTACATAATGCTTAATAAATAAACGTAATTGGGTGGGCATAGTTGTGAAGCTACCTGGGAGCCAATCACAGGTTTCATTTATTTTTATTTGACTTTCCAGTTGAAAACATACAAATAATGTTACAAAACCATTATTATTAATTGAGTAACATGTTATCAACTTTGGTTAACGAAAACCGTTCGATATATTTGAAAATTGTACTTTTGGTCAGACATGATGTAAGTCGCTACAATATACCAGAGTGTCGATAGAAACGAATAATTTGAATTTTTTTATTCGTGATAAATATAAATGACAATTATTATGTGTGTCGTACTCTACTGAAAAGACTGCATGTGTCATATGATTTATAACAGAAAGCTATAGCGATATTATATATAATAAGTGAATAAAAGTTAGGTCAGATTTATTTATTACTAAAATGTGCCAGTTGAAATCAGCATAACACACAATTATTATTTTGTCCCACACATGGATAAGCCTACTAACTTTCTGAATTGTAGGACGCAAAAGGTGTCATGCTTGACGCTTATTGTGTTGAAGTGATGCCGCTATTGTCTCACCGTCACGCCATGTGTAAACACGGTGTGCGGTGATCTCGGCCTTTGACGATCTCGGCCCGGGTGATCTCGGCCCGTCCGAGGTGATCTCGCCCGGTGATCTCGGCCCGTCCGAGGTGATCTCGCCCGGTGATCTCGGCCCGTGTCCTGTCCCCGATGTGAGCATGCCACAACCTCACAAGCCCCACAAGCACCGCTGCATGTGCGGCGCTCATCGCCCGGTATCTCGCCCGGTGATCTCGCCCGGTCACTGATAGCAGACATCAGTCCAATACCATGAATACAGCAACTAACACGTTAATCTTACACTGTCTGCAGGCCTACCAGACATGCATTAGTGAATCGTAGGCCTACTATTTTATATATGATCACCAATGCGCTTCGATTCTCGGTGACACCAGAACACAACGAACAGCAAGTAATTAAGACTCTAAAGTAGGCTACACACTAATAATTAATGCAATAATTTATTCACAATTTGCAATTCAGGGGTGAATATAACATGATACATGAATTGACATTTTTGTCGCAAGCTAACATGACCTACTTATTTCAGAATCTACATATTATAATTAAAATTAGAGTTTGGGTGTGAAAAAAGATCGCACAATTGCCGCGGCATTAATAACATACATAAGATTAAATAAAAAGATCAATGATGGGCGGGACGTTTGTTGTGGTTTGAGAGGGCGGAGTTTCCCTGTGTTGACGTAACAGATTGCACACCTTGTGATGAACAAGGGCCCTCTGATTCGACATCTGTCTTTGACTTGCACCTCCTCTCAACCAATGAAACAATAGGCTTTATAATTAGAGGGAGGGGTTTTCCAAAGTATTATCTTGCGAATCGCTGAATTATATTACGGCAGATTAATTTATTATAGTGAGCATACGTAGGCATAAGTAAATTCCCACCTGCTCTACTGAACATAAATGTTCCATGGAACATAACACATGTATAATATAATAGAGAACGCTGCTGGACAGTAGTATATGTATGTAATTCGTATGTAGGCCTATATTTCGGCGCCCATGAATCACATGAGATATGTGACGCGTTATAAATGCTTTAATACTTAATATTTTGAGTTGTATTGCAAAACATATAAGGGCCTAACGGCACCCTTTTAGAACAACAGTATCTCTTTTCGTATTTGAGCATAAATTCAATTCAAATATTATAACACGAATCGTGTGATAGAATAATATAAAACGAATATGGCGTGCACGATTTGATCTCAGCAATGTATATACTTCAATAAATAAAATAAAACTTAATAAACAAAATAATATGTTTATTTAAATCGTGTTTGTAAAATCATGTGTAATGAAGTATTATAACACGAATATGATGTTGTTTTTTATATCGTGTTATAAAATATTATAGCACGAATATGATGTGCATGATTGATCTCAGTAATTGTAGCTATTAAATAAAATTACCTCAATTCAACAGGTTCAACCGAAAAAAATGTTATGCTTGTTTTTAAATCACGTAATAAAATAGGTGGCCAGAGGTGATGACACGGCGGTCGTTTGATGAATGCCCCTTCTTCACAACTCACATAGTGCAATGTTATGCTTGTTCATGATTATAGCATGGAGGAACATTTCAACTTGTTGTGAGGATATAACACATTTCAGAATTACAATTGTATTGCTGTTAGCGCTTTAACTATCGATCAGCGTTCTCGTTTGTATTGTATTGCAAGGTGTTATGATCGCGATAATTTTGTGAAGCACATCATGTTTCTTAACGTGTAGTACACTGTTAAATACTACATGGCGGCAAGATGATTAGAGCCCTTTCATTTAAGCTGGTTAATCCTTGAATAATTTATCGCCGTTTTATTCCTTTCCCAATTATTTTAAATAAACATTATCTTATATGAATTTGATCTCTTATCGACCATTGACGGGCAGTTACGCCATCTTTGGTGCCGCCAGTGAAATAAAAGCAGTGGCTAGATGATGTTTAAATATTGGCCCAGCATTACAGACGCCGGGCCGTCATTGTAACAATATTTCCGTTCGCTTGGCCACGTTAACCTTTTTACACCGATCAAACTCTAGTAGGCCTAAACATCTAGCCATGGATGAAGGTCAGGATGAATTATTGGAGCGTTTTAAACCTTTACAGGCCTACAGGCTTGGTAGTTATCCTATGAATAATATAATATCAAGGATACAATACTTTATTATTATGATGAAAGATTTTCTCCATTTTGGAAATAACAATACCGTATTTATATATCTTTAACAGTGCTTTATTGCTGCGGGAAATTACACGCATTTAAAGAAAATCATAGCCTGTTTATTAACTGGATGAGCTATAAATGCGTCCTTTGCGATATAGCAATAGCAACACGTTCATTTTGCTGCGGAGATATTCAGCTGAATTAAATTTAACTATATATAACCAGTTACCCGGAGCTTACATTAACCCTTTTAACGCTGAACTCCTGGGCACACTTGCATCCCCACCGCTGAATTCCTGGGGAGGGGGGGGGGGTGAAAAAAGCAGAATATTTTGTAATGTCAGATTTGTATGAAGACACCAACAAGATCTTAGCTTATGAGCAAATAATACCATGAGAAGGAGTTGTGCTTTACTGGTGGATAACACCAAGGTCATGTAAAGGTCACATCAAGGTCATTTCAAGGTAAAACTCGCAAAAAATATTGAAAATACCCACTTTTTATCAATTTCAAACTGTTTAGTGGTGCAGTCATCCATTAGAAAGGATTGATGGTGACACATACTTGGTCGGGTATCATTTCAGCACACATTTTTAGGAAATCTAGGGCAGTGCTGATATTGGGAGCGGTAATTTCCCCATGTTGCCCTTATTACACCCCCATTCCTCAAGGCTCAATTGAACAAGCAAAATTACAATTATGTAGCAGCGTGTAGCATCAGCTTGGGCTTCCATCGCAAAATATTGATACATAACTGGGTATGGAGGTTGACATGGGTTGTGTTTGTGATTTACTGCATGGATGCCGCCCAAAATAAACGTGAAGGTTATGTCAGGGTCATGTAAAATGTCAGGTTTATGGGTGATGTGTACTAAATGCGTAATGATTAGGCAATGCGTAATGATTAGGTGTGCATCTTCAGACCATCTTAAAATTATTTAGTCCTTACAGTATTTAACAAAATGTAAATTATAACCATTTTATCATTTTGAACAATATACAAATATAGGGCCTATATATTTCTATAATAGTACTTTAGTCACATGCATCACTTTTAGCGCATGTTCTGGAATAAAAATTATATAAAATATATTACGTTCACTTTAAAGGCGTTACGTCATAGCGATTAGTAAACGGGATGCCACCTCTCGCGAAATAACGTTTCTAGGGCGAGAGTGGGCGTGAGCTGTAATCATCCTGTAGGCCTATTACGGTTGACCAATCAGTGTATGACAACTGCTGTCAATCAACCTGTGACGGTGCCCTGTGCCTGACCAGCAGTAACTATTCCGGGCTTAAAAATAACCACAGCCGATACAACATGCTTCCGCACGGCCCGTGAGGCTATTATAACCTTTACATTCCAAAGTCTTACAAATGTAGGCCTACCTATAATGTCCAAAATAATCCTCATTCACTATTATGCCCTCTCACCAAGCCGTCTCGTAAGCAAAAGGTAGCCAATTCATCGTAAAACAGGTAATACAATAACAATACATCAGCGTTCAGCGTATTTTGCGCTAAATATACAAGAAAAAATATTCCATGAACTGGTGAAATAATTACTTTTATAGATCTACATAGGCCTGTCTTCAATAAAATTGTACTGCCTATTATTACTGTACGGTTCACAGATAGGGGGAACAGATTGGAGCAATGTCATTGAAAATGTAGGCCTACATATTTCTATTATATTATATTATATTGATCTATATGTAAGCATCTAAGTATTTTTTAAATAGGCTAATATCACCGCGGTAATAACGTCTTAAAGCGTCCGAGATAACCGGGCGAGATCACCGGGCGAGATTTCCGGCAGCCTACCGTCAATGTGTTCTGATACAGGGGTAAGGTGGTCAGGCCAGTCGGGGGCCGATCG
Source organism: Flabesymbios commensalis (assembly GCA_964017125.1). Taxonomy (NCBI): domain Eukaryota; kingdom Metazoa; phylum Annelida; class Polychaeta; order Terebellida; family Flabelligeridae; genus Flabesymbios; species Flabesymbios commensalis. Next base: position 108,618 of record OZ024914.1, read on the forward strand.
GGCGAGATCACCGGGCGAGATCACCGGGCGAGATCACCGCACACCGGGCGAGATCACCGGGCGAGATAACCAACGGCCGTCCGAGATCACCCGGGCCGAGATCGTCGAAGGCCGAGATCACCGGTATTCTAAGAGGTGTGCGGTGATCTCGGCCTTCGACGATCTCGGCCCGGGTGATCTCGGCCTGTCCGAGGTGATCTCGCCCGGTGATCTCGGCCCGTCCGAGGTGATCTCGCCCGGTGATCTCGGCCCGTGTCCTGTCCCCGATGTGAGCAAGCGCAAGCCACAACCTCACAAGCCCCACAAGCACCGCTGCATGTGCGGCGCTCATCGCCGGAGATCTCGCCCGGTGATCTCGCCCGGTCACTGATAGCAGACACCAGTCCAATACCATGAATACAGCAACTAACACGTTAATCTTACACTGTCTGCAGGCCTACCAGACATGCATTAGTGAATCGTAGGCCTACTATTTTATATAAGATCACCAATGCGCTTCCGATTCTCGGTGACACCAGAACACAACGAACAACAAGTAATTAAGACTCTAAAGTAGGCTACACACTAATAATTAATGCAATAATTTATCCACAATTTGCAATGCAGGGGTGAATATAACATGATACATGAATTGAAATTTTTGTCGCAAGCTAACATGACCTACTTATTTCAGAATCTACATATTATAAGGCATATTATATTGCATATTATAATGCTCAATATTTCGAGTTGTTAACGCAATGTATTGTGTTAAAAACCTAAATGTCGCTTCTGGAGCTTCGTAATGTTGATTAAAAACCATCTAATTTGTATTCATTTTAATTATATACCAATGTTTTGCATCTAGGACTTATATGGTTTATAATTTAGGAAAAAATGATCAAAACATCATTATATTTTAGAATTACATAGCTACACTTAAAAAAATATATTCTTATTGTGTTCCTTAAAAGCCTTTTAACTGTTATTGCTCATTTCTATCCGTTACAAATGCTGGTATGTAGCACTTCAAGGGTTATTAATTGAAAATACTGTCAACCTTTAATTATGATAAAAAGTACATAACCGAATTATAAAAACATATCGTGTGGGGAAAAGAACGCTCCCATTATAATTTTTGTTCGTTTAATTCACAACGCCAATATCTGGTTAGCTCACCAATTTTGTCCACATTTACTGTATTGGCCTCCCCAATATTCATATTACTGAGATCCATACCTTTAAGTTGATGTAGGATGCATCTTTAAAATTAGAGTTTGGGTGTGAAAAAAGCCGCGGCATTAATAACATACATAAGATTAAATAAAAAGATCAATGATGGGCGGGACGTTTGTTATGGTTTGAGAGGGCGGAGTTTCCCTGTGATGACGTAACAGACTGCACACCTTGTGATGAACAAGGGCCCTCTGATTCGACATCTGTCTTTGACTTGCACCTCCTCTCAACCAATGAAACAATAGGCTTTATAATTAGAGGGAGGGGTTTTCCAAAGTATTATCTTGCGAATCGCTGGATTATATTACGGCAGATTAATTTAATATAGTGAGCATACGTAAGCATAAGTAAATTCCCACCTGTTCTACTGATCATAAATGTTCCATGGAACATAACACATGCATAATATAATAGAGAACGCTGATGGACAGTAGAAGTACTATATGTATGTAATTTGTGTGTATATTTCGGCGCCCATGAATCACATGAGATATGTGACGCGTTATAAATGCTTTAATACTTAATATTTTGAGTTGTATTGCAAAACATATAACGGCACCCTTTTAGAACAACAGTATTTCTTTTCGTATTTGAGCATAAATTCAATTCATATATTATAACACGAATCGTGTGATAGAATAATATAAAACGAATATGGCGTGCACGATTTGATCTCAGCAATGTATATATACTTCAATTAATAAACTTAAACTTAATAAACAAAATAATATGTTTATTTAAATCGTGTTTGTAAAATATTGTGTAATGAAGTATAATAACACGAATATGATGTTGTTTTTTTATATCGTGTTATAAAATATTATAGCACGAATATGATGTGCATGATTGATCTCAGTAATTGTAGCTATTAAATAAAATTACCTTAATTCAACAGGTTCAACCGAAAAAAATGTTATGGTTGTTTTTAAATCACGTAATAAAATAGGTGGCCAGAGGTGATGACACGGCGGTCGTTTGATGAATGCCCCTTCTTCACAACTCACATTGTGCAATGTTATGCTTGTTCATGATTATAGCATGGAGGAACATTTCAACTTGTTGTGAGGATATAACACATTTCAGAATTACAATTGTATTGCTGTTAGCGCTTTAACTATTGATCAGCGTTCTCGTTTGTATTGTATTGCAAGGTGTTATGATCGCGATAATTTTGTGAAGCACTTCATGTTTCTTAACGTGTAGTACACTGTTAAATACTACATGGCGGCAAGATGATTAGAGCCCTTTCTATTTAAGCTGGTTAATCCTTGAATAATTTATCGCCGTTTTATTCCTTTCCTAATTATTTTAAATAAACATAATCTTATATGAACTTGATCTCTAATCGACCATTGACGGGCAGTTACGCCATCTTCAGCGCCGCCAGTGAAATGAAAGCAGTGGCTAGATGATGTTTAAATATTGGCCCAGCATTACAGACGCCGGGCCGTCATTGTAACAATATTGTCCGTTCGCTTGGCCACGTTAACCTTTTTACACCGATCAAACTCTAGTAGGCCTAAACATCTAGCCATGGATGAAGGTCGGGATGGATTATTGGAGCGTTTTAAACCTTTACAGGCCTACAGGCTTGGTAGTTATCCTATGAATAATATAATATCAGGGATACAATACTTTATTATTATGATCTAAAAGATTTTCTCCATTTTGGAAATAACAATACCGTATTTATATCTTTAACAGTGCTTTATTGCTGCGGGAAATTACACACATTTAAAGAAAATCATAGCCTGTTTATTAACTGGATGAGCTATAAATGCGTCCTTTGCGATATAGCAATAGTAACATGTTCATTTTGCTGGGGAGATATTCAGCTGAATTAAATTTAACTATATAAAATCAGTTACCCGGAGCTTACATTAAAGGGTCCTAATATTTCATATTTTATTCGCATGCATCACCAAATAATATTATGAGTATAGCTAGGCCTATAATATGTCTCATCTTTAGACCATCTTTAAATTATTTAGTCCTTACAGTATTTAACAAATTGTATATATTAACCATTTTATAATTTTGAACAATATACAAATATAGGGCCTATATATTTCTATAATGGTAATTTAGTCACATGCATCACTTTTAGCGCATGTTCTGGAATAAAAATTATATAAAATATATTACGTTCACTTTAAAGGCTTTACGTCATAGCGATTAGTAGACTGGATGCCACCTCTCGCGAAATAACGTTTCTAGGGCGAGAGTGGGCGTGAGCTGTAATCATCAGTAGGCCCATTACGGTTGACCAATCAGTGTATGACAACTGCTGTCAATCAACCTGTGACGGTGACCTGTGCCTGACCAGCAGTAACTATTCCGGGCTTAAAAATAACCACAGCCGATACAACATGCTTCCGCATGGCCCGTGAGGCTATTAACCTTTACATTCCAAAGTCTTACAAATGTAGGCCTACCTATAATGTCCAAAATAATCCTCATTGACTATTATGCCCTCTCACCAAGCCGTCTCGTAAGCAAAAGGTAACCAATTCATCGTAAAACAGGTAATACGATAACAATACATATAAATAAAAAAAATTCTGGAAAAAATGTTCAGCGTATTTTGCGCTAAATATACAAGAACAAATATTCCATGAACTGGTGAATTTGCTTCTTTATAACACGATTTATTATACAAATCGTGTAAAAATAGTGTACAATTTCACGATCAATCGACTATTGAATTTGCTTCTTTATATCATAGATAAAACAACTGTGAGATATACCTACATTTGGGGTTGTAGACTAGCCTATATAAATCAACCGTGTCGTGATATTAAATTTTCCATATAAATAATTACTTTTATAGGCCTAATAATTATAGATCTACATAGGCCTGTCCTCGATAAAATTGTACTGCCTATTATTACTGTACGGTTCACAGATATGGGGAACAGATTGGAGCAATGTCATTGAAAATGTAGGCCTACATATTTCTATTATATTATATTGATCTATGTCTAAGCATCTAAGTATTTTTTAAATAGGCCCTACATAGGCTAATATCACCGCGGTAATAACGTCTTCAAGCGTCCGAGATAACCGGGCGAGATCACCGGGCGAGATCTCCCGGCAGCCTGCCGTCAATGCGTTCTGATACAGGGGTAAGGTGGTCAGGCCAGTCGGGGGCCGACCGGGCGAAATCACCGGGCGAGGTCACCGGGCGAGATCACCGCACACCGGGCGAGATCACCGGGCGAGATAACCAACGGCCGTCCGAGATCACCCGGGCCGAGATCGTCGAAGGCCGAGATCACCGGTATTCATATAAGACCCCCCCCCCCCCTCGCCGGATTATTTCACTCAGAACTAAATTCCACGGTCATTGAATATTTTTGAAAACTCAATCGAAACATAACTTAGTATTTCACAAAATATATTCAATCATCGTTAATTATTCTCAAACAAATTTTTAATGTTCACAGTTAAGCTAAATTTGTTAACGGTGGGCCAACTATAAAAAAATACATATGATAAATCGTACATAATTATGAGAATAATTCTAACCGTTTCATCTTCTTCATGTGTGATGATAATCCATCTGTTTCAAATGTTTCAGTTCAAATTGACCCTTTTTTTCATGGCCATGTTCACCCAGGGCACACATTTATTTTAATACAGCTCACCGTATTCAATCCGATCCTTCAATCCAAGGCCTACATATCCCCCTTCCATTTGTTTCATGTTCAAATTATTCCAATATTATATCCATTGCAATCAATGTAGTTCGACATATATAACCAGTCATATCAGACTGTATTTATATATATATATTATATTCATTGATGCATTAAAATTAATGAACCCACAGTCAGTTTTAATCCGGTCAATACACAATGCAGCACACAATACATGCTTCGATCACGACCGTCATGGAACAAATGTCATCATGACCAGTGGGCAACGTGCAACCAGAGGGGGGGGGGTGAACACCACGTGCGATGGTCAAAGGCGGCAAATGGTCACTGTTCAAACCAACGCCAGCAAACACAATACTTTGAACCAATGCTGGTTTACTGTTGGCCCGACGTCGCATACGGTAGGCCAACAATAATCCAATTTTGGTTCCACGTCATGTGTTTGCTGGACTGTTCACCCGCCTGTTAATTTTTCGGGTACAGCACCTTTTCATCCCAGCGGACAAACATTGTGTATGTTTTATTTACTGTGATAACATTATTTAATTATTTATTTCATGATAATTATAATCATTTCTTTTCACAGATAAAAAAATGGATTAGTCTAAATTCAGGTTTTACGTTGAACAAAAATGAGTGGGCACTATATAATATTAAATATCAATACAAATATCTGCTTCATTTATCATTCATTTTTATTAGATATGGTGTGCATAAATAGTTCTTTTCATCAAACTTTAAACAGTTATTTTATATTTTCGGATGACTGGGGACAGGTAGTTTTTGAGGCCTAAACGAAAACAAAGAAGTGTTTAAAACATTAACGTAGCCTTTAATTTTTGTTTTCTGGGGTGCAACAAAAATTGTTCACATGACATTTCACATAGGTCAGTATTGTCCTGACATAAGACCGGCGTCGCAGACATTGTGCCAGCATCACGCCACCACTGGTCATCGTGTTATTTGTGCTGGTTGATGGGCTGTATACTTGTGATCGCTGTACTCAGCAAACACAACACGCTCGCCTTATGGTGGGCTGTTTTGGGCCAGCGTCGTATGCATTGTGCCAACATCAGTCCAGCTTTGGATTAACGTCTCGTGATTGCTGGGCATAAAGCATGACCATGAACAGAACCGAGGGGCGCTGCGCGCGGGGGGGGGGGGGGTGGGTCGAGGGGGAGGGATGCCGGATGTCACAATACATAACAGCTGTACAAATTCAATAAACCATTCACAGCCAAGGAGTGTCTAGTTGCGTGATTAATTTAATGAATTGTAATATCGCTACTTCACTTATATTTCAAAAAAGCCATAACAAATAACATATAATAATTCGTTATACATATATCATATATTTTATTTCTTTCCTACATTTTGACATCAATTCAATATTAATTTATTACAATGTTTTAATAAATATTATAAAATATTTTTGGTCCCATCTGGATTTAGAGTGGGGTCTAGTTGGACACTTTTTGGGGGGCATTTGTTTGATTTAAATATTGCATATTAAATTAAAAATCATGACTGAATTATTTTCGGACTTTATCATGTTCATTGAATGTATGACACTGGGATAAATTACTCACATCAAATTGTAAGTGTTTGTCAGCTACCGGGATACACCACCTCACACTGGGATAATGCCTCACATTAAATAAATATAACACTTTGATCTATATCAGATAAGGCAAAAATGTGTTATTTAAACATATAATAAAGCACTGTGCCGGCCTCGATGGCTCATTCGGTCCGGTTGTGGATACTGGGTTTGAATCCCGGCTGGATCGATGTTTGTCAATGCGGTGAATGGCTATTAGCAGTAAAATGGTTTAATTGGTTACGTCATTAAAACCACTCAAATATTTTTTTTACAAAAACAACCGGAACAATAATAACATATCTTCTTTAAAAATTACCGAGATTAAAGGTAATTATTAATTTTTACAAAATATCTAAAACAACAACACCATGGCTTCCTTTAAATCAAATTAAAATACAATGACGGGGATGAGAACGAAATAAGAGGGATGTGTGATTGTAATATGACACCGATGACACCATCACACGGCCCCCTCTGTGGGGAAAACGACCACCAGTTATGTTGTTGTGTTTATATGATGTCAAATTATTAATCCATTGATGTAGCAACATGCGGAAGCCATGACGTAACTCCGGTAACAAACACATTGTAGTCTCAATTAGGTTATTTTTATGGGGTGGGGATAATGTTAAAATAACTAGAGCACAATTCAAATAAATTCGACAAGAAGCATGCATAAATCAGACAAGGAGCATCGGCCTAACTTTGTGAAGTATGAAACAGAAATAAAACATGCTCAATAGTATTATACATAAAATCAGACATCGCCAAATCATGGTCAAAAAGGAGTAGAAAAGGCACATTTTGACAACCCCACTTTGCGCATCACTTTTAACACATCACGCATTACGTATATATGGATGCCTACCTTTACGCATCACGCTGTACACATCGCGGATTGCGTAGATACATATATGTATCATATATCTCTATAGTGTATATCTCTTATAATTATTCTTCTTATAGTGCTTGCCTGAACATACATATTCACGGCACGTCATTTCTATTTTATCACGTTATGCACTCTATAAGTAATAACATAATGTACTGTTCAGTTTAATGACGCACAAATATTCTCGTCGTCAATGAATATATCTATCTATCCATGGGGATCCCTAGTTTTAATTCGGGCCCGGCAAACAAAAGACATTTCCCCAATGTTGGTTTAATGTTAGCCCACCGTCTGCGACGTCTGACCAGCTTCAATCTAACATTGCATTAACATATCAACCGTGTTATGTTTTTATTCCTCTACTTTAAATCGATTATATTATATTTGTTTCAATAGTTTCACTTCTGCTGGTAATACAAATGTGATTATTCCAGGTGTACTATGTCATCTATTTATATCGTATATATTACGTCACATTGCCTCCCTCATATCTTAACCTGATATACATATATATGGTTCAATTGATCAGTTAGAACTAAAAGGGTGAGTGTGTCAATGTTTAAGGGGGTCAGCCACCATCATAATAACTGCTGGTCAGCTGATCACCTGGTTAGTGGCTGGCGCGTGCCTTCTGTGTTCTTATGGCCGAGTCAGCAAGGGTGCCTTCTGTGTTCTTCATAGCCGCGTTTAGCAGTGGTCGGTACTCAACCCATGCAGTCAACACCACACGTTGGCTGACTGCTGGTTTTATGTTGGGCCAGCATCTCAGACAGCGGGCAAACATTACAACAGCGGTCGGTCAACGTATATACCGAGAAAACATTATGACTTTACCCAATGTTGTCCAGCGACACAGACACGGGATGGGTAGTGGTTAGCCCCGCTGCCTTTTACGCTAGATTTCGGGGTTCGGTTCCCGGTCTCGGCGGTTTGACAGAATCAAAAAAATTCTTCCACATCCACGTGTTAAATTACTCTTCTATTTATTTATGTCGATAAAAGTTAATTTAACATATGTAATGGTATAAATATACCACAACAGTGCCTCAAAATATATGAATGTCATATATTTTTATTAGCAGGAAGTTATATGTAGACCAAAGTACATAATTTACCATTATAGTGATGAGGAAAGGTTTAACACAAAGTTAATGACGATGATGATCGATAATTCATTGATGTCACACATTTACCAGTTTACGTCTTTATGACTATACATATCAATTTCCAACTGATTTGATTTGAAAAAGTTGACTAATGTTAAGGCAAAAGGAATTATATAGGCCATATCAACCAAAATTGAAAAGGCTAGGGTGTTATGTGTACACACATGTAACTTTATGGTATTATACACGTACTTATTTTACTGGTAAATACGATTTATTTGTATGGTTTTTAAAAGTAAAATAAACCTATTGAAAAACATTTCGTGGAATACGATTTACCTGCTTTGATACTTAAATCAATCGGTGTGCGGCGCCAACAGATAGGACTTGGTATCGGGTGCACCCCTCAAGAGGCCTCCATTTAGCATGAGGGCAAACCACTGTGCAGCAGCACTATGTAAAATGGCAGATACCGAGGTTTTTTGTTAAACATATTTTATCTTTCCTGTTTTTCATACTCATCTCTTTGCTATTGTCCGTGTGGTGGATCCGATATGTAAGTGTTCGTAATTCAGCTGTTTCTTGTCTAATGCAGTTGTGCTATCGTCCAGACATATTGGATTAAATTAATGGAGTAATCTCAATGAAGGGTTGGGGACTCAATTTACATTTCGAATGTGAAATAGTAACATCGGCCTCCCCCCCCCCCCCCCACCCCTAATTACTCGGAGATTTGACGCCCAGTTGAGGACTTAAGCTTTGACTCTCGACATTGAGCTGATTTCAATTTGAATTCTGCGCCTCTGAGCTACTATCTCCGAGGATTTAGGCGCTTTAGAAGTTACCAAATTGATTGATTGATTGAATTGATTGATTATATACATCATATACATTTTACACCCATCCCTGAAAATCTGCACAGCGTAATTATGAGCATCAGCAGTGTTGAGTTTTGAAATAAAGGTAGAAGAAGTAGGCTAAAATTGATTAAAATGTTGATTATATTTGGGAACATACATTGGGCTTTTGCGATTTGTTTAGGTTGACTTAGCGATGATTTTTAGACAAGCTTAAAGAAGTCTCTTGCGATAAAACACCACAGATAGCTTCGGTGGCCCTCTAAAACCCCTTGTGCAACTGAACCGCCACCACACGACGACCCAGACTTGTCTCAAAACATTACCATAATACTCCCAGATTGGTCGCCGTGTAAATTGTTATTGCAACCCGGGTTGCAACCCTATTCATAAAAGTCGGCGACAGCACTGGGATGGGCTGAGCTAGCAGAGATTTGTATTGCATCTCGAGTACAAGAGGGTTTGATAGTTATATTCAGTCATCAGCTGATGGTATGGGGACCCCAATATGCCCCATCTTAAATTTTGAAAATGGTGCGTTAAATAGGGGAGCACTTGAAATACCGTACAAAATCAGTTTTTATCACATTTCCAGTAAATCAATCAAACCTGTCCTAAAAGTTTCGTTTTGGGTCTGTGACTACTGATATGCAAGTCTTAAGTGACGCAATTGGTGTAAAACCCATTTAAAACCGTCCTGAAGGGGGCGCTATTGTTACATGATGTTATTTGATGTTATAACATCATCACTAAAGTTTTCATATCGTCCTCAATATTTCAGACGGAGGCTTGATTTTTTGTTACCAGGAAATACAATGGCATCGTTTCTAACTTTACTCGCTTTAGAAATCAGGATCGTGCCTGAAACACTACATCAGATATAAAACAGGATTATGCTGAATGGTATCTTCTATCCCCCAAAAACACACAAAAGCATGAAGCGGTGGCCCTGGTGTAGTGTTAATGTAGTTTGACTGTCACATTAAACAATATAATAGGCCCGTCCCCTGCTCTGAAATGGCAGTTTAAAAATGTTCCCCCCCTCACGAATTAAAAAAATTCAGTAATGGGGGATCCGCTGTGAACGAGAAATAGCGTGCTCGCTTTCAGACTGCCACGCCTCGTGGGCTTGAACAGCAGTGGCATCAGGCTCATATCTTACTATCCTTGGTGGGTATATAGTGTAGCAGTTTTGTAGTGGCTGTGGTCACTTCTTCAGTGGACAGGATCAGTTTGTTTGTGGCCAAGATCACTTTTGTGGTGTCTGTGATCACTTCTTCTGTAGCCAAGGTCAATTTTGCAGTGAGTCAGATTACTTTTATAGTGTCTGTGATCACTTCTTCTGTGGCCAAGATCAATTTTGCAGTGGGTCAAATTACTTTTATAGTGGCTGTAATCATTTCTTCAGTGGTCAATATCAGTGGCTGTGATCACATCTTCATTGGACAGTATCAGTGTCTGTGATCACTTATTTTTAGCCTATGCTTGTGATTGGTCGATTTACAAAACGCTGTTCTGCTAAAAGTTCTCTGACTGACTGGCGCATATGTGTCAACATCTCATGGAGGGGGACGGGTGGGTGCAGACAGACTTCTTATTTTAGGGGTATTTGGTTCTCCCTTACTTAACGCACCGGGCGGGGGCCCTAGGGTAGTGGTTAGCACCGCTTCCTTTCACGCCAGAGTTCGGGGTTCGGTTCCCGGTCTCGTCGGTTTGAAAGAAACAAAAATGTTTCTCCCCCATCAGCGTGTGAAAGTGAGTATTGTGGGGAGCGTCCGTGACCGACAGGTAGCGTGCTCGACCTCAGACCGACAGGGCTCGAATTTCGAATCCTGTCTGGACGACAGTGTCATCTCAATCATATCACCATCCTGAAGTGGTTCTCCTGGTCCAGTTTAGCCTATATGTGCACAAAGTGGCCTAAAGCCCGATTCATTTCATTTCATTTACTTAACGCACCATTTTCAAAGTTTAAGATCTACCTTTTTGAGGTCATCATACCACCAGCTGATGACTTAAATTATCAAACCTTTTGTACTTGAGATGTAGCTAGCTATAGCTCACACATTAGGACATTAGGTGCACCGTCTAGCGCGCATCTAATTGTGTAGCCCAGTTGCTTAACGAAATTATCCTGACATAAGTGATACAAGCATCAAATTATTGAACAAAACGGTTTGATATATTTTGATGTTTTTCTGTGCATTTATTCAATTGTTTAGCTACTATTTATTGTATTTACTGTGTGCCACATTTGTCAATTTTCCCCGATAATATACCGGCACCATTCGCTGATACTGTTTGGGGAAGTGTACAAATAGTTTGTAGATATCTGGTCATTGTTCTGTGTACAGTTTTTGCTGTGAGTATTGATTTCTGTCTACACCAATTGCGATTTTATTGTTATAACTCGTTCCACATTGATGCCGTATTTCAAAACCATTGTAGTGATGGTTGATTGTGCTCACACCTTTTGAGTCGCACACTATTTGTTGTTGAAACGTGTACGCGTGCTTAGTCATCTGCGTCCACCAGGGTAACTTATTTTGAGTGCTAGGCTCACATTAAGCCTATTCTTCTTCTAATACAATACATTATTTTCTAGTTCAGTTATCATTACCTATTCAAAAATTCAGAAACTCGAAAATGACTATCCAGAGCATTTTATTTTCAAAGATAAATTTATTGACTAATTAGCAGTGGCCCAGGATTATTGGAACGGGGGGGGGCGTGATTTTTTCTGTGTGGGGTGAGTTTTCCTGCAAACCTAGGTATTTAGAAGGCATATTCATCGGCTGGGGGAACCTTATTTGCCCATATACTATGTAAAAACAAAGAGCCACCTAAAAAAATAATACATTTATTATAAACGACAATTTCCATAATATAATTAGAAATTAAAATGCCTAAAACGTTGATTGTTATAATATCCGAAGCAGTATATCAAGTATATCTAAAGTCAATGTCGGGAGTATGTGTGCATTTAATTTAATGTTAGAACACTGATCAGTAAAATAATAAAACAAACATATGAGGTGTCACTTTATTCATGTAGGCCTATATCTCTTCCATTTTCTCGCCTGTAAATAATAAATTATGGCACTTTGTGAATAATTCATTTTCAGACAATAAAATCACACTCAATATAACACACGATATATATTTCCAATTTAATAGTGTTTATACTTTATGCTTCTGTTCCGTGTTACGTACTCTGCAATTAAGGTATATTTTCAATCACTGTGAATTATAAATAGTGTAGTGGTTAAGCTCCCATATTGAAACCATTGTGCATTTTATGATTAAAGCATGTAACGAAAATAGTTACCGCGATTACTACTTCACAGTGAATGAAATTTACCCCTTTTATAAAATACATAAAAATGTAATATCTTAAATAGAAAACCCAAGGGTAGGCATACTGATTTTTATGGGTAGAGATATTTTATATTGAAATGATGTTAATACACATATAGGTCACTAGGAGGTTAAGGGTTAAAAGGTTTCCATAGCTTTTCACAACAATAACATTGGCATGAAAAATGACTCCTCTCCATAGAGACAATAAACTACATTACATAGATAGATAGATATATTTTTAATATTGTCTCACCCTGTGTACAGTTCATATAGAGTTATAAAAACAGACAGCTCACTCATTATAAGGATTTGCGAAAGACAATTGTGCGTGCCTCGCTTATACACTAAAAAAAAAAAAATTAAAACAGTATTTAACAGATTGACTAAAATAAATAATTAAATTAATGAGATGGAGACAAACAGCGATTATGAGAACAGGTAAATGAAAGAACAAAATAATGAAGGAATGGATGGACGAACATACGGGCGGCCGAACGCACGAATGAATGAATAAATAAATGACAGGATAAATGACTGCATGAATGAATAAACGAACGCAAAGACGTACGAATTAAATGATGCAGTGAATGAATGAATAAATGAATTAATCAACATGATCACAAAATGAATGAAATAGTGAATGTCTTGAAGTTCAAGGCGAATGAATTACAATATATTTGTTATCACATGCTATTTGTCGCTCGAAAAAATTTTATAAAAAAAAGTAAAAAAGAAGTACAATGAGTCACACACCCCCCCCCCCCCCCTAGTTCGTGATGTAAAATGTACTGCATCGTAAATAGCAACGATTCAGAGCTATGTGCTTATTTCATCAATATCAGAATATCAAATTTTGAATGTTGAATGTTGCTTATATGGTCTTACCTTAGAGAGGAGTGCAAAGAAGAAGAAGACAGACGAAGGAAGGGAAGACACCTGCTATTATTCTATCATCTCTCCTGAGAGGCCAGACACTGCTTCAAGGCAGCTCTGCACCGACCTTACAGAGTGAGTCACCTCTTTCTCTGGATCTGAAGTAACACTTCAGTATCGTCCTACTGTTCTGAGGCAAAGGCAATGCCTTAGATTCAGATGATTAGAAGGCTTACTTTTCAGAATCATCTTACTGTTCTTAACCCTTGAGATCTGGGGCAACGCCTCAGAATCTGGTGATTAAGGAACTGGTGTCCTAGGGGACCCCGGTCTACGGATTGTCAGGATCTGGAGCAATGATCCAGACTACGGAGCAATGCTCCAGACTCCAGGACAATGCCACGGAAACCTTAGATTATAACTAGCCCAGCTAACCCGCCTGGAGCCAGATTCTAGAATACAACTGTTCACCTACTGTTTTACCAACTGTTTTAAAGACAATAGAAATTATTTTTTCGCCTCCAGATCATGCAAAAAACATAAATTGTACATCATTGTGGAAAAATCATCGAAAAAAAATTTGGCGGCCATTTTGTTTTCGTTAATTTGAAAGTATAAAAGCCGTTTTAAACCTCGGAATTCAAATTTCAAGAAGTCAATCAATAAAAAAATACTGAAATAAGTAAATGACATTTATTTGTCTGATTATGTAAAAATGTCTCCTCAGCGATATATATATATAATGAGAGAGCAGTCTTCAACCTGTTAATTTTTATCAGCTTCGACAAGACCAGCAGCAGTAGTAGCAGCAGCTTCTCCTCTTTTCTTTAACATGCGCTGTTTCATGCCGTTATCCTCATAATCTACTTGTGAATCTCTTTCCATGTGAAGTGACTTAGCACCGCATCTGAAAACAAAACAGATCTGATACAGTGTATACGTCAGGGTCCGAAATAAGCTTTAATTTAAGCAATATATTTCGTATTAGTAATGGTGAGCCAGCAGTCTATTTAGGCCTAGTATTGTAAGCTTGGGTTACAGTCCTTGGTCACTAGATCACATGACCAGGGATTACGTGGTCACCAGGGTGACATTTGTACGTCAGAATACGTTTGAGCGAGCCAGAGGACACACATATACCTAATGTTCTCAGCTCTTTTGTGTTAGCGGTTGTATTGGACCAATATATATAACGTCTAAAGCTGGTCCCAGGGCTGAAGGGGTTAAATTATATAAATGATTGTGATTTTCATCTGCAAGACATTGATTAGCCTAATATCACAACAGAGATAAATTCACAAGAAAATAGGGATATAGAATATAAGGATAACATACAAGTTTAACTGACAATTTATGCAAATTTGTACTACTTTTGATGATTTATATCAACCTTTAAAATGCTGAAATATTTTTACATAAACTATGGAGACCAACGGGGTTTTTTCAGTTTGAAGTCGTTCTTAATATCTTAGTTAGCTCTTTTACATTTGAATACTTATGCGTGTACGCCCATTATCAAATATTTTAAAATATTTAAGTGTGGAGACCGACTTTAGACGTCAGATTCTTACGTCTAAAGTCCGTCCGAGCGCTTCAAGGGTAAAAACAATATTTTTTTTGTCTTATTATTGGAGACCCGACGATGAAACATTCACGTAAACCTGCTGATTTGGAGTCAAACAGAAGGATAGTTTTTTAATATTAGGGGAATTTGTAAAAAAATGACACATCATTTTTTATCAGGTATGTGACGATTGTAGGTCATTGTAAAATAAATGCCTGGAGGTTTAGTTAGAAAGGTTATCTGAAGAGAGGTGCACGCGTTTTTGAAGTAAACAGCGAAAATTTCATTGAATTTGGCTAAAAAACACATGCTTTCAATCTTTTTTCAAGATGGCTGACACGATGGATTGCGCAATAAAATTGGACTGACTGGTCCAACCCTAAATACCAAGAATTTTGAAAAAAAATTCTTCCTATTTACGCCAGTTTAGGCGACTAGAAAGGAACTATTTTTAAATTCATTTGCAATCGTTAAACACCATAATTGGGTGATTTGATTTTAACACATCCCCGGCCAATTCAAGATATATCAGTATTTTTTTCTTGTTTGTAACTTATAATCATAAATTTTCAACTGAAAAATATTGCCTCGACCCACAGAACTTTTAATAGGATTAGAGCCATTTAAAACTGTACGCCTGATATACATGGTAATAAAAGGCCCTAGTTGACCCATAAATATATACTGCCAGGACCGTAGGTAAACATTTTGTAATTATAACCATATATTTATTCCAGGGGAAGCAGTTTTGTTTTACTATGTCTTGGTAAGAGCCGCAATTTTGGCAGCTGGTACCGTCCCTTTCATTGGCTGCGCTAGCCGCCTTGGTTACACATGTACCCTCCAATATCCTTTGCACTGCCATAGCGTATTAAACCGGATCGTTTTTGCGGCCCTCTCAGAAACAGTACCATACAGTGTAGGCATGCTACAGCGTACTGGATCGTAGTGAAAAAACGGCCTTCTGACAAGCACCATCATTCCAATTTCTTCACTATTAAAACTATTTTTGCTAAGGTGGTAAATAACTCACACTTGTAAGCTTTGATATACATAGAGTATTTCCACATTTCTTGTCGGCATAAACTTGTCGGCATGCTTCTTTCTAACCTATCATGATGTTTACTAATTAGCAATTATAAATGGATAGTTATAAGATTATGTGAAATAAGCTATTTCATCACTTTTACATGCTTTAAATGTTATGACAGAAATAATAAATATACCCGATTCTACACCTGCAACCTTTAGTTTTATGGCGTGTGAAGACATTTTGGTTTTCATAACATTTATTTTTAAATTAATTTTACACAAATTATCTAGATAATGAACAGGAGGGTCAATAACAGAACATTACACTATGGCTGTTCCACGGCATTTCGTCTGGTTACGATTTAATCCGTTGTAGCGTAGCTATGCCCCAGCCGCCCCGTAGCACTTAATGTGTAATCCATCACCACGGCACAACACGTTACAGCGTTGATACATGCAAGCCACTCACAGCACACACGATATTGTCACAATGTTGGTGTAATGCTGGGTCAGCGTCGTTGATGCTGGACCCAGTATTAATCTAGCATTGAGCCTAGTATCGTGTTTGCTGGGTGCTGTCATATCCGTGTGTATCTACTCGGCCGTGTCATGTTGACCCTTTCTGTAATTCTAGTGCATTCCAACATCAGTAAATTACGGCAGATCATAAGACATGTTAGTATTTTTGTCTTTATGCTGTTGTCTTCATTAGAAAAAGTAAATTTCCCAATGTGTTAAACAACTCACACTTGTAAAATTTGATAGCAATAAAACAGTCAACCATTTCGTTCTGGCATTTTTGTCGGCATTGTTGTCAATTGTAACCTATATTATGATGCTCCTTAAACTTTAACATTGGACGGGTAACGATAATAATGTGCAGTGATATATTTTCCTAAGCGGACAAACAAACTATAATAAACAAAGAAGCGCAATCAAAAACATAGTACTCTATAAAATGGATCATATTTGCGATACCTTCATCCAACCACGCGAAGTTTAATTTAAAACTTAATTGACTTAACAATTTTAGACCTACACACCTTAAATATTGTGATATAGGGGGAGACTGGGGCACCTTGAGACATGGGGGACCTTAAGACAGGCTTGTTTGACACAGAAATTACTTTGCGACTTGTGCGCCATCAGGTCAATGGTACCAAAACTAACAAATTTCCATTTTCCACCCTATTGCTAATGGCTGTTGGACATCTTTCGCATATATATAAGCGTAGGTTCATTTTTTTCATGAAAAGTATTTTTTTGGGATGATCAATATTTGGTTCTATAGATCACATAATACTTTATTTCCCTATGATTTTTCTGGTATTTTACACCTTTGTTATCACTTTATTACTTATGTATAATGGTTTGCTTCAAATACACCCCACACATAATATATGGTATCAGACGTGTGGTCAGTCAGGGTGGGGCACCTTGAGACGCTGTCTCAATGTGCCCCAAAACTGTCTCAAGGTGCCCCAAGTCTGTCTCAAGGTGCCCCGAAAGTGTCTCAAGGTGACCCACCTTTTTTCGAGCACTCCAACATCTATCATTAGCCAACTGCAGGCTTTAGATACATATGTATATGTAGTATTCAAATCTTGATTTTAAGTAGATCCAAGTTGTCTTCAGGTAACAAATATGGTGTCTCAAGGTACCCCACATGGTGTCTCAAGGTGCCCAAGTACGGGGTACATTGAGACATTTTTTTGAAAATATGTTTTGTCAAAAAATGAAAGGTTACACATTTCTGAAAATTGTCATCTCTTGCTCAAATATACGTCCACTCGATGCTGTATCCATATGTGTCGTCAAAATGTTTTATTTAAAAAATCAGATATATGTTTGGGGGGTTTGAATTTCCGTCTCAATGTGCCCCAGTCTCCCCTATGTTTAACATACCCGACTATGTAAAATCAACATTTATAGTTGGATGTCTCATCAGAAAATATCAGGTTTATAATATTGATACTCCTTGCTAATTATATTAGTCATAGTCATGTGGATTCATGACAAAAGACTACACTGGGTCCCATACATCATTCTACTTTCCCATCAAACGCAAACAGTTGCCCCAATGCCTTTTCAATGGTGGGCCAGCGTGAACGTTAGGAAAAAACTTTAATGGAACATAAAGGGAACGTTCATTTTAGCTGGGAATTTAACGTTAGAGGAACGTTCCCAGTAACGTTCTATGAATGTTATTTGGCAATGTTATGGGAACGTTCTCTCGTGGGTTTTTTGTTAAGCTTTGGGAACGTTAGGTATTTTTTTCAATATTTTTCTTCTGAAATAAAAAAAAGTAGTGAAGATGAATTTATTTTTTATTATAAACATTTCTGAAACAATTTCCTCTGTTTGGCGCAATTGCCTTATTTCTTTTTCTGCAATGAAAATACCAAATTCAGTCTTGCAAATAGGCAGTAACATAATATGACATGAATAGATTTTTGTTTGAATGCTACTCAATTCATTTTGAAAAGAAGATCATGCATGGGGGCCCATGCAAACTCACAAAAATACTTTAGATTTTAGTTAGTGGAATATGTTAAGGGCAAGTGGGGGTTACTGAGAAATGGATAGTTGAATTTTTCTCTAGGCTAATGGAATTTAGATGCGAATTTGCTACCCTACGCCATTGAAATAAAATACTGAATTGCAGGAAAAATATAAAAATACGAAGTAATGCACAAAATTTAATACCATCAAATTGGGTATTACATTTTAAACCATTAACTACATATATAAATGTTTGTATATATAAATGTACTATTTTTTTCATAAACATATGGCCCTTTAATTGTTTGTTAATAATGTATGTAAACAAAAAAAAGTTACATAGTTATGATAGTTTGCCAAGCACAAGTTAACATTGGTGCATATGCACATGTAGGAAGGCGCATTTTCATTTTCAGAAGTGCACACAGAGCATGAGTGGTAAATTACCTTTCACTTCGAGCCCCCAGGTCTGTGGGGTGCATATCTGAAGAATTCTATCAGCTCCTCATGTACGTATCTTGTCTTGATGTTCTTATATGAACCGTTGCATGCCTCTAGAGAACAAAAACATAGAACATAATGTTTTATCTGTGGTGTGTACTGTTTAATTGTATTACTGCAATCCACAGCTACAAAGAAATAATAGGCTGTCAAATTGCAGTGTTTCCTGGAGGCCATTTCAGGGGTGGAGTCTCCAAAAAAACCTGACCAAACCTGACCATCATGTACAAGTATTTTAAACCTTGTCCTGCTAGGCAAGTATATATACGTTTTCAAGCAAGTTTGAAACAATATAAAGGGTGATTAAAATTGAGAAAATATTTTTACTCATTTAAAGTTCGAAATTGTGTGAGAAATCCCAGCTTTAAATGAGTAAAACATACAAGCTGGCAATTCCGCAGCATAAAACAGCAACAATCACTGACTATGATGCTACAGTCAGGTAACTGATTCATCGGCTGCTTGTTAGCACCCCTTCCCTTAAGGGTGTACTTCTCCCAGAGGCAGTTTTGTGTCTCATCTTTGTCCGGACCTCATCATGAAAATCATTGCTAGTGACTGCAGTGCTTTTATCTAAAAATAAAGTGAAGAAAATATGTAGCATAGCGCAACATTACCACTTTTACTGTTTGTTTGATTTGTGTGCATTATCCTGCATACATACATACATACATACATACAGCTCATATCTCATATATGTTTTAATACTGACCCAGCGTCGCAGAAGGTGGGCCAACAATAAAACAACAATGTGTCAACGTGTCGTGCTTGCTGGGTCATGTTGATATGAGAATGTATAATTACCAGTTGGAATTTAAATTCTTCGACCCCTAGCCTATCATACAAATCCTCCAATTTCTCAAATGTGGAGTATGGCTCAGGAATCAGGTCCCGGATGTCCACGGGTATATGCCTCCACTTTGTTTGGCAACAAGTGAACGCAACAGACGGAGAATTTCAGTTTGATTATCCAGGATCGTCTGGTGGTTCATTTTGTTTTGAAAGCCTGTGAAACAAAAATAAGGCACGGGTCAATTATAGCATAGTAAAATATTAAAAATGCAAGATTGTCTGGTGATTCATATTGTTCTGAAAGCCTGTGAAACAAAAACAAGACACAGGTAAATTATATAGGCCTACCCTAGACTAGTAGGCCCTATATTGTTACCCTTTCAGTTCACCCCCTAGACTAAGCACTCCTATAATCTAAATATTTTGACTAATTTGGGTAACTTTCACTGACGATCTGCGTGAAATTACTGAGTTTGAAGAGAAAGTTCTCTGAATGTTTATATAACGTTCTGACTTCAGGGCATGTGTGGGCAGGGACATCCACAAAGATTCAACTTGTCCCTTAAAAGTATACCTGTAGGATCCTGACGTCGTTCAGTTAATGTGGCGTTTATCCCCAGCCTCCTGGACGCGGGGGGATGGGGATGACCGCCTCGTTTCCGTACCTTGGTGACGGGTGCACATAAAGCAATGTGTGCGGCCTTGGTATTTTTCCCGCACTTCGGTCGTTACACTCTGCGACTACGGACGTGCCGTAGCTCGCTCTTGCTAAGTCAATAGAGACGTGCCGTGCGCGGAAGGTTGTGCTTTGCTGTTATCGCATGTTAATCAAATAAACATGACAAGAGAGAAGAGAGTTTTCTGACTTGTTTGGAACCGTCGACTCGACGGAGGAGGAGGAAGTTTGAGTTTTAATGGTGAGATTGGTCGGAGTCCCTCGTCGGCCATTGTGACCCCATAATGGAGCTCCCGACGTAGGCCCATCTTCCCATATACCGACCTTTTTTCGTAACTGCGGACATGATCAAAATTCAAAGTATTATTTGGCCACAATTCACCAGGCAAAAACATAAAAAGATCGATAAAGACTATAGTCTCCCCGGGGAAGGGAAGGCTGCATCGTCACTGCCTAGATATATTACGGCTTATACACTGCCACTGTCAGTCATGTTGACGACCATGACATACAGCATGCTGCATGGGCCGCCATTGACGGTTCTGAAAGACGAGCGCTCAACCATGAAACCATGAAACCAGGGATGTGAATTACATCACAAATCTTAGAAATCTTAGAAACAACTGCAGAAGGCGACCTATATAGGCCCTATGTATCTTCAAGAATTCACCTACTCATGCATATCTTAAGAATATATGACATCACCCTCTGTAGACCTGTCATGCTCTCTCTAACATGGTGTCATGCGTAATACTTTCTACATGGTGTCCTGCTTTCTAATGAGCCATCAACAAGCTCATGTGACCAACAGAAATTCACAGTTTTCGCATATTTACATATGCTAAAAGTGTTCAATTATTTATTAGATATTTTATGAATAGCTGTTGTACCACTTTGCAAACGCATGTACGAATTGAAATCGATTTGGTGTGTTCATAAGGTGAACGGACGGCTGCTCACGAATATCGGCATGTAAATTGACACCTTTGTTGATTTTATTTCAACATGGATAAACCTGCCGCGTCAAATAATCTTCTGAGAATACATTATTATCCAATACATCAAATCGATATCCCACCTTCTCAAATGTTATCCTCGAAATATACGATATCCAGGAAAGTATTAACAGAAAGGGTCCTGCTTTCTAACCATCATTGTCCTGCTTTCTAACATTACATTGAGCAAGTATGTCCTGCTTTCTAAGCGATCTGCTCAATACAACAATATCACTATATAACTGTTGCAGTTAAGTATTGGCAATTTGAAAAAGGTTGTAAATCATCATTACGAGTGTAGCACGTTTTGTCCACTGTGCAAAATGTCAACTAGGCATAAATAATCAAACCAGAACATCCTATTCCCAGCAAACGCGGAGCATTGGCCCAGTGTTGTTTTAGTGTCGGGTCAGCGTCGCAAATAATGGGCCCATATTGAAGTAACATTGGTAGCCTACAATGCTTTGCATTTGCTGGGTAAATCACTCATGAAAGAAACGTTAGGGAAATGTTCAGCTAACGTTCGTCATTTGTTCTTCTTGGGTCTTGTGCTCCCCCCCCCCCCCCCACCGCCATTAGGTTTTCATATAGCCTTATTATCGTCCACTCCTAATTGTCGTGCAGGGGTACAATCCCTGGAACAAGTTAGCTAGCCTACCAGACTGACATTGTCCAGTTATGAGAGTGACTTGATGTACTGTACACACCACACTACAGGCTGTATCATGTGACATGTAGCCTACATGGCATCATGGTGTGCAACAGGGATGCCTGGATAAGCATTGGTAAAATATGCAGTATGCTCAATTTGATAACAGAAGTGAAAGATGATAAAACAATCTATATATTTACTTTTCTCTGCTTACATACCTTGATGACTCAATGCTTCACAAAAAACCTAGATATAATTGGATAATTTCAATTCAACTGATTCAACAATTCTTCTTGTTTTGAAATTCTGCTTGGAGAGAAAATACGGGAATGCTCAACACGCATGTGTAAGATGGCTGCCAGTAAATACAAACGTTCCCTTTATGTTCTCCTAACGTTAGTGGAAAACGTTCTGTGCTGGTTCATTGCAAACTTAAGGGGAAACATTCTAAGAACATTCCCGGAACATTACCATTTAACATAACCTATTGAGAACCATATACAAACGTTAGGTTAACGTTTTGTGTTATCTGGGATGAAAAAAATGACATCGTTGTGCCAATGTTGGGCCGATGGACAAAATTAAGTCGGGCAAACGGAAGTACTGACGTTGTCCCAGCATCGGGCCAACGTCAGCTTGCTAGCTGGCGAGAATCTGCAGAAAGATCTATATGCGTTACAGGACTAGGCAGATCAATGGGGGATGTGTTTCAACACCTCGAAATGCTTGGTCCTGAGGGTGTCAAAGCCGAGATAAAAAAAACTGGAATTCCAGCACACCCTGGAAGGCGAAACACTAGCATGTTACATCAATAGGGCCTACCATACCTTGGTTTTTGCCTTAGTGAGACACTGGAATGGGAGGCCCCCATTAACAAAATTACTAGTAAAGCGAATTCCACTCTGTGTTCCTTTAGGAGGAGCCTGAAGGCATATATAAATTAAGGGAGACTATAGGCCCTATAGATACCTATTTCTCCCTGGTCAGATCATCCTTAGAATATTCTTCAGTAGTTTGGGACCACATTAGACAAAAACACATCGATAAATTAGAAAAAATTCAGAGTGCAGCAGCAAGATTTGTCTCCCAAAATTATTGACAAACAGCCAGCGTGACATTTCTCATTCAGAACCTGGGCTGGACTGAATACGAAAAAATTCGACACTTTTATGTATGTTCAAAATTTTAAATGAGCTTGTCGAAACTCCTATCAAATGTCGTATATGCGAGTTATTGTGGATTTCATTCTAGCTATTACGCTTGGTTGTGTTCCGGGATTGTCACGTTCAGTTAATCTATCTATATCCACCCTGGAGTTATTTTAGCTCTGTTGCTCGGTTCATTTGGTGCGTGTCTAACCTGCTTTTAATATAAAAATTAACTTCTGTGACGTCATAATCTTCTTAAAATTAAATCAAGAGTTAAATTTCTCTGTGACGTATTATTCTAATATTTTGACTCACGGTCACGTGGGTGCTTTCCGGTGTTTTGATTGGAAGCGGCACCACTTCGGGCGGTGAGTTCTAGACCACCCGAGTGGGTTTGAGGCAGTTGCTCAGAATTCTCAGACGTGAGAGCACGCACTTTGCTGTGTGCGTGGCTCTATCTGAAATGGACTAACTTTACCCGTAGGCCCTCGGGTCTTCATCACTGACAATGTTTTGAGTTAAAATGAAGCCATCAGGCTATGGATTAGATTAGATTAGATTAGATTAGATTAGATTAGATTTATTCAGTAACCATTGACATAGGACAAAAACATGATCAATAGTGCAAATACATAAAAATCATGGGTCGCCAATCATGGTCACCAGGGAATAAAACACCGAAAAGTTTCCTGGTGAGAATACTTATTTCCACAGCGGTCCCTTGATAGTGATCCATGATTATGTTAAGTTTATGTTTTTTCTGCTTTGGACTGTGTGTTAAGTTTATCAGTTTCTGCTGGGACGAGTACAACCGTCACTAGACCTGCCAATCTTTCAAACATGAGTTTCTGTGAACGAAAAGTATGTATGGTATTGAACTATGATGACTTATTTCAATAAATACTATATTGTGCCGGGCGGGGGCCCTAGGGTAGTGGTTAGCACCGCTGCCTTTCACGCCAGAGTTCGGGGTTCGGTTCCCTGTCTCCATGACCGAGAGGTAGCGTGCTCGGCCTCAGACCGCCAGGGTTCGAATTTCGAGTCCTGTGTCTGGAGGACAGTGTCATCTCACCATCCTCAGGAGGTTCTCCTGGCCCAGTTTAGCCTATATGTGCACAAAGGTGGCCTAAAGCCCGATTCATTTCATTTTTACTATATTGTGCCCAATAGAATTTCCTGCAGTTCAAGTCTTTGAATCAAAGTGCTCAACAGAACGCTTTGATGTCTTCCGCCAGCCGTCGTCAGCTCATGTGTTCTCAAACCTATCCAGCCGTGCCATGGACCCATCCATGACCATTCCTGAGTGCAACCCATTACTTAGAACCTTAGAACCATTGTCCCGCCAGCACCCAGAATCAAAATATGACACAATGACCATTTAATCCCAGCAGATAAAAAAACACGTGGTGGGCAAAATCAGGCCTATAAACATCAGAGCTAACACCACACTGGGACAATATTCTTTTTGGCATTGAACTATCCCTGATTTGAATTATCTTCCAGTAGCTGTCATAGAATCGAAAACTGTGGCAGCGTGCAGATGGTCGACTAGATCTGTCTGCCCATTTTAATCCCTCCAGCCTGATACTCCACATTGGAGGGCTGCTGGAGTAACTGTTCAAAGTAAAAGTCAAAACGAATTAGCTCTTGCACTCCTGGCAGTCATTAGTTCTACGAGATACACTCGATCCTTGTCGGGAGGTAGAGATCGAGCGATTGCCAATGTCGAAAGGCCTGTACAGCCGTATTCAGGGCTAGCTATTTCAGACAAACGAAAACAAACAAACCAAATTTTCAAACATTTTTTGAAGTGTTTTATGTGTTTATAACACTTCATATTGGTGTAATTTGGTAACAGGTTTTGCCTAATTGTGGTAATAAGTTATATTAGTAGCTGATGCTTATATATTTATTTGTCCGTGGCTTTAATTTGCTCGCAAACGTTGTTAAAAACGTAAATCATTTTTTACTTTTAAGTTTATCTATTATCGCTCATTCACGAATCTGTGAACATGACAACAATGTCAATACTGACAATAGTTACGTTAGCAAAATCGCACCCTCCACATGTTACGGGTTAGCAAAATAGAGACTCAGTATGTAACATAATACATTACATTCATACATTCATATGAGAACATCTAACTTACTGACCTTTTATAAAGCCACTCACTCACTGACTCAGCAGTCAGCTTATTTTGAAACATTCGGTATTTCGGATGATTCGCTTAACCCTAGGGCTAGGCCTAGCCCTAGTCTACAGTCATATTTGATTTATTTAGTTAAAATAAAACATTAAAACATATAATATATGTTCAATACACTATAACAACACAGTCAGGATACCGTCATAAAATCACCCAAGAATGAAAAAAAACTGAAAGTGCTGGTAGAGTCTATTCCAACGACTGAAAGACTACTGTACCAGTAGAATGTCAGCGTAATTACGACGTTGTGCGCCGTGCATCCTTTTATATGGGAAAACAACACTGCTTTTGGTAAGAATGGCAGGTCATTTTTTTATTTTAGTGCTAGAGACCTGAAATTTTGTTCACATTTATAAGGTCCATTATATTTCTTTTTGTTATTGTGTTGTTCAAATTTGAATAACAAGGTTCAGAAATAAAATATACTTGAGGCTGTTTTGTGTTGTGCTTTTTACAATGGGTACAAAGTGGTTTTTGTTTGTTCTCTAAATCTCCAAAATTACATTGTGTTCGAAGGTGAGTGGGTAAGGTGGATGGCATGAACCAGGTGGAGGCCGACCGCAGATTAACGTACGTACTTTGAAGGACGTACGTACTTCGATCTAGGTCGACCGTACTTCCATTGACGTACGCTTCTCGTCATCAACTGGCTTTAGGGGTACCTATAAATATCATGTCCTGTAGCTTGTGTCGCCTCCTGTCATTGGTTAGCCCGGTTGAGGATTGCACAATGGTAGATAGCCTACCATTCTAGGTGGCGGGGAATTCCCAATGTGCTTTCACCAGGGACACATGATAGCTCAAAGTTAGTACTTTTCAAATACTACATCATTTTTGCTTATTTTGCAGAAATAGTAACATTGCCAATCACAACTACAATATAATTTCGGAGAAGTGTTATTCAAGTTTCGATTGTAACTTGTTTTGAAAGATTTCTATGTTTGTAAAATTAAATATTGACATTAAATTGTCGATGGGGTTTAGTGAACTGTGAATTTTTTTCAATCCTAATACTTTGATTGTAGTACGTACGTCGATTGACGTACTTATCGTACGTCAATCAACGTGAAAAAACAATGAAAAATATTATCTCCCTGATTATCTGTAGGTCTATCTTGTACAATTTAGATTGTTGGCGAGATCCAGCTGAGATCATATTATTTATCAACAATGCCAGTGTTTGGGGCCGTTTAACCCTTATGTTGCCGATTTTTTCAGACAATTTTTCATTCATTTGAAGCTGGAATTGCTAACGCAATTTCCAGCTCCAAATGTCGAAAAATAATTATTTTCATGAACAAATACATCTTTAAAATGAATTAATAGATTAACTAAGCAACTATCACAAAACATTTTAGCATTTTGAGTTGAATGTATTGGTCTGAAAGTTGCTTGAAAACGGATATATTCGGTCCCGGCAGCATAAGGGTTAATAATTACATAACGCCCAGAAGGAAGAGGGGGGGGGGTTAAGCGATGTGTTACGGACCGTAGTCAACACGTACAACGTTAAAAGCATTATGAAGGGTGGGAGGGGGGGGGAAGCATTATGAAGGGAGGGAGGGGGGGGGGGGCGGGGTGAAAAATCTCTCAAAAAAGCTTTACGTAATTGTTGAACAGCCCCTTAGGGTGGTCAGGTCATTTTTTTAATTTCAAAATATCATATATATTGTATACCAAATTAAATTTATTGCCATAACAATTAGATAGACATTTCTTTTAATGCTGTAGGGCCTAGGTGAAAAATCAACTAAGTCATCGATATTTCATTTTTTCGATATTATTTATTTTTCTGCTCGTTTTCACGTTTTTGTTCTTGGTGGTTAACTTACATGATGTTATAAACACACATAAAACAGACTTCCAGACACAAGAGTATTTTATTATTGCAATAGCTACATCAGTGCATGATATTATAGTGATCCAAAATGTTTGATGCTTAAAAAAGCAGCAGCAGGCCATATCAGAAGCATGTTCCTTTTCCATCTTATACTACTGCGTAGTCCTTCATTGTTTTAATGACATGAATAAAGGGAATGTACGGTATAGCGGATTGTAGTATCACCCCCACAGAAACCCACAACAGAGACACACAGAGGGAGAGAGAGGGCAGAGAGTAAGAGAAGGGGGAGAGAAAAATAGAGGAGAGTGTGGAGAGGAGGAGAGAGAGTATGAGAGACAGAGTAGGAGAGAGAGAGAGAGATCAGGAGGGAGAGAGAGAGAGTAGGAGAAAGTAGGATAGATAGCGAGAGAGAGTAGGAGAGACAGAATAGGAGATAGACAGAATAGGAGTGAGCGTAGGAGAAAGAGATAGGAGAGAGAGCAAGAGATGAGAGAATGCGATGAAGAGAGTGGAGAGAGAGTGGAAAGAGAGTAGGAAAGATAGTAGGGGTGAGAGTAAGAGAGAGGGAGTATGAGAGACGAGAGTGGGAGAGAGAGAATAGGTGAGAGTATAGGAGAGAGAGAGAGTAAGGAGAGATAGAAAGAGAGAAGAGATAGTGGGGAGAGAGATAGAGAGAAGAGAAAGAGAGGACTGAGAAAGTGAGAAAGAGAGTTCTAAAAAGAAAAAAAGAGAGAGGAGAGAGTCGAACATATTGTTTTGTCTTCTTTCTCGCTCTCTCTCTCTATTGTGGATGCATGTGGGGGTAATACTACAATCCCTTTTATAATGTGTCCAAACATGCTACAGGAAGCGGTTTGCTTTCTGGGTTACACTAGTGCTTATATCTTGGGATTGAGTTTCATCTCCAGTCTGAAGGTATGTTGTCAAATGATTTGGTAAGCGGTTACCTGAAATATAAACAAAATTTGTCAAATTATGTATTTGTAAATGTTGATAGTCTACTGGTACTTTAGTGACGTATAAGTTAATTTAGGCTGACATATTTATTTATTTATTGATAATTCAATTATAACCCTATCTAGGCCTACTTAGTCTACTAACTATAAACCCTTGCACTGCCAGCGCCACATCTGAGAACTTTTCAAACCAAATGAAATTGATTAATGATTTTGGGACACTACTAACAACAACATCCCCATTCTTATAACGGCCAGCGACATTCATAGTCTCATTATTAAAATTAGTCTTTTAATAATGCTACGAAACAACAATAGGCCTATAGTCCTATACTATATGAATGGGGTCTGACAAATAATAACACATATTAGTTAGCTAGCAGGTTCGTGCCCAGGATTTTTTTTTTTTAGGGGGGGTCCAATTTTGGATTGCTGGGGTAGTTACTGCTTGAATTGATATTTGGCATTGAGCGAATGGGAAACGCAGGTTAGGGGGTCTGGGGGCATGCCCCTAGAATTTTATTCTATTGTTAGGTGCAAATTGGTGGAATATGGTGGATTCTGTGGTCACGGGGGGGGGGGGGGGACCCTCTCGAACCCCCCAAATGACGGCCCTGAACGTTAGTAAGATATCACTAGAATATATTTTAAAGACCTTCCTCACTAGGCCTACCCAAACACCATACCATAAAACAATGATGGTAATGTTGGGTCAACGTCGCAGATGGCGATCCAACATTAAACCAGTATTGGTTCTGCGTTGTGCTGCCACTGTGCCAGTGCTGGGCATATTTAAAATACAGTGTTAGTGTGTGAGCGATCAATAATTATCGGAAGGACCGATCAACCTACTTTTGTACAATGTTGGACCAACGTTGAGCCGACGTTGTATAAATGTTATACAAATATTTTGTGTTTGTTGGGTTAGCCCTAGTACTAGGCTAGGCCTACTAGTCTAGTAGCTAAGTAGGGCAGACCAGGCCTGGCTGTGCTTAAGGCTTAGCCTTAGCTTAGAGGCCTATACCGTACTTCGATTGAAGTACGTACTTCATTCAAAGTATACTTCGATTGAAGTACGTACGTCGTTTGGCGTCTATCACTGTCGTACGTCGATCAAAGTATGGCTGGTGTCCGTACTTCAATCGACGTACGGATGTACACAACCCTGAAATAATCTTAAAATGTTGAAAACTCAAACATAGGAACTACACAAATTTGTGCTCTTACGATAGCATACATATTTTTCTGTGTAAAAAAGTAATTCCCAACGTTGGCTCATGACAATACTCACCGAAAAACAATGAAGAATGTTGCCAAAAATCACAGGCTCTCTTTCTTTGTAAATTTGCCAGAAGTATAAACATGCGCCTAGCCTCGTTTTGGTATCAATCGACGCGTGAGGTCTCTATGAAAGATTTCCCATGTCAAGCTATTTCTATTTATAAATGGGAACGATGCAATCTCACGCTGAAGGGGAGCCCTATTATAAATGTAGGTGTACGTCAATGGACGTACGGTCTAGCTAGATCGAAGTACGTACGTCCTTCAAAGTACGTACGTTAATCTGCGGTCAGCCTCCACCTGTGAACCAGCGATGTAGAGACTAGACATCAAACACAATACATTAACCTGATGCTGTTTCAATGCCTGTGACACCAGCCAAACATTGAAACAGCAGAAGTAGACAGAATGACTGAGGTGAAGAAGATGAGTGAGGTGGAGAAGATAAAGAAAACCATTCTCGAGACAAATTTCTCAGGGCCAATGAGTATACCCAAAAGAAAAATTTGAGCTGGATAAGCTACATGTATATTACCAAATTAAATAGCCAAAAAAAAGCAGCAAAACTGATATGTTTTTCTGTCACACCAAAAACTAATCAGCTAGCACACATCCAGGATAAGGTATTTCTATTAAAAAAACATGAAACAAATCAATGAAGCGGTCCAAGCCCTAGAGAGTGACATAGGATTTTGGTGGCCATCTTTGTTTTAGAAACTGAAAAACTTCAAAAAAATACCAGGCAAATGTATGCAATTGCACTCTGATACTATTATTTTAACAATTAAAAATTGAATATTAACTGTGGTTATAGCCGGCTTCCTTGGTTGTGACCTCTAAATTGCTTTGGTTATTGGTGGCCATTTTGTTTTGGATCTTTAGATGACTTTGAAACGTAAAAATAATCATTCCAATGAAAGCAGTGTATTCAAAGTAGGCAAACATGAGGTATTACACAAGATTCTACGGCTATTCTGTCAAAAGTTAAAAATTCAATATATGGCCGACTGCAGCCATCTTGGTTAAAAATAATCAATAAAAATAATCATAGCAATGGAATCAGTATATTCAAATTAGTCAAAAATGAGGTATTACATGAGATTCTAGGGCCATTATGTCAAAAGATAAAAATTCAAGATGGCTGACGGCAGCCGTCTTGTTTTGACCCCTAGATGAACTTGACTCGTAAAAATAATAATACCAGTAGAATCAGTGCATACATATCGCTGAAAAATGAGGTATTACTCAAAATTCAAGGGCTCCTGCCGTCACCATAGGTGAGACGGAGGGAGCTTTGGATTCCGCCTCCATTTTTAGCTCCCGCCGTCACCGTAGGTGAGACGGAGGGAGCTATGGATTCTACCTCAGTTTTTTTTTTGGCCTCTTCTTTTGCCTATAACTTTGTAAGAAAATAAGCTAGGATAACAATTTTTGGTATGTGGGTTAATTACTTCCAGGTGGATAATGGACAGGTTAAAATATTTTTAATCTGAATTCAATACGCAAGGTTGCAGAGGAGAAGATGATGATGTTACGGCGTTGGACCGTCCGTAAACAATTCGTTTCCGGAGCATATCTCTGAAAAGTACTTGTCCGATTGTCTTCAAATTTTACACACAACACCCCTAGGGTGTCTAGTCGTGCCTTTTGGAGTATTTGAACTTTGACCTACTTCTGGTTCAGAACTATGACCTATTTAGACGTTTTGACGCACACTTCGTTTCCGGAGCAGATCTCGAAAAGTACTGGGCCGATGACAGTCATATTGCACATACATATTCTCTAAGGTCCCTAGTTGTGCCTTTTCAGGTTTTTGGACCTTGACCTTGAAGTTGACCCAGCACTTTGACCTCATTTATAACATCGGTAAATCCGACTAAAAGATTTTGCGGAATATCATGAAAACCGCTCAAGATAGCTACACCATTACTATAAAACAAATTGTGAGGTTTCAGGAGAGGTTGCATCTTAAAAAATTTCAAGTCGATAAAATTAAAAATGGCCGCCTATCGGCTATTATTCACCTCGACAGGCCTGATATTGCGGGATACAGTAATTATCCGTTACAGCACGAATCGTTACTACACGAATCGGATATAACACGATGCAACCATGGATCCCATAATTTTACACTAGGCATAAAGCATGTAAGTTGGTACCACTTTGTTTCACCAACATTGACAAAACAGCCCAAAATCAACCTTATCTTACAAAATTAAAAATGTTTGTATCATATACTGTATCATTTCTAAAAAATGACGCAAAAAAACGCAAGGCTTAAACATTTATAGTTTTTTCCCAATGAGAGACTGAACTTAGTATGTAAAGGGTGTAAATGAGCGGCTTTAAGGTGTATTTTCCTATACAAACATGATATAAAGTACAAAACAGAAGATAAACACTGTTTCAAACAATATATTATAGGATTAACACTATTAAAGTAATTAGAAAAAAATCATTTTGAGTTTGTAATAAGCAAGTGGTAAGTGTAAGGAGTGAAACTATGCGAGGTGGGAGAAAATCGAATAACCAATGATTAAATTATTGAGAAATTTTATGAAAAGGATAACCACAATTGTGCATGAAGAGAACCCTATTATTCAGGGGCTTCAAGCTCGGCTTCTAGTGCTGTGGCAGCGTCAAGGATTTTTTGATAATGCCAATATTTAAAAGAAACGAAAATTGGTAGAATTGAATAAATTTAGCAAAAACAGAAATTTCTAAGTCTGCACCCAGATTCAGTTTGTTATCTGATATATTTGGGTCAAGTGTACAGTAACTCATTTTCTCTGACTACAGACCAGATAAATTCATATATAAACTATCATGAAATATCAGGGTACTGGTGACTAGATTTATAAGTGCGCCTACTGCAAGGTATTTGACAAATTATGATCTTGCTCAAAGAATATAAAAA
The DNA here is from genome assembly GCA_964017125.1 of Flabesymbios commensalis. NCBI lineage: Eukaryota > Metazoa > Annelida > Polychaeta > Terebellida > Flabelligeridae > Flabesymbios > Flabesymbios commensalis. Next base: position 141,249 of record OZ024914.1, read on the forward strand.
ATGTTGAGCTCAACATTATCTGAAACATAGAAAATCCTTTTTGTTAATTTTTGGGATTTTATGACCGGTATGCAAACTTTTTACGAATGTCCATCAATATAAGGTTGTTACTGTTACTGTAGGTCAATCATACTAATGTAGTATGCCTACAAATCATGGAACTGTTACTGTGTTACGACGAAATTTATGTGAATTTATATTGATCTAATAAATTCATAGCACCATTTCAACATAAGTCTGTTGTGATTTCGGGCAGACTTCTTTATCTGTAGCCCACAATTCTATAGCCTGAGCAAAAAAATATCTGCTAAATATTATGAATTCCTGTCAATTTGTTTTTTTCCATCTCTAATATTCTTGAGCTTTTTAAAAGCATTCTAATTATTGTTTAGAAGACATGAGGTAGGTAAATTAAATCTACGCTCGACATTTTCTCAGATTTTCAACCTTTTCAAAAACGTGACGTACAGTCGGACAAAATAAAAATAGCTATGATTTGTAAATAAATCAGATAAAATTCACAATTTTTCCAAATGACAAACCTTTTGACATGTTATTAAATATGTGAAATATCTGAGGCACCCTGCTTCATCATAACTTTATAAAATTAGCGAAAATAAAAGCGTGACGTACAGTCGGACAAAAAATCTGAAAATCATCCATTATTTGCCACGCAGCCAAAAACCATGTGATTTACCCAGACAATGTACCATATGTTAACTGACACCAGGGTATGATCTTGAAAATGTATTTTTTTGTTATTCATACCAACTTGTCATTTAAAAATATGTCTGCAAACTTTAATTATCATTTTTACAATAAAAATGTCAAAAAATGCTTTTTGCTCTTTTATGGTCATATTTACGAATTTTTTGTTTTCTGTAATGGGAAATCGCTGAAATGACATATCACCATATATTTTGCGCATTCAATTTTTTAAAATCTTCAAAAACAACACATTTTTTTACTATGTTATTATGTCTTTCTTTGCTCAAAATACCAGTGAAACAGGAAAAATGGTCTATTTTTACCTTTTCAAATGTTTGGCAGGCTATAGGACCAAAAATACTGAGCAAAATGCACTAAAAGTGCACATTTTAAGCTTCTGCAAGGCTTTCTCTATAACTTAGTATCATTTATAATTCTCTTAGACCATTCAAATTGATGTATGATGAAGCAGAATATGGGGATACGTTGAAATCATGGGTGGTACCAACTTACATGCTTTGTGCCACCATCTTTTTTTACCATTTTTCTGGAAAAATCGTGTTATAAATATTTGAACATCCAATTAAGCATGAAATTGTCCGACCAACGTCACATGTTAATCATGCAGTAGCGGTAGGCCTAATCCTTCACGCATGACGCTCACGCTAGGTCGCCGGCAGATGGTATTGCACAGCACATAACGGCACCCTTTTAGAACAAGAGTATCTCATTTCGTATTTGAGCTTAAATTCAATTCAAACACGAATCGTGTAATAGATATAAAAATATTATAACATGAATAATATTGTTTTCACATGTTTTTTTAATCTGTATTAAAATATTATAACACGAATATGGTGATTCTGCAAGTTTTTAAAATCGCGTGTAATGAAATATTATTACACGAATATGATGTGTTTTATATGATGTGTTTTATATCTGTTATAAAATATTATAACACAAATATGGTGCTTTTTATATCGTGTTATAAAATATTATAACACGAATATGACGTGCACGATTTGATGTCAGTAATCCTCAGATCCTAGCTATTAAATAAAATAAACCTAATTTAGCAGCTTCAACCGAAAAAATGGTTATTTTCAAATCACGTAGTAAAATAGGTAGCCAGAGGTGATGACACGCCGATCGTTTGATGAATGCCACTTCTTCACAACTCACATTATTTTTCGCCGTCTTATTCCATTCCTAAATTATTTAAAATAAGCATAAATCTTAAATGAACTTGATCTCCTGGGACCAAAACGTTTATCGACCATTGACGGACAGTTACGCAATCTTCGGCGCCGTCAGTTAAATGAAAGCAGTGGCTAGATGATGCTTAAATATTGGCCCAGCATTACAGATGCCGGCCCGTCATTGTAACAACATTGTCCGCTCGCTTGGCCACGTTAACCTTTTCACACCCATCAAACATGATTCATGTAAATTTAAAACCCAGTTTTTGTCAGAACAATACCAAGTACGGCTACAAAATTGCTACACCATGTTTCTGCAGCACGTTATTTCATGCAATAGATATATTTATATTACAATGAGGACTATGTTGTTCTAATTGTGAGTTATTATTGTTTTAGTTTTTATGACTTAGGGACGGCAAGGTTAGTGTCTGCAGTATGGCAATGTGTATTGGCGCTGGTTATATTTTCATATAGACGGGTGTATTGCAGATGTAAAATACACGGATTAGCTCAGGTGTTCTATCAAGTGTGTGGAATCAACCGTGACAAGTGATCAGTACATGTATTGTTCAGTTTATTTTGGAGTCAGTTAACCCACCCCTCCCTTTGCTAGTAAGAGTCTAGCCATGGTCGTGATAGTTTATTGAAGCGTTTTAAACGTTTTCAAGCCCACAGGCTTGGTAGTTATCATATTAATAATATGATATCAGGGATATAATACTTTATTACATGATATAGAAGAGAAACATATTCATGTTATAATAAATTATTACACAATTAAAAAACATACAAAAAGACTGGTGTTAGATTAGTTTATTAACCAATATAAAAGAAAATATAAAGAACATTTCGTGTTATATGATAAACAAGTCATTTTGTTAAATAATTTATAAATTAGGTTATTATATTAGATTTAATGGTGTTGCATAAATATATTTTTATGCCGATATGATCAGTCATAAATCACTGTCAGTATGGACAGCTCACCGACAAGTTTGATTGACAAGCGTGCATAATATAACATCAGTGATATGCTGTTTTATTACACGATTTGGAAAAAGACAATATTCGTGTTGTAGTAATTGATTGCACGATACAAAAAAGGCAAAGACATCGTGTTTGTTGTGTTCAAACGCTGATTGGTCAACACCCGCCTCCCATCGCACCGGGCCGTGTCAGGATGATTGACAGTCTCTTATGATCTCACGTTGAGAGTGATATTTCACGAGATTTTGACACCTCTACTCTCAAAACGATGACGTCATGAAAGACTGTACATGACACGTACTTGTATACACAGCGTCACTCTGTTCACGAGTCCTGTATTCCTGATTCAACTAATTTTATTTCTACTTTTTATATTAGACACATTCAACCAATTCACATTTTTATTATTTACAAATAATAATTAATATAACTTCTAAAACTCCGCTATTTGTACAGTAAATAAAGCCGGGAAATAACGTTATGCTACAAGCTAGTATTGTGTCCCGTGTCAGTTATTTATATTACCGCATCCCGTGTATCTCCAGTCATATTGTATCTAGTAGTACTAGATAAAATCGGGCCAAGTCGTATAACTCGATCGGCTTATAACACGATTCGTACTTATGAACCCCACGGATCCGTGTTATAACGAATAACTACTGTATCATGAAAACCCCTCAAGATAGCTACACCATTAATATCAAATAAATTGTAAGGTTTCAGGAGAGGATGCATCTTGAAAAAATTCAAGTTGATAAAACTAAAAAATGGCCGCCTTTCGGCCATTATTCACCTCGACAGGCCTGATATTGTGGAATATCATGAAAACCGCTCAAGATATCTACACCATTACTATAAAACAAATTGTAAGGCTTCAGGAGAGGATGCATTTTGAAAAAATTCAAGTTGTCCAAATTCAAAATGGCCGCCAATTGGCCATTATTCACTTTCACATGGCAGTTTTTTGGTAAACCGTGCTAGATGGCTAGACCATTACTATAAAACAAAATGTGTGATTTCAGGAGAGGATGCATCTTGAAAAAATTCGACTCGATAAAATTCAAAATGGCCGCTTATCGGCCATTATTCACTTTCACATGGCCGTTATTTGGTCAAACTTGCTAGATGGCTAGACCATTACTGTAAAACGAAATGTGAGATTTTAGATGAGGATACATCTTGAAAAAAATTGACTTGATCAAATTTAAAATGGCCGCCTTTTCGGCCATTATTCATTTTCACATGGCTGATATTTGGTAAACCGTGCTAGATGGCTAGACCATTACCTGATTACTATAAAACAAAGTGTGAGTTTTCGGGGGAGGGTGCACCCTGAAAATTTTTAACTTACGAATTCAAAATGGCCGACCATCAGCATTATTTACCTCGACAGGCCTGATATCAGGTAAACCGTGCTAGATAGCTAGACCATTACTATAAAACAAAATGTGACGTTTCGAGAGAGGATGCCTTTTAAAAACTTTCGACTCAATCGGATTCAAAATGGCCGCCTATCGGCCACTATTTATTTTCACATTGCTGATATTTGGTAAACCGTGTTAGATAGCTGGACCATTACTATAAAACAAAATGTGAGATTACAAGAGAGGATGCATCTTGAAAAAAATTGACTCGATCAAATTCAAAATGGCCGTCTATTGGCCATTATTCACTTTCACATAGCCGGTTTTTTGTAACCGTACTAGATGGCTAGACCATTACTATAAAACAAAATGTGAGATTTCAGGAGAGGATGCATCTTGAAAAATTTTGACTTGATCAAATTCAAAATGGCCTCCTATCGGCCATTATTCACTTTCACATGGGCGATATTTGGTAAACCGGGCTAGATGGCTAGACCATTACTATAGAATAAAATGTGAGATTTCAGCTGAGGATGCATCTTGGAAAATTTTGACTTGATCAAATTCAAAATGGCCTCCTATCGGCCATTATTCACTTTCACATCGGCGATATTTGGTAAACCGGGCTAGATGGCTAGACCATTACTATAGAATGAAATGTGAGATTTCAGCTGAGGATGCATCTTGGAAAATTTTGACTTGATCAAATTCAAAATGGCCGTCTTTAGGCCATTATTCACTTTCACATGGCCGATATTTGGTAAACCGTGCTAGATAGCTAGACCATTACTGTAGAATGAAATGTGAGATTTCAGCTGAGGATGCATCTTGAAAAATTCTGACTCGATCAAATTCAAAATGGCCCCCTATCGGCCATTATTTACTTTCACATGCCCAATATTTTTCAAACTGTGTTAGATGTTAGTCCATTACTATAAAACAAAATTTGAGGTTTCGGGGGAGGATGCACCCTAAGTTTTTAACTAATTTATATCGAATTCAAAATGACCGTAAATCAGCTATTAGTTAACTCGATTGGCCTGATATCGGGAAGACCGTGCCAGATAGGTAGACCATCACTGGGATACTGATTAGGATCATTAATTTCAATGGAAGTTTGCAATCTCTGACAGACTGTCTAGTTCTTATCTTACTCTTAGACTGCGCTTCTTGATTTTTGACCTAGACTAGGACTACATTAATAACCCTACACAAATTTGCTTAAATCAAATTCTAATTCGGAGCGGGAGCTTCTGGACTTATGTACATGTAGTCTTGTTTTTTTGCCTCTGCTTTTGCCTATAACTTTGTAAGAAAATTAGCTAGGATAACAATTTTTGATATGTGGGTTACTTCCAGGTGGATAATGGACAGGTTAATATATTTTTAATCTGAATTCAATACGCAAGGTCGCAGAGGAGAAAATGATGATGTTACGGCGTTGGGCCGTCCGTAAACAATTCGTTTCGGGAGCATATCTCTGAAAGTACTTGTCTGATTGTCTTCAAATATTACACACAACACCCCTAGGGGGTCTAGTTGTGCCTTTTTGGGTATTTGAACTTTGACCTACTTTTGGTTCAGAACTATGACCTATTTAGACGTTTTGACGCGCACTTCGTTTCCGGAGCAGATCTCGAAAAGTACCAGGCCGATGACAGTCACATTGCACATGCATGTTCTCTAAGGTCCCTAGTTGTGCCTTTTCAGGTTTCTAGACCTTGACCTTGAAGTTGACGCAGCACTTTGACCTAATTTATGACATCAGTAAATCAGACTGAAAGATTTTGCGAAATTTCATGAAAACCGCTCAAGATAGCCACTCCATTACTATAAAACAAATTATAAGGTTTCAGGAGAGGATGCTGATACTGATTAGGATCATTAGTTTCAATGGAGGTTTGCAATCTCTGACAGACTGTCTAGTTCTTATCTTCCTCTTAGACTGAGTCTCTTAGACCTAGTTGATTGCGTCTTGATTTTTGACCTAGCTTAGGACTACATTAATGACCCTACACAAAATTGCCTAAATCCTGAACTTATGTAGTCTTGTTTATATTCCTACTTTTCCCACTTTTTATAGGTAAATTCCTACATTTTCTTACTTTTTGCTACTTTTGTGTCAAATCATATTCTTTAGCAATCTACTAGCATATTTTATGAATAATAATACTCTGTGAATAAATTGTAGTCAATGAAAATGTTTGCACTTTTTACTTTTTTGTACCGTGTCTAATATTCTTTGTTTTGTCCCAATACCAAGGGACATATTTTCTCTTTTAACTCAAAATAATTATTAAGTTCGAGTTAAAATTGTAGCAACTGGCTATTTTATGTCAATAGAAAGTCCTAAATTGTTTTTGTGAAAATGGGTCCTACTTTTTTCCTACTTTTTCATCTGCTCAGGACTGTTTTGATGCCTGTATATTCTAAAGACTATATTCTTTCACTTGCTCTAGCTTAAATTGCTCTATCTCTGTCAGAACGTTCATATTTCTACAAGATTCGATCATTGTTTATGGTGAGATTCAGTGAATTCCGAGTTCCGCCATCTTGTTTTTCATGGAAAATACTGACCCGACTAGGTTGCATAAATTAAGCTATTTTGAGAACGCCGTTGGTCAATATTTGCATGTCCTTTGACCTGTGTCGACTTGTGACTACCTAATTATAATAATATCCGCGGGAAATTAAATTTGGAGCAGTAGAAGTATATAAATCATGCCTATAAACATCGGATATAAGAATAATGTACAACTCCGTATAATCATGATAATTTATGTCAAGATAAATAGCTATAAATTCAAATGTTATGAATGGGGAAATTTTGGGAAGTTACTGTAGGTAGAATATAGGTTGTTTTAAGTCAGATACTATTTTCCTTCCATCCATAAGTGATATTGCATCGCAAACGGGAATTAGACTCGGGGAGGGGGATCACAAAAGTGGCACAACGCCACATTCCGGCCCGTCATACACGCACATGTTGATCAGCAGCCAGAGAGCTAATCGCTTTTCTTTATATGACAATGAAGTGTCTTTTCATAAGGGAGTGTACGTATCGTCAATTGTACATTGCCATCATTTTTGTATTACCAGTTTTTCAGGCACAATTAGCATTAGGTGATGTGTAGGCCTACATAAAACTGCTTAGCGCTACAGTAATCAGTATACAAAACCATATCAAACTCTGCAAGGTACACTGATGTAGGCCTCACGCAGTTTACATGTACGCTAGTTCACCTTTGTTTGTAAACACATTGTCCCGCGTGGACGCGGTCATTCAAAGACTGTCACTTACTGGTAGCCCCTACTACATATAGGCCTACCAGTAGGCTAAGTAGTAGTTTTATTGTGGGTTTTCCTGGCTGTCACCTCTCTCAACAGAATTGAAGTTTGAACAACATATTTATATCCTGGCAGTGACAAGTCTTGCATATATTTTTTTAGGACTACCCACAGACAATATGTACAGTAGAATAATCCTGTGATAACAAGACGTCTTTATTAAATTACGAGGAGCAAACTTTTAAATGGACATCCTTATAAGTCTTAATAATTAAATGCTTTGAAAAAAAGGCTAACTAGTCTATTATATACAATATAGCTATAGGCTCTATATAATTATACAAATTAGATTCTAATAGAAGTACTGTATGATGAATTTTGTAGTTGGCAACATGAGGTTTCTCCTCACTTTAAACCCACTTAAATCAGTAACAAACTTTTTTTCCAATATTTGAGAGCCTCTTCCACCATAGTCCATCACCCCTGTGTTGCCATATTGCTATTATTTCATAGCCAGTATGGTTGGTATATAGGAGACAAAAAATGGGATACTCCTTCCGATGGAATGGTATGTTGCAGGGTCTCAAATATGTCTATGCGGCCTCACGAGTGCATGCAGAAATCACCAGAAATGAATGTTAAAAATAACCAGGAAAAATTTGCATAGAATGTAAGATTTTTTACCAAATATACTACATTTCATAAGCTTCCAAATGCAATTGGTTTGAAGAATTTTATTAACTGCCCACATGAGATTTTTCATCATTTAAAATTTGTCATAAAACGTTTTTTTCAAACTTTGAGGATCCCTCCCACCAAAGTCAATCTCTTTAAAGTTTCCATATTGTCACATTCCGTAGCCAGTATGTTTGGTATGTAGGAGACAATAAAACTGGGAGGATCCTGTCAATGAAATGGCTTGATTAAGGGTCTCAGATATGTCTGCTCGTTGAGGACATTTAAATATTTTCCCTAATTTGACCATCCCTGAACTGCAGAATTTTTTGTAAATGTATGTTATCATGCTTGAATCACATCATCTATGTTGCTGAGAAATGGTACAATAAATTTCGGACCTCTAACCCCATTATTTGCTGAGATATTCTACTGAACATGATTAAAGAATTGACGTTCACCATATTTTGGGCAAAATTGACCGATACCAGGCATGTTAAAATGGCCTTATCTCAAAGAATAAGTTGAAATAGATCTACCTGCCCAATTTTATTATCAATTTTAAATGATATGTAAAAGTTGTTTTGGGGAAATAAATGTACAAGTTATTGTGTAGTGTAAGCGGTCCTTGAAAAATCTTATTAGGTCCTCAGCCATTGGCATTAGGATGTTTTTATACTAGACAACAGGGCAAGTGTAACTGTGATTTTTGTCTGCCCTGGTGACTTTTAACTTGACCTGGAAGTGGTACGGCGAATAGAATATATGAAAACTTCACCAGACCACCCTGGTGGCCGATGTGGACAGTTTATCCGACCTGGGCCTCTTTAACCTGCCTCGGGCGGCCGGTCGGACGGTAATGTCAATGGCTGGGTCCTGGAAAAGTCCTGGAAAGTTCTGGAATTTTGTTTCTTTATAGGAGTATGAACCCTGGTGTGACTTTTCATTTTTTAGACACATAAATCAAGTTTCCAGTTTACGGCGCCTCAAAACCTATCTCAGAAGCACCATGACTGAGGGGAGGCTCGCTGTGTTGGCAATGATGCATGTACACTATCACCAAGTCATTGAATTGGAGGCTGTTCTGTTAAAATATGCTTTATTGGCTTGTGATTGATTATACATACATTTATAGGCCTACACAAATGTATTACCTACAATCATTTTTTAAACAAACAGTACATGTTTGTTGAATAAAACTATGCCAAACTGAAATAATTAAAATAAAGTCTCATTATCACGTCCTCCTACTTCTATTATTCATCAAGAATTACCATATTTTTAAAAAGCAAACCCCCGCAATTTTTAAGGCATAGAAGATGTAATGGAACATTTGATTAGGCAAGAAAATAGCAAACTGAAGTTAGCTGATTGATACACTAATCAGTCCTAGATACCACAAGAATACACCATTTAAACCACTTGATTTAAAAAAAATTCGGAGGGTGGGCATGCCCCCGAATCCCCCTAGGCAATGGTACCGTTGCGCATCGGATCATGCGACCAGTACATTTTGGTCCCTAGCGTGAATAGGTCACCATGTGCTTCTGGATCTGCCACTGTGTGTGGAGGGGGGGGGGAGCTTGATGATGTCATAGGGCGATATCTTTATCAGAAATAATTTTGTACCAACAGCAGGATGTTATACATAAAAGAGGCCACATCAATCCAATACAAAAGTTTCCCGTAACGCTTCCGTAATGAAAAAGTTTTCCTTAACATAAAGCATGCTGCAAATAAACTGCTAATATTCCTTAAATCCTTTGTTATTAGCTGTAACCAGATTGCATACATACAAGATATGGGCAAAACCCGCCATTTCAAGAATCATGTGACCCCAGCAGTGTTCTCGTTTGTAGTGACCTCCACTTTTGTTTAACCAGTTTTATCGTTTAATGCATGCATAGACCTTTCAGAAAATGTATAGTTATCCATAGCCTAGACAAGAAAAATTGTGCTTTTGACCACTGGAATGCCATAAAAATGACATTTTTGTCATGTGGCCAGCTTAAATTTTTTTCTTAGACAGGTCACTGTTCATGAGTGGATGCAGTTTTTGGAAGATACATTGTTTGAATTTGATTTACATATAGTAGTGATTGTGTTCAAAAAAGCGATATCCCAAAAGTAGTATATTGTCTCTTGCAAAATTGAATTAATGTTCATGTCGCCACAAAATAACAGAATACGTTACATTTGAGTTACTTAGTTATTTTCATCTGCCCAAAATTCTAAGATCAACTAAAGTTCCTTGCTGTGTGATGAATATGTAGTCCAAGGTAAGTATGTAAGAAAAATTATGTGATACTAACAGTGATACTCTTGCAATATTCAATAAAAATAAGCAGACGTCATTTATTTAAAAAAAAAACAGAATACGTTACATGGACTCTGAAGATATAGTGATATGCACACTTAACAACAAATGGCCCCTCAGTTACTCACTAGGTATGTCTCCAAGCAGCAAGTAAAAATTTAGCCTGGCCGCTGAACCCAGCTTCACAATTGTGCAAAAAGAAAAACAATCCAGAATACGTTACACAAAATATGTTACATTTTGTAACGTATTTTGTGTAACATATTTTGGTAACGAATTTTGCTTAAATTCACTAAACAATGTTGTAATAGTGCATTCTGTTTCATAACAAAAGTACAAAACACTCACACTTTGTATAATACAACTATTTACTGGATAAAGTGACATTTAATATCATTACATTATCATAACATGACTTTTGTTAGTTATGTAACCTATTTTAGTAACATATTTTGCATTTTTATTTGAAATATTAACCAACAGGCGCGAAATGACAGAAATTCAATATATATCGTTATAGAAATAATAAAAAATGTGCTTAGACAAAAAACACCTAGAATATTCAATGTGGCAGTGTGTAATAACTCCCATTATACACACAAATACAGAATACGTTACTTTCAATTCTGCTAATGATTTTGTGCCTTAAAAAGTGAAATAGCAGATACAATAAGTCTGGTATAAAATTAAAAACTTCTAATGCGCCTAAATCCTCGGTGTCCCGAGCGCAGAGGCGAACAATAAAACACACAATTAATTTTTTTTCCTAGGTTTATTTTAAACAATATTGTATGGGTATTGAACATGTACACACTACTGTTCTTATCGGGAAAAAAATGAAATAAAATATCGTTAATATTTTTAGAAACCTTTATATCTCACCTACTGCAATGTATCAAGACCATTTACACTTAGCAACATTGAGATTACATTATTATATTTCACTGTGAATGTTTTTATCTCGTATAGTATTTGAACAAAAATGTTCAATACATATCAGTAATTTTGGGAAATGTTTAAACTATAAAATTATGTAACGTATTTTGTGTGTGTTTTTCGGTGCTTTTAATTGTTCATTTGAAAAAATGATTAAAATTGATGTTTCAGACTTGGTTTCTCAATTTTTTAGGGGAAGAAAAAATATTTTTAAATAAAGTTGCAAAAAAAGGTCTAGTAAGAAGTTGATTTTTTGGTATGTAGCTTGTGGAAAAGTCTTGAAGTGGCGCCCATATATATTGCATTTCGCGTGACTCTGTCTATTACATTGTATTTCGTGCGACTCTGTCTATTGAGAAAGTGAGAAAATTTGAAAACACACATATTAATCATAAATACACAAGTACCAGTAAGACTAGTGCTCTTACTGTTTTGCATGTTTAAACTGTGTGACTTTTCACAAGAAGTTATAAAGTTATAAAGATACCATGTTACACTTCACAGTCAACTAAAACGATCATCATGCATATTATACAGAACAAAATGATTATTCTTTGTTATTATTATCTCTGTGATGATCACCGTCGCTTAGGTTTAGCACATTTGTTTCCACTCATTCAATAACATTTTTAATTCAAGCGTTCTGGCTGAAACAAACAATAATATTTTAATATGGATAGATTTATAACCTTATATTCACAATATGCGTACCGTACTACTTCCCATGATAAATCGTTATATGTATACAGACAAAAAGACAGAAATTTTATTGACAATAAAAAGTCACAGATGGGCTTACATGTTATAATGCGCTAATGGTGGTAAAACTCTATTATTAGAGGCTTAACAATGCTTAATAAAACTTAATTTATGTTGTGTCTATATGCCTACATATGCTTTCATATATCCTATAATTGGATTAATGCTGGAACCGGGACTAAGATCTAATCATATGGGCCAAAGTAAAATAAAGGTTCAATTACAGCTACATAGATAATTTGAACAGTAATAATTAGGCCTAACTGCTACCTACCAAATTAAAAATATATAAGACTACTGCATAAAAAATATCGGTACACTTCCAAATTTCTCACACATTAACGGGAATAATACAAGGTATTATTGTATCAAATTTGAACGTCCTACCTGTACATAATCATTAACAGGCCTTCAGATTTGAAAATCACTGGCGAGTGAAAAAAGACTCACCTAAAAGTGGTGAGGTGAGTGCACTCACCACAATTAACCACAATGCTTAACGGGTAAAAATGAAATTTAGTAAAGGAATTTGTAGTTTTGAAAAACTGACAGCATCTGATCTATGACCAGAATATTATTATGTTTGTTGTCGATTTGTTGTCATTTGTTGAAAAAAAAATTTTTTATATTTTTTTTTGTGTCACTATAACCAATCGGAGATTTATTTTATTTGAAGCAACATTCACTTCCATGCAGTCTGTATATTGTGCATGTTGTATTGTATTGTAAACAAATTTATTTCAATTGCATAACCCAATAACATGCCAAAATACAACCTCTTGGCGATTGTTTTGACATACTGTATATTATCAAAATAAAATACTAGCACAATTCATAGTCTAGAACTTTATAGATCTTAGCCTATTTAGGTACCGGTACAGGAGTTTGCTCTCTGGAACTTACTGTCAAAGCAACATTCATGCAAACTGAGCTAAATACCTGGTTATGCACATCCTGTCATAATGTAGTGGGAACTACACCTGCCAGTGACAAGATGGGTTATGTAGCCTAGAGACAAATGTTTCGCCCTGGCCTGATACTCCAATTGGAGGGCTGTTGACTTATTATTTCAAAGTCAAAATTTGTACGGCAGACCGATACAATCAAATAAACATAAGACTTTACCCGATGGTGGATTAATGTTGGTCCACCGTTTGAGAATCTGGCCCAACATCAAATCAGCATGGGGCACCGTCAGCGCCTCGTGTTTGCTGAGAATACGTTGTTCTAAAAATAACCTTCCAGACACATGTAGCTTACACCACAAGCAGTCAGATGTAAACAATAGCACATGCGCATCAGTGTAATACTGGGACTCCCAAGCAAACACAGGACAATCGAATGGCTGTTTGCGTCGTTGACGCTTTTGCGTTGTTTTGCTGTCACACAGACAATCGTCTATTAATAAGTACCGTCCTATAATCATCCATCGTTGAGATTTTTTTTCCAGGTAAAAAATGTTGTTCGACCAAGTTGACACAAAAGTAGCCTATATACAACGAGAACAGCCACTCCAATGGGCCTATAAATGCATTTGGGGAGGTTAGAGCGCCTGGTCAGGCAGCCAGCTTCCAGGGCTAGCTATCAAGCAGGCATGGTGTTGGATCGCTGGCGCTTGATATTAAAGTTAAAGATAAATCTATTAAACATTGCCTATGCCGGGAGCAAAGCTATAAACTTTTTAAGTTTAGGTGACATGTTTTGATAGGTTCGGCCGGAATTAAGCAATATTTTACTTTGGAAAATCAATAAAATAAATTTGAATCGCATATGTTTTGATAGGGTCTGTCAGAAATCAGGGACAAAAAATTTTTTTTTTATGCCTGACCACTTGTGCGCTGTATTTTCACTCGCCTGACCTATTAATTTTTGCGTGAGTTATGGTGCGCGTGCGCGCGCCAAATCTGAAGGCCTGCAATAAGTTCTATATTTCACTCGGTTTCAGGACGGTAATAAGTAGGCCTAACTGCTACCTGCCAAATAAAAAATATATAAGGCCACTGCATAAAAAACAATAGCGAACATAATACAAGGTATTATTGTATTCGGTACCAAATTTGAACGTCCTGCCTGTACATTAAGTTAGGCCCTATATATTTTACTCAGTTTGACATGGTAACTCGGTTTTCGGCGGGTTTCGTTAGGTTCCGATATAAAGCACAATGTATGATTGTCAACGATTGTCATTGATTGATGCCTACGTTATTTTGCTAGACGCTAGACCGAAACTGAACTCAGTATGATAGGCCTACACGGCTACTGATAGCGATGAGCTATGACCAAAATAACACCATCCTACAAATAAAAAATTGTGTTGCTTAATTTGTATTGTGTCATTGGACCTGATTTTAAGTAAATGGACTGGCTACGTGACCAGAGTTTACCGTCATTTAGTTAATGCTGACCTTTTCTTTTCCTTTCGTAAAATACAACTATGGTCTAATTCACTGCGAGATATTTTGCATAAATCCTTGCAGGGGCTACTTCTATGTCACAATGTGAAGAAAATTCGTCCAAATATTTATGTTTATCTTTAAAATGTGCTCAAAAAGGCATTAAATTTCTAAATTATTCTTGACGTATATATCAATGAATGTAGCCTATTTATAAAAAAATTAGTTTGAACTTCAGTAAGATTTTTAACACATTTTATCTTTGTTTTCAAAGAAAAATATTTTCCAAAATTAAATTAGACACACTTGAAAAGTTACATGATAAGTTGGGACAATCAGCAATTGTGTTTGTGTTTTATATATATTATGTACTCTCTTCCCTTCTTGTTTTCTAGTGTCACTACAAGGGGAATTCTCGAGTCAGTGCCATGCAGAGTCTACAGTGACTGACAACCTGGATGGACGAGTACAAGTCTACAAAGAGATAAAGAATGAAGAGATTTACAGAAATTAAAGCTCACACAAGACACAAACATTTCTATTTATTTTTATTGAATTGATGTCATGTTACTTAAGTCATGTTCTGACATTAATGCAGTACTGGTATGATTCGCCTTGCAAACTTTACCCTTGGAAGTGTATTGGTTAAATTAATTGCAGATTAATACCATAACTAAACTTTTATATCTCAAGTTGTTGTTTTTTAAAGTGAAATTTATCTTTGAGCATCACATAATGTAAACTTCTTTAATTACCATTCAGGCCTATTCATTTTAGTGAGACATTATAGTGAGACACAACTTCGAGTTCGTGAAAAATTAAATTAGAGCAATTGAGACTTCAAGTATTAGCAAAGCTTTATTTTTCGCAGTTAATTGTATTTTCAATATGCTTGTATTTAACAAAATATGCATGTTTGAAATGCAATTTAAAATCTGTCAGCATTTTTCTCAAATGACTTGTGAATATATTATTATCTTTTTGACTGTTTCAGCTGGTGGATGTGGATGAAATGTGGCTTGAAGAGGGATGAATTACAGAGGTGTGAACAATATGGGCTGAAATGCAGAATGAAGACGTGGATGTTATTGTATCATTTTTTACAAATTTGACTCACAATTTTTATTTTGATATATAACTAGATAGAATAATTTTAAAAGAAAAATGAATTTTAAAAAAATCAACCATCTTTCCTATGTAACCGGATCCCCCCCCCCCCTAAGAAAAAAAACTACCTACCATGTTTGCGATTCAAATAAAAGCTGTAATTTTTTAGCTTTTTTCTCACATTAATTGTCAATATATTGTTATCCTAATGACTGTTGTAGGTGTCTACTGTGCACACAATGCAGCTGAAATAAGAATACAGACTGAAAAGCAGAATTAAGACGTGGATATTATTGTATCATTTTTTTCTAATTTGTGTCATAATTTTCACTTCGATATAGAAAACTGGAAAGAATAACTATGAATTTTCACACTCTTGTCTCTCTGTATGTGACATATATTTTAAATCGGGGGAGGTTATTTTTGAAAAGTTTTACAAATACATACTTTGCAATCATTGCTTTTTGAAAAAAGTAAAAAAAATATAGTCAGCAGTTTAATGAAAATGGTTAGATTTAAATAGCTGTGAAACTGATTGTTGACTTTTTTTGAGTCATGAAACTGTCACTCAATTGTTTCTCACTCCAGTTGTGCTTACCTTCCAAGTCATGTTGTGAACACCACAATTTTTATTTTTTTGTGGGAAAATGATAATGTTGATTTGATTTTGCAGGTTTTTAACAAAGAACAATAAATCTCTAACTACTACCCTATCTCTACTACACACACAGCAGAAGCTGATGACCTCAATGATGAAGGTCAGATCATTTTTCATTGTTTTTAATGGATAACTTCTCAAAACAGAAGTTTGAGTATTTATCTGTTCAATTATTTTTACATCTTCCACTAATTTTTTTCTTTTAACGTTCAATATTGCATCATGAGTGCTTGAAAACATTTAAAGTGATTAAATCACTCATAAAAATTTGACGTCTCGAATGTAATGAAATTACTATTTTCGACATGATGTGCTTAAAATGAGCACCTTGTCATTATTATATCCATAATAACTTGTGATAAATAGTTTAGGGGCTCGTTTCACCATGTTAACCTTTAAACTGTGAAAAATGTCATCTTCAATTTCAGTCATTTATAATTAAAAGATAAATGACTGAAAGTTAAGATGAGATTCTCTCAGTAAAATGAACCCTCGACACATGCATGTTAAAAAAATATGAAAATCAGGACATTAGAGTACTACCTAGTTATAAAAATCAACTTCATAGTCCAACAAATTTAGGGTTTATTTAGTCTGTAAATCTTGTCATGTAGGCCGAAAACCATTTAGTAATTATGCCCTGGTATAAAGGGCAACATTGTTGTCTCTCACTAAGATTTGACCTGGAATACCAGGGAAGAGAATATGTGTGAATTTCACTCTATTTTTAGACTTGTACGTTAGATTTGGACATTTTCCAGTGTTGAAATTTTTGTGGATTTATGAATTTATTATGCCTGGGGAATTGTTCTGGTAACATTATGATCCCCATATCATCAATCCTTTCATTACTACAACCACTAACGAAGAATTGCTCATTAGCGCGACTCAAGAAAAAGTTTACATCAGATTTTCTTTTAGTTTGGCAAATATACTCAGCTATGTAAGCCAATGACCTGATTAATTTTTGTGAGAAAACATTTTAAAAATGGCTGTTTAGCGGCCATTGTAAATTTTGAGTAATTTTGTGATAACTCCAAAAAAATGCAAAATAGCTGGACTCTGAATATTGTGACACCCATGCCTACCCTGGCAAGTGGCATACTGTCTGGTCTGGAGGATGGAAATTTCATTTCTAGGGTAACCCTAGCTTTTCAGCTCAGGCAGTAGGCATATACTACCAGGCTTTGGGATATCTGCTAAATTAGCCTAATAATTTAGTGGGTGGGTCAAAGTTTACACAAGACTAGGTCTAGACTATAATGTCTACATTTATGTAAGTAACATTATTTTTAGTAACTGCCTTTTACTTTTTTCATTGAATAAGATGTCTCAGGGTCATTTAAGACACCCCGAGAGGTGTTACAATATAAAACAAAATGTAAGGTCTCAGTTATAACCAGCTGCTAAAAATTGAAGAGCATAACCGACAGGCGCCATAGCATCACTTTAAACATTACTAATGGCTTCTAAAAGTCTTCCCCGGTGTTCAGGAACCGGAGATGCTTCTGCAATAGCTGTTATCCCCGCCTTCTGTTGCTTTCTGATAGAAGCGTCTGCTTGCTAGTGATAGTGGGAGATCGGTGTCGCTTGCGGCAGTTCAGGAGGCATGAATGGTGAACTGGAATTCTCGCTCGAGTAGAGTGACTGAGAGCGGAAAGTTTTCACCTGGCGTATTTCCGTCCCGCCACGGGCCTGGCGCCATAAGGCCCTCTGGTCGTGACTTCTTCCGGCTTGGATAGGGCTGTCCTTATGCCCGACAAGTGGCAGTCTTCCAGGCCTGGCATGGCCGAAAAGGGGTTATGATCACTTTTGAAGCTGCCATCATCATCAGGCAGGCTCTCCTGCCATCCGTTTAGAGACGTCTGGTTGTAAGACAGGGAAGCCAAAGGGATCACATGGCTCCCGTCTCGTGATCTAGCTCTGTTGACTGGGGAACAGTGGCGCCCTACCACGGGGCCCTGCCTCAGTGGAGACCGATCAATTGCCGTGATGACATCTCTTAATGTAATGCTTGGAGAACAGGGTGGCCCTATCGCGGGCCCCTGACTCAGCTGAGTACGGTCACCTGCCGCGGCACCGTCTCCTGTCAACTTGACTCTGACTGTGAGCTGACGTTGTAGTTGCAGCCATAACCTTAGGGAGGGCTTTCTCAACCATAGCTTGAATGCATTCCTCCATTGTTGTGACGGCATCTATCGGTTCTGGGTTCTAGTCCAAGCGTGGGTCGTTCCCGTCCTCAGTAATTTCAGCTATCAGCTCTGTCCTCCCAGTAGGTGCTGGTGTTGACCGTTGGGGAGGCGATGACACAGGCACTGACCTGACATTACCCTTCCTGGTAGGGCTTCTACTCTTCTGAGTCAGACTCCTGTGTTTGCTCCTGGATGTATTCTTCTTCCCAGGATTCCTGCTTCTCTCCTTTTTTCTATCTCTATCATGCGGCATGATAACACTTAAAATTCGCAAGAAGAACAGTGATGATTTACGAAATGTATCGTTTTGTTACCAGCGCGAGCTTAGATTTAACAAAGGATTATAGATCTTTTCTCATACAACAAATGCGCCATCTTTATAGTAAGCCAGGCCTAACTAGATCTGGAAACAGACCCCCATGAGGGGTGGGGGGTGTGCTTTCTCCGGTGTTATACTGGCGCCTATTTGTGGGAAACAATTTTTAGGTAATTATAAAAAAATTCTTTAGGAACATTATCTTGGCATTAAGCTTAGTTACCTATTAATATATTATTTTTGGCATTGTCTGTCTTGGTTGTGTCTTGCAGTAAAAACACACTATCATCTGTCCGTCACTTCTATAACTTGATTCATGAAGCTGGAATGCATTAAACTTCATATGCAGGCTAATTATGACTAAGCCTCCTTGATTGAGTTCACATTTGACCTCCCTGTGACCTCTATGGCCTAGATTTCGCCCCCCCCCCCCATCATCAAATTTTCTCGTTAACTCGATTCACACCAATAGCTTCAATAAGTTTGAAAATTGGCACGCCTTAAAAATAGGTCACGGCTGCCAAAATGTCCGACCATTAATTTTTTGATTGGTGTAATATTTGGATAACCATGCGAGATAGCTAGACCATTACTATAAAAGAAAATGTGCGGTGTCATGAAGGGATATGCCCTGAAAAAAATTCAACTTGATTAAATTAAAAATGGCAGACTTGAATCCATATTTGATTTTAATTTAGGTAATATCTGAAAAAAAATATTACTGAAGAACAGTACACTTTAATTGCCATTATTGATGGTCAATGAAGCTCGACGTCAAATGTTATTGCTTAAACATGATCAAAACAAGCCATTGCCTGGCTCTGTTTGTCAAACAACTTTGATCTTTTTTGGTTCTGATGGTCAGAGCAAGTGTATGGTGCACAGACCGTGAAGACCATAATCACTGGCTGATGAAACATAATTAACCCTTATTGTCTTAGAAACCTCATTGGACTAAGTCTATGCCAAAAAAAATTTCGACATATTAAAATTAAATATCATTTCTAGAAACAACCATTATATTTTATCACACAATTTTCAGCCATCATGAATTAACCAAGTAATTAATATACAGCCATATTGGTCATATGAATCTGTAGATACTTGTAGCGTACTACATTTGGTGTCCGTAGAAAATAATTGCAGGGTAGATGATGTGGAAATATAGAAATAACAAACGATACTCTTGTAGAAATTTATTCAAAACAACTCTGGTGTCACTGTAGTCTTATAAAGTCGACATCTTCTTATAGAGCTGAATGTGTACAAAAACTGAAATAAAGCAGTTTAAATTTTATTTAGACTAATGCGTCCCCTCAATTCAATAGCAGTCTTGAGTGGGATGACTCGGCAAAAAATGACATTCAATCTAAGAGATACGCTAATGTATTTGATTCCTTCTAAAATTAAGAATGCAAGTAAAACAACTGTAGTTTAATAAGCAACTTAACGTCTTACAACTGTTATATATTTACACTTGATTTGAAACATCATTACCTATAACCACCTAATGGTGTTAGGTTGGTTAGTAGATAAATTGGTATTAAAATTCCGTAACCATCTTAATCACTTAGTAATACACACCACCCCTAGCTTATGATAATGCTTTGATACAAAGAACGAACTTATCGGCTTAGAACTGTGCTAAATCAATGTAATAAGTGCATTAGTAACCATCTTAAACGCATAAGGTGGTTATATACCGTAAACCAACATGAAGGTTTATGAGCGAATAATTGGCGATAGCATAACAATAAAAAAAATCGGTGAAATTAATAATCCTAATCAATTACGACCCCAAAAATATACGAAAGTGTAGAAAATAAATGTTGCAGTAACCACCTTACTGCTATTTAATTATGAAATTAGACCTATGTGTAGGCCCTATGTCATGTTTTTGTAGCTTCTCTAAAAATCCTCAAGTAACCTAAATATTCACATCATGTATTGTATATTTGCGCAATTTGGAGTATCTCATATAAGAATATTCCTTTTTCAGCTGAAAGAGGGATACGTTGTGAAATATAGGGAAACGTTTCAGACCCTCAGCACCCTTAACTTACAGTATGCGCTCCATGGGACACTGGTTCTATTTTCCCGTTGTGCAATCCTAAAAACATTGATGTCATCAAAAGCTTTAGTTTAATCACCACAGACACTACCATACTAAGATAAGCGAAATGGTCGTATTACACCAGCAAACAGGTGTTGACTCGTTGTTTGAATGATGGTCTCAGCGTCTAGGGCATTAAAACACCACCTCATGTTTGCTAACTCATACGTGTGATGGATGCTTCATAATGGAACTTTAAATATATTTACTTATCATAATAATGTAGACATATGTGAATAACGGGCTATTTTAGCCGCTTGTGCGGTTGAAGATATACTCCATTAGAATTATGATAATGTCAAATTTACCAAGTTGATATTTTGCAAGGCTGGAAGGTTTTAACAGGATTCCCAAAGAGATCCGGAAATGCAATTTTGTGACTTTTCCATGACTATTTTTCAGAATTCCATGACTAACCAAATATAAAAATGTACATTTAAAACTGTAGCCTACAGCCCCCACCACCCCAGCGACCTGATCTATACCCACTTTATAAAGCATAGGCCCACCCAGACAAAGCTGGTGTCGAGGCGGTCGGACGACCCCTCTTTTCCCCCACCCACCCACACACACGTACCATGTAAAATATTTTACAGATAGGTGGATTGTCAGTTTCATTGTATGTTAAAAGTGTATCCAATCAACAAATTTTTTTCTCAAAAGAAATGTGAGAGATTTTTTTGCAAATTTTCATTTGCGATGACTTTTCCAGGCCTGGATTTTATTTTTTCATTTTTTATGGTTTTCCATTTTTTCCATGACCTTGCAAACCCTGTTTAAGTGGCAGCTATAACAAAAATTATCAAAAATAGTAATTGAACAGGTGTCATTACATTTTGTACAAAGAAATTGTCCGGAAAACAATACTTTGTCAAGCCTAATTTCGTCTGACATTTTAGGTTATTTAAAATCGAAAGTCGACTAATTTAAGATCTGAATATTTGAGCCACAGAGACTGACTCCTGTCCAAAAAACATGGTGAAAAATCTGAAAAAAGTGAATAAAGGCATTGAGTAATTTATTAGCATAAATTATTTGTAAAGATAAATTATCAATGAACAAGATAAAATTATTGACATAAACTGACTGAGTAACAATATGGCCCTGTGATGTAATATGCATGACTCAAAAACAAAAACAGTATAATAAAAGGTTTTACAGTAGAACCTCTTTTGAGCGGCCATCACTAATGCAAGCCAAAAGTGGCCGTTCAAGACAGGTGGCCGCTCATAAGAGGCCTCGTTTATTTTCAAAAAAAAGTTTGAGAGATTTGATATAGGTGGCCGGATAAAGCATCAAAAGTGTCAATTTTTATACCACAGACATGTTTTTGTACTCAAAATGATCAGCTGGCAATGCTGTATCTATGTTTTTATGTACTGTAACTGGCCATTTGCCGCCGCCCGCCATAAAGTAAGATAACACAGGAGAGAAGAACATTGCTGTGTCAAAGCTGGGCCAGCATCGTGAGCTGCTGACCCGGCATTGGCACAGCGATGATCAACTGCCTCTTCATTGAACGCGGCACGTTGACCCATTATTGGTTTGCTGCTGGTTCGACGTCGCAGATGTCGGGCCACTATTGATTCAGCATTTGTTTGGAGTCAAATGTTTATTGCAGTAATAGAGTATAACTTCCCGTCAGACTGGGCTAATTGACACTTTGAACGCTACTAGATTTTAAGGCTCAACGGAGATTTCTCCGTTTTCTATGGATTTTTTCATGTTACAAAATCAAAGGAATCATTGCTTACAGTTACAATTTTGCAAACATCTGTTTCATCTTTTCTTGATAAGTGTTTTGTTAATGATGATATTAAATAAAAATGATGTTAAATATTGATGTGTTTATATATATGGCTGTATACATTGTATATATGGATTTAGTACTTCGGCCAGTTGATGCGATTTGCTAATCATGATAATTATTAAATACTGATGTATATATATAAATTATGTTTAATAACATTAATACAATATAATTATTTCAAATAATATGAATAAGCCTATATAGGGATTTAGTACTTCGGCCAGTTGATGCAAGTTGGTAATCACCACCCGTAATAATAGTTCTTTATCAATAATATATACATGGGCCTCATAGCTTGACGCTGATAAAGGGTGTTTGTTGGTGAGACACACAACTTGACTGTTTAGCGCCAAGAAGCGAGAAAATATAATAAAACACAACAGCTGTCTGGTTGAACGTCTGATCATATACATGCTGTCACTGCTGGTTGAGCTGTCAATCATTTGAAGGCTCTCTGTGATTGGTCGAGAACACCCGCCCACAGGTCATCGTCACGTCTCGTCGTTCACCGCACATGTAACGATAAGTTGCGAGATTGTACGTGTGGCATTCCCATCAATCACGGGACATTACTGCATTGTTGTATTAATGTCGGTCCGCCGTCTACAACGCTGAGCCGGCATTTATTCATCATTGGGATAATATCTCGTGTTTGCCTATGCATGCATGCGTAATATTTAACATCTAATCAATCACCTTACTCACACTATCATATCAGCGCTCCGACGTTAGGCATAAATATAGTCAAAATGAAATATGTGATTTTTTCCACACGGAACACAGCAGGGGATCTAGATGCCGCAGCGTTCATAGGGTCAGTCCAGACCTGTTGCAATCGTCTTTAACACCTACATGGCGAGCATAAGTGACATTATAATTATAATTTTATTACACTTAAAACAGTGACTACACAGTGACTACAGACGGCCAATGGCAGTCCACAGCGGCCGGTAATTGAAGTTCAGTAGTTTGAAGAAGGCGTAATAATGTTTTGCCGTGATTTCCGCGATTCACGCTAAACATTGTATTATATTGGTCAACATTGAGTAGGTATTATTTGGTTTGAAAATATAAAAAATTCATTGTAATTACGCCAGCACTTAAACTGGTTTGCTGTGATGTTTGGCATTCACGCTGAAGATTTTATTATATTGACCGAGATATAGTTAGCGCTTAGTGCTGACATATGTAACATAAGTTCTATATTATCATTATTATAGTGGCCGCCGATATAGTGGCTGGTAATTGAAAGTCAAAACTTGTTTGACTTGTTGACCGATATATAGTGGCCGGTAATATGATGTTCAGAAGTTGATTATTATTGGCCGTGGCCGTTTACCAATCTGTATAAAATTAACGCCAGTGGCTGCCGCTGATGATATAATAATCAACTTACATATAGCCTATGCCTAGTTAGCAGTAATTGAAGGTCAAATATTGACTTGGTCCTGGATATTCACTGGCCGTGTCCTAATATTACAACAACCAATGCGAAAATTACCCCAGCACTTATCATTTTTTCGCCGCAATGTCTGTTATTTATGCTGACGATTATATTAAATTGGCCAACAAAAAGTGGCCGCCGATATATAGTGGCCGGAAATTGGAGGTCAAAAATTGACTTGTTGCTAAAAAATCACTGGCCGTGGCCGCGTTATGGAGGTGGCTGGTCATTAGGAGTCATTTATACAGAAAATGCATTTGGAACTCCAAATGGTGACCGTTGAGTGGAGGTGGCCGTTCAAACTGGTGACCGGTCAAGACAAGTTATACTGTATTGACCGTTTGCATGTCAGCTTTGACATATTGGTCATTTTATTTCTTTATTTTTTTTGTACGTTTTTTTTATGCGGCGCGAATCGGTTATACGTTCGGTTGTCATTATCCCACGATTTTGAACAGTTTGGGTCAATGCATATGTGTGCACTAAGGAAAGATATCGGCTGCAGCGGGATTCAAACCCAGTACCCCCGGACTCTGAGTCAACCACGCTACCAATGAGCTAACCTGGCGCCATAAATAATTATATGACTGTATAGTTATAAATACAGCTTATAAACAACCAATTTCAGCTTGAGCCGATTATAACAATGAAATATTGAATCATAATTAAAGCTGCATAACTGTTTTGTTTATTTTATTCAAAAGATTAATCCATGGAAAATGGTGTTTTATTTTTTTATTTTACTGCTCCGGTTACTGAGTTATTAAGGATTTAAGTTTGTTGTTTTTCAATATTGTTGCCCCACCAAAACAAACCGGATCACAGCGGAGTAAGACACACTTTCTGTATAGTGAGGACATTAAAAGTACCAGGTGGCAGATAACCGCATCACTAAAAAAAAGAGTGGAAGATTTTTAAAATTATTCTTATTTTTTAAGTGATCATAGATACATTTCACAGTACAAAGAATATTGTCTCATGTCACTTAGACATTGTAGTGGCCAACAATGCAGGCGGCCCATCAGAATCGCCATGGCTGCGAAATTCATCTTGCATAGCAATGCCATACAGTCTCTCGGGCAGACCTTAGGCGTTCTCTTTAAAACTGCGATCAGTTGTCGTATTTGATCGAGTTTGTCCTGTGGAACTGAAACTAGCATAGTCATTGTATTCCATTCCATTGCCTGTTAAGGCATCAGACACTTCTTGTTGTTGCGTTTGAACCCCACTTTCAGCAGCAGGTTCAATACATAGTCTCTGTGCTGGCACAGTAACGTCGCCGTGTTCGCCAGCACCAGGATATCGTCTAAGTAGATTATCACTCTCATGCCCTTGATTCTGCAATGTTCCACCAGGGGGCGAGTGATGTCTGTGAATGACGTGGAGATTACGTCAGTCCGAATGGAATCTCCATGGCGAATAGCCTGACCCACTTCTTTGAATGTAGTCATGTAAAATGGTTTCTTCCTGATAAATTCGTTCAGTGGTTTCAGTTTGATAACAGGTCTCTGCCCCCCCCCCCTTCGTTTTTCGGGACCAAGAAAAGGAAAGAGTAGAAGCCTTGAGTGTTTTTCGTGAACTCGCTCTGTTGCGGGGCCTGAGTGATGTCGTCCTTGAAAAACGTTTCTAGGCCCAACGTCGCAGACTTGACCTGCTGCTGCAGCGCTTTATCTCTAATTTGAGCAGTGGCCAATTCTCTCCTCTTAAATGACAAGTCATTAAACCCGCTGGCCAGGTACCGCAGGGCGTGGCCCAGCGGCGCAACCGCACCGGTTTGCATGGCGTCCACTGCATGACGTCAGAGCTGGTTCCTGATATTATTATCCTCTATGGAATTAGCGATCTCCTGGACGGAGGCCCGGGGTCTCTCCATTCGCTCAAGTCCTTTTGACAGCGCTCTGGCTGTACAGCCCAACACCTTTTGTTGCTTCTTAAATGAATTATCGTGCTGTCACTGCTGGTGGTGAGTGGTAGCTCCCGCGGCATCTCTAAGGGCTGGAAAGCAGTCACACCATGGCCTATCACCCCCACCCTCACAGCATCATCTGTACATCATTCAACTCATCAATTGACTACAACGTTTTTATCGTATTATAATGTCACTTAAAAGACCTTTTGTGCCGAAAAGTGACGTAAAGCAATGATTTACTACTACTACTACCGGTGTACATGGCATCTATTCTGAAGGTCTTAACGGCCCTGACCTCTGATCCCCCCTGGGATTGGGTCCAGAGAGCCTTTTGTCTTACTGAGGGCGCGTCCGCCGAAGGTTGTCTTGAAAGAGCCGACTAAAGCCCTGGCAAGGGGCACGACTCCGTGCCGGGCACCGTAGCAAATGGGTGCCGCTCTGGCTCTGGTTCATCACTACACGGGGACTGGGTAGGTGACTAGTCTATCAGAGTTGGGGTCAATTCCGGAATTGATTGGGAATTGAGCTCAATTCCTGACTCATTTCCAGGAATTGGACTAGGAGTTGGAATTGAAAAAAAAGGAATTGGAATTGAATTGGAATTGACAAAAAATGCCCGGAATTGATAAAGGAATTGACTTTTTTTATCCATGTTTATTTTTTAGGCGCTATTAAATGCATGAGTGATCATCACTTTTGTCATTGCAGTAAAATTTTACCTGATCTATGTTTATTGATATGTGTATTATAATATTAATAATAATAATAATAAACTTATATAGGCCTAGTGCCTAAATTATATTGAAAAGTTTTATTTAAGTTATGTAAAAAAATACTCATTTGAATAACTAATGGCCACCAAGATTAAATAAGACTGTGATGTGTCATCCAAATAATAATTGTAACAAGATTGCTCCTGCAAAGTTGGAGCAATTCAATCTATAACTATCACAGATTGGTGTGTGCGTATATATACTTGTTACTTGTTGTTACTTGTATACACCCTTGATTTACTCCACGGACTGGTGTAATCAACCAGTAACAGTTTGGCCGAGAAGTGCGACTAATGACAATTCAACACCTACTGTAGGCCTATATGGTGTTAGAGAATTACCATCGAGTGGCTGAATTATCAGCAAAATGAGACGCCGAGCCGGCGTTAGTTTAATGTTGGGCCGTCATCACAAACGACGGGCCAACATTATATCAACATTTGGTCAATGTTTCGTGTTTACTGGCTTAAAGTTCTGGAAATAATAGTTTTTAGCTCCCGCCGTCACCGTAGGTGAGCGAAGGGAGCTATGGATTCTACCTCCGTTTTTTTTTGGCCTCTTCTTTTGCCTATAACTTTGTGAGAAAATAAGCTAGGATAACAATTTTTGGTATGTGGGTTACTTCCAGGTGGCTAATGGACGGGTTAAAATATTTTTAATCTGAATTTAATACGCAAGGTTGCAGAGGAGAAAATGATGATGTGACGGCGTTGGGCCGTCCGTAAACAATTCGTTTCCGGAGCATATCAAATCAGCTATTAGTTAACTCGATTGGCCTGATATCGGGTAAACCATGCCAGATAGGTAGACCATTACTGGGATACTGATTAGGATCATTAATTTCAATGGAGGTTTGCAATCTCTGACAGACTGTCTAGTTCTTATCTTACTCTTAGACCGGGCTTCTTAGACCTAGTTGTCTTGCGTCTTGATTTTTGACCTAGACTAGGACTACATTAATAACCCTATACAAAATTGCTTAAATCAAATTCTAATTCGGAGCGGGAGCTCCTGGACTTATGTAGTCTTGTATTTTTTTATTAATGTTTTCCTTATATATTCGTGCAAGCATGATCACACTGTTTAGCTATCACTTTTGTATCACTTAACAGATATTTTCAACAATTTTGTATTTAACCCTTACTCTGGTTAAAGCCGATATATCGGATCATGGCTATTCTGGCTAAAGCCGATATATCGGCTCCCATTACTGTATGCACATGTTAGTACATTAGCTTGCCCTAAGAATACATTTTTTTAATGAAAACCTTCAAAAATGACGAAATACTGTATACAAGTCATATTTATTGCCTCAAAAACACTTTTATTCGTAAAAAAACGTACTTTCTAATCTAATCTGTGACATGTGACACGCGATTTTTAAAATGGCGGCGTAAACATGCTGAAAGGCAAAATGTGAGACTGTTTTTTTTTTTAAATTTTGTTGCGTGTACGCTCACCAGACACGAATCAACGAACAGAATGTTAAGATTTGGAAAGCGATATTTACCCCTGATGAGATTGATAGTGAAAATGACAAGATAGGTTCAGATGAAACCGATTCATAGAGTGAAATGTGGGCCGTCATGACACGGCGTGGGCGATAATGCAAAGAGTCAACGCAAGTTGGGGTCGGCGATGATTTTAGAATGAGTGAGCTGCTGCTGCAACCAAGCGAGCCTGAGCGGCTGTGACAACATTTCAGGTAGGCTTAAATTAATACTGTATAGTCTACATGACATGGGCCTTCCCGGGGAGGGGGGGGGGGGGTGGTGGTGGGAGGAGTGAGGGGATTTTGAAAGGGGGGGCGTAAAATGTTTTTTTTTTTTGAGAAATCCTATCATAGAATTATAATTAATAATTATAAGTGGTGGGTAATGTTATTGAAATAACAGAAAAATTTACAAACTAAGCTCAGCGATATGAATTATTTCGAGTGATGGTAATTTTAAATTGGGTGTGGGGGGGGGGGGGGGATCATGGAAAATGTAGGCCTTACAAAATCTTGGAAAGAGTCGCTACTTTCTACATTTTCGCTACATTTTTGCTAAATTTTGTACAGTGATATTCGATAAATCGTCACCTTATTATTTTTGAACGCCTATAATTATTAGTTATGAATGCTCCCTGGTAGGCCTATGCACCCAGTCATGTATTTTTTATAGACCATAGATGTCACCAATCTATATATGTGAGAAAGCAGGTTGACATTTTTTTGGTGTCTTCGGGCCGCTAGCATGGCTAATATTATTTCAAAATTCAAATATTTCTTGAACTATTTGTCGAAACACATTTCATTTTTCTTCAAATGCAAAACAGTGATAGTCGGCACAGTAAAAAATGTTTTCGGCTGTGACGGTTCGCAGCCTCCCCCATATATCCTACAAGTTCAGGCCCCAACCTGTTTTCCCGTACACGTTCGGCCTCCTATGTATGTTTACTTAATTTATTTCTGAGGTACTACGACATGATAGGATCATGTGGTACAAAAACATAGAGACGACGCTGGCCATTCCATTATTTGGCACGTTTACCCGGGTCACAGTGTCATGGATCATTATTTGCAGCCGGTCATATACAAATTATTCTCAAATATGCTAAAATATATTTGTAAATATATTTTTCAAACATTATCATTGGCTGTCACTGTTGACTATGTAATTATTGTCTCTCTATGTATAGTCTATTTATAATATATACTGGTTAAAATTATAATAGACCTATATCATGAATGTTTCAGGTAGCTATGTGACGTCCATTTTGTTTTTATTCCAATGTTAATTGTTATTGCATGGATTGGTGAAGCAAAGTGAAATTTTTTGTACCTATAGTGTAGTTATATCCTATAGGACAATATACATGATATATGTGTGGGTGCGCGGAATGTTATATGGATGTGTAAGGGGTTACAAAATTAAATCATGTAACATATTTGTATTATCTGGAACTGTTATGTTAGATAAAATGTACTAGCCACTTAATGATTTGTGTAATATATGTTTCAGAAATGATACCTGGAGTTGTAGATATTAGATTATCTTAGTGGAAAGGATGTTGTCGATCCAGCTGACCAGATGATTGACTGCAAAACTGTCAAATAGTAGAAATGCTGAACGCATATATGTAAATTACATCATTATAAGGTATATTTAAATTTGCAAAGCTCATAAATTGTCTGATTAGGCCCCCATCGTATTTATACATGTAATATTTCTGGAGAAACCACTGTCAGGTACATACATGTATCAGTAAGCATTGTTTGTTCAAAATTCACAGGGTACTGTAAATCAATGTAAAACATTGGAAATATTCAAAACATAAATCACAATACATTTAAATTAACCGGGGTCTATACATTTATGATACTAGGCTGTGTGAAAAACTGATATGTGTATGGTACCTAATTAACCCTTTCAGTGCGGGAACCCACTTTAGACGTCAGACTCTGACGTCTGTAGATGTCATATTCTGATGTCTAAAGTAGATCCCCGCACTGAAAGGGTTGTGATCTGGACATTGTTGTTGATGCTGGCCTAAAAATAAAAACAATCATAGTGGCCGTAGAACCATAAAAGCGGTATTCAAGTAAAGCAGAAAGAATTAACGAAGGCATTTATGATGACTTAAAATTGAAAAAAAAATTGCTCTCTATGGTTTGTATGAAAATATTTTAGCGTTGTAAGGGTTAGCATTTTTTGAGTACATGTACATATTTATCGTCACCTCTGCCTAAACTAAACCAGAACATTGTCATATTTTGCCTTGTAACCTTAATTTAAATGATATACAATACAGTTACCAATATAAATGTATTGTTATATTTGTAGGCTGACTCTCAAGCAGACAAGCACCTTTCACACAAGCATTTTGTATTATCAGGGCTAGGGTCTTGGATGATTGTGAACCACTGTAAAAAAATAAGATATAGTCTGTTTTTGCGAATGTGTACAGTTCAGTTGACAGAGAGTCTGCAAGCGTTCATCCTATGAGTGTACCTACTGTCTGCCTAGCTCTTTGTGTTGGACAATGTTTCAGAACCTTATAATGGACAGTGCCTGATCTGTTGCTGGGTATTTGTCATGTAATTTGTTCATTATTATGTATACATGTAGTCGGTCTCAATATTATTAACAGCGCTTAGTTTTTGCTGATTTCTTTATCAAATTCTCAACCAATTTTTTCTTTTTTTCATGACATTTTGCAAGAATTTTGAAGTCTTCAGACAAGAACAGTATTATATGACAATTTAGCGGAAATTTAGTGAACATTTCAGAAAAATTTGACCATTTGACATCACTAGTATTGTAATTCTCTGATTAAAAGTGAAGAAAGGGTCTGTAGAGGTGGGTCATAATAAAACGCTTATCATAGTGATATAGTAACCTTTACAATATACAATATAAATATTATGATTATTTTATGAATTTGTTGAGGTAAGAACAATTAGTGCAGAAACAATTCCTTGAAAATTGGTTGAGAATTGATCGACTAATGTACACATGTAGATAGTATTTAAATTATTTAAAAAAAAACACTAGAGGTCATTTTTAACATATTTTAGTGAAATCTGACTTTGAAATGACCTTCATATGACACTAGTGTAAACTATCAGCAATAAATATGCAAAGAAACAATTATTGTCTCATGTTATGTTGTGTTTAAATGGCAACATTAGTTGTGTAGTTATAAATCAAATGAGAAAAGTGGTATTCTTATTAGTTAGTAACATTGCTGCCAGTGGAGCAACATATTAGTGTGTGAAATCAACTTAGGTTATAAATGTGTATCACTCGTCTCCCACTGTGAAAGTACAGTTTTTCCATGTATTTTACCTTGAAATGACCTTGATGTGACCTTAAGTGAAGAGCTGCTTCAATTATAGCCCTGGTTTGTGCGACCATTGTTACTCAGTACTGATATTGCCTTACACATCTTACAACAGCTTAGATGTGTAGGCCTATTTGCGCATAGACGCACTGAAGCAAATAGAATAAGAAACCTTAAAACGACTAACCCCAAAGAATATTGGAAAATTCTAAATGGTAATAAATCCAAAACGGACGTAAAAGTTTCTTTAGATGATTTGATGGAGCATTTCAAAAACCTTAACAAAGATAATAACGAACCTGACAATACACTTGGAAATAGTATTAATTCAGATATCAATGTTTTACTGGATAAAGAAATAACAAATGAAGAAATTCTAACTGTTGTGAAGAACTTAAAAAATAATAAAGCGTGTGGATTAGATAACATTAACAACGAATATATTAAAAGTACAATCGATGTATTACTTCCTGTCTATGTTAATCTGTTTAATTCTATATTGGATTCAGGCGAAATCCCAAATGATTGGTTGTTAGGTAAGATCATCCCAATATTTAAAAATAACGGTTCACCCAACGACCCAGCAAACTATCGAGGTATAACTTTATTAAGCTGTTTGGGTAAATTATTTACATCCATTATCAATAATAGACTTTGTGAGGTTGTCCATATAAATGAAAATCAAGCAGGTTTCAGGCAACACCATAGTACCCTGGATCATATATTTACCCTCAAATCACTGATTGATATCTATTTCAAAAAACAAAAAAAAATGTTCTGTGCCTTTATTGACTACAGTAAAGCATTTGACTCTGTGTGGAGACCAGGTTTATGGTACAAACTCATTAAATCAGGAATTACCGGAAAGATGTACACATTGATTTACAACATGTATCAGGACATCCGATCATGTGTGGCTGTGAACGGTGAATGCTCACAATTTTTCAATAGTTACATAGGGGTACGAAAAGAGGAAAACTTATCCCCAATGCTATTTTCTATTTTTGTGAACGATCTAGAGAAATACTTGATTGAAAATGATTGTGAACAACTCAGTTTTAATGATGTAGAAATTGCAAACTTTTTAAAAATTACTGTTTTATTGTACGGCGACGACACAATTGTGTTTGCCGACTCTGCAAAGGGCTTGCAAAAAGCATTAAATTCTTTAAATCAATATTGTGAAGAGTGGAAATTAACTGTGAACGAAAAAAAAACCAAAGTTATGATTTTTAGTAGAAGGAAATATTCTGGCAACGTTAAATTTCACTTTAAATAATAAAGTATTAGATATTGTTGACGATTTCAAATATCTTGGTGTCACGTTCAGTAGAACGGGTACGTTTAAAAAATGTAGAGATGATAGGTATAAAAAAGCACAAAGAGCCATGTTTAGTTTACTTAAAAACATACGACTAAAACAGTTACCTATTGATGTTCAATTGCAGCTATTTGATTCTGTAGTATTGCCCGTACTTCTCTATGGTTGCGAAATATGGGGATTTGAAAATCTTGCTATTATAGAAAAAGTGCATTTACAATTTTTAAAATATACTTTGCATTTAAAAAATAGCACCCCACTGTGTATGATATATGGAGAGCTTGGCAGACTCCCAATTGAATGTGAAATAAAAAAAAGAATGATTAAATTCTGGATGAGGCTAATCGCAACAAACAACAACAAATTGTCAAACAAAATTTATCAAGTTTTATTTAATATGCACGTAGCCAATATTTACTCCTCCCCATGGATCTGCGCCATAGAAAACATTTTAAACTCATGCGGCTTCACCTATATTTGGTTACAACAGTGTAAACAATCAGATACCTGGGTAGATTATATTTTGAAGCAAAACATTAAAGATCAATTCATCCAGAGATGGACGTCAGATATTAATACTTCTCCCAAATGTTTTAACTATAAATTGTATAAACAGACATTTGGTTTTGAAAAATACTTTGACATTTTATCGTATCCAAAATATTTTATATTTGTGAAATTCAGAACTTGTAACCATAAGTTACCAATCGAGATTGGTAGATATACCAATATTCCCAGACAAGAGCGACTATGTACACTGTGTGATCAAAGATGCATTGGAGACGAATTTCCTAAAATTTGCAAATTTGTTAGGATCAGATAATCACAGGACGCTTATCAATTTGACGATTTTCTTAAAAGTCTCCAATGTACTTTAGATGACACTTAGTTAAATCCTTCTTGTTTTTGATCTTAATAAGTTATAAAATTATTAAAATATATTCAATCATCATCTGTTTATCTGTATATATATATATGTATGTGTATGTATGTGTGTATGCATGTGTGTGTGTGTGTATGTGTGTGTATATGTATACGTATATGTATGTATATATGTATGTATATGTATGTATGTATATGTATGTGTATATGTATGTATATGTGTATATGTACATGTATATATGTGTGTATCATACAAGATGTACAATTGTGTTAGAAAATGGTTGTCTTTTTATTATTATCTTATTACACTGCATCATGGCCAATATTATGTGGCTGTATATGGTTACTACAATATGAAGTTAATATATGTATTGTTTTGAAAATATTTTACTTGACATCATTTACACATTTCACCATGCTTTCACCCTGTACCAAAGTTTTGGTTTGGGGAATAAACTTTGTCTTGTCTTGTCTTGTCTTGTCTTGTTGGGCTCCAGCAGATTGGTCCAGATATGAAAATCTACCTGTTATTTGTTACATCTTTGCATATAAGATGCGGTGAAATACCAGTGCTTTGAGATGATTTGAATTAGCTGCGGCCTTGAGATGAACTTGCTGTGACCT
This sequence comes from Flabesymbios commensalis, assembly GCA_964017125.1. NCBI lineage: Eukaryota > Metazoa > Annelida > Polychaeta > Terebellida > Flabelligeridae > Flabesymbios > Flabesymbios commensalis. The sequence goes on from OZ024914.1 coordinate 175,854, forward strand.
TGAGTAACACTCCCATGAAGCACAACCCATGTCACCATGTGTACTAGCGTTGGGCTTCATCAGCTTTAATGGCAGTGCTGGTCATTGGTCCAAAAATGACTATCTGCCTGTTATTTGGTCCATTTCTGCCATATTAGAGAGGGGTAACATAAGGGTGGTTTGATGGGGTATTACCCCCATAACCTCTTGGGTTTTTTTTGGTGTACCTCAGTGTTCGGGCTTAGGTGGGTTACAACCATCATAGACATCTCAAATGAACATAATTAGAGCAAAAACTACAAACTTAAGCTATTTTTACCCAATTTGAGCTGATTTGACCTTGATGTGACCTTGAGATGACCTTTCTATGTCCTTGGGGTAGCACCCCATTTAGCACAACCCCAACCCTTGTCACCATGTGTGTTAGGTTTGTGCTTTTCAGCTTTAATGGCAGTGCTGGTCATTGGTCCAAAAATGACAATCTACCTGTTATTTGGTCCATTTCTGCCATATTAGAGATGAGTGACATATGGGTGGTGTGATGGGGTATTACCCCTCCAACCCCTATATTACCCCCATAACTTCTTGGGGTTCTCTGGTGTACCTCTCCGTGTGGGCCTAGGTGGGTTACAACCATCATAGACATCTCAAATGAACATAATTATAGCAAAAACTACAAAAATAAGCTATTTTAGCCAATTTGAGCTGATTTGACCTTGCTGTGACCTTGAGATGACCTCGCCATGACCTTGTGGTAGCAGCCCATGAAGCACAGCCCCAACCCATGTCACAACATGTGTACTATGGTTGGGCTTTATCAGCTTTAATTGCAGTGCTGGACATTGGTCCAAAAATGACAATCTGCCTGTTATTTGGTCCATTTCTGCCATATTGGAGAGGGGTGACATAAGTGTGGTGTGATAGGGTATTACCCCTCCAACCCCTATATTAGCCCCATAACCTCTTGGGGTTTTTTGGTGTACCTCTGTGTTCGGGTATAGGTGGGTTACAACCATCATAGACATCTCAAATAAACATAATTGGAGCAAAAACTACACAAATAAGCTATTTTTACCCAATTTGAGCTGATTTGCCCTTGCTGTGACCTTGAGATGACCTTGCCATGACATTGGGGTAGCACCCCATAAAGCACAACCCCAACCCTTGCCACCATGTGTACTAGGGTTGGGCTTCATCAACTTTGTTGGCAGTGGTGGTCATTGGTCCAAAAATGACATTCTGCCTGTTATTTGGTCCATTTCTGCCATTTTAGAGAGGGGTGACATAAGGTTGGTTTTTGATGGGGTATCACCCCTCCAACCCCTATATTACCCCCATAACCTCTTTGGGTTTTCTGGTGAACCTCAGTGCTGGGGCCTAGGTAGGTTACAACCATCATAGACATCTCAAATGAAAATAATTGGAACAAAAACTACAAAAATAAGCTATTTTTACCCAATTTGAGCTGATTTGACCTTGCTGTGACCTTGAGATGACCTTGCCATGACCTAGGGGTAGCATCCTCATGAAGCCCAACCTCAACCAATGTCACCATGTGTAATGGGTTTTGGCTTCATCGGCTTTCATGGGATCGCTGGCTATCGGTTTAAATATGTCATTTTTTTATGTTTTTGGACAAAATCCCTTGCCAGTGACACAATGCATATGGCATATTCTCATACCAGAGTAATGGTTAAAAAGTAATGCTTGTCTCATGGGCATAATTTTAGTTCTCGTATTTGTTATATTTTTGTCATTTGGACGTCCATAGTTTATAAAACAGTCACGAGTCATGATTAGACTTAGGTGAATGAATGGCTTAGAACATAACTATGGCTTGTCCCTCGAGTGGGTGGAACAAAAGAAATACCGGGACCTCGAAGCGAATGCGTTTCCAATAGACGTTGAGCCAATGCTGATTTAATAATGGGAAAGCGCTGAAGACGGTGGAGCAACATTAAGGCAACATTGGGTTAACATCCAGTGTTAGCAGGAAGCAAGTTATGCAACGTAGCCAGGCGCTCTAATTGACCCTTTGATTACATCGCTAATATGCCTTTTGTGCCCTAGAGGTTATCCTGATATATTTTCTTATATTTAATCGCCACATGCTAGAATTAGATATTAAAAAAAAGTATAATCGGAAAATAAATGATGTGAATAATTGCATCAATTGAAATACAACAATGGATCCTACGTTGCTTTATTTTTAATACGGGTTTTTTTTGAGTGAGGTGTGGTTCGACACGCCGTAGCCTTCACAGGGTCAGACTTATCAGAGTTTCAAGTAGCACGGCTTGTCGCGAGACATTGTGTTAATTACACTGCCGTGTTGATGGCAATTCTGGAGTAACAGTTAGTCTATAGAAATAACGCGACCACATCCGCGTCCACACGAGTACGTAGAGTATTAAAGGTGTACTCCACCCTACTAATATTAAAGTAAGTGTAACATAAGTGTAACATCTTTAAATATGTTTACAAAATAATAAATAAAATGTATTTTATTTTATATCAGGTGTTATTATTTCATTTTATATCAAGTTATTATACAGATGTTCTATGTGTATCAAAAGTCTCATTGTTGGGTGGAATTGATAAGGAATTGACTTTTAAGGAATTGGAATTGAATTGGAATTGACTTTTCTTAAAACCAAAGGAGTTGGAATTGACTCCAAGTCTATTAGTCGCTTCTCATCCCTATCCCCTAATATGCGTGTAGGGGGGGGGGGGTGGTGGTAACTTCATTTTCAGTGCTCTACCGTCGTTGACAGTGTGTCCATTATTCGTAGACATCTCGTGCCCTACCGCGTTCACGGATGTAGTGTCAGTTGAGGCAGGGGGTGAGGCCGAAGAAACTGTCCTCGAAGGACCCACAGTGATCGTTCATCTATCAGACTGTCGTTCATGGCGTCTGTCTTGTCTCTCGTAGACCTCGGCCCGGTCACGACGTCGGGATCGCCCTGGGAGGGGCAAACCGGCAAAAGGCAGCGGTAAGTGGCCCGTAAGGACCGCCACGGCTCCTTCGTCGCTGTCTCAAACATCCTAGCGATTCGTGACTCCCAGTCAACGGGCTCCGTGTCTATGTCAAGTCGGGTGAGGTTAACACTATTACGCCGCCGTGGGTCTAATATAGTAATCGCACCGCCAGTGTCCACCGTAATCGTGATGGAAACTGGCAGAGACATGTCTCTAGCCGGCCCACATCCCGAGGTCGCCCGAGCTGGAGAGCGGGGGGACTCAGCCTTAGCTGATGGTGGTATAATCTTTTCTTTAGCGGGCGACTATTTTCTTTCCTTCGCCTTACCCTTGCTGCGGCTCTCGTTCTTATCACTCATAGTGAAAATATAGATGAATCTGTGAAGTTGTAGTGAAGAGTAGTAATCAAATGTGTCTAAGCAATTGAAGTAGTTTCGGTGGATTCTGAGGGGGTGCATGGTGGACCTATCTGGCCCACCGCCATATCTATCTCTACATTACAGGCACTGTTTGTCATGGTAGCCTTGAAACAACCGTGTTAGAGTGTTAGAAATTATGTGTCTCACGTGGGATGAATGGAGTTAACCTTAGCAATTGCTACTCTGGGGACTATCCTACCCAAGGATAGTGGAGTCGTGTTTTTGTAGGAGTCACTGTACGTCTGGGCATGTCTGGGGGTGAATCCCCTGGAAAAACCTCACAATAACCTCTCAACAACCCAGAAGGAAAGCCTCTCAACAACCCACCATGCCCTATCACCTCACCCTCACATCATCATCTGTATATTATTCATCTCATCTTAGGACTGCACTGTTTTTATTGTATTACAATGTCACCTAAATGACCATTATTGCTGAAAAGTGATGTAAAGCAACAGTTTACTTCTACTGCTACTGTATTTCCCAGTGTAATATGCGGCGCCATGTATAATACAAATCAAGCCTCTGATGACATGAAAAATTCAAAAGTCTGTGTATTATGCGACCTCAAATTTTTGCATTCTGCGGCAGCCTCCAGTCCATGGCATGACGCTATTAGGATCTACAAGTAGCAGCGCGACATGATTTGCAAAACACGGGATGGTGAACCAACCATAGTTTAATACCAGGTCAACATCTCAAATATAAACTATAGCATTGTCCACCTTTTGGAAAACAACAGGTATATAGGCCCTACCACCATTTGCTCAATGCTGGGCAGCAGTAGCCGTCATTGGGGTCAGCCAGACTAGTGTTATCTCAACTGTCTGTGTCTGTGAACGGTGACACTTTTGCCACAAGGGAAGTGAGAGGGGGGAGGCGTGCACTACCAGCAAACAATGAAAATAGTCCAATTATAAAGTGCAACGTTATGTAATTAATTTTTCATAAATTTTTTTTACTGTTAATTTAACATACAATTTTATTGTCTGTCTGGCTGTGTTGGTTTTCATTGAATTGCTCGAATGTCATGACACAGAGATAGGTGTTGGGATCGACTTTATTAACTTCGAGGTACTCGATCATGCCAATCAGGGTCGTTGCTACCCCAGCGTGGCCCAATCGTCGGAGGGCAGGCCCCCCTGCCTCTCTGAGCGATCGTGCCAACGTCATAGTAAGCCCGAAAGCTTACATGCCCCAATTTTCCTTGCCGAGCCCAATTTCTGTGTTTTCTATGGCAAGTAAAACCGCACAAAACTCGGGAATAATCGCATTAGCATGGATTCCCACTAATGTAGTATATTAAATTAACAAAAACAACCTTTATTTAAAATTGACTGGCAGTAAGTGAGAGGGGGGAGGCGTGCACTAACCACAAACATTGCAAATTGACTGTTTACGACAGTGATCCAACATTGACTAAGCATTGTGTTTTAATAGTGTATCTTGGCAGTGTTGACTGAGCATTGCGATATTGTCGAGCGGCTGCTGAGACATCATTCGTAAAATATAAAGTATGACATTTTGGAAAAAAATATCTACAGTATAGTGTTGTATAGGCCTACTTACCGCTAGTGCTGACCACAGAGACATTGTACACATGAGTAAATTACCCCTAGACCAGTGATCGTGTTAATGGTTGACATTTAATACCTTTCACAGGTTTCACGCTCACTAATCGCTGAGCCTTCTAAAAGTGTACTAAATTCTTCATCTATGTATAATACGAGATGCATTTTTGTGACAGTAATAGCCAAGAAAAAAACATCGCACAATGCATGGGACTAAACTACACGCCTTGCACCTATCAGAAGACGGATAAAAACTACCCGCCTATCAGAGAGCGCCGTTATGAGCCAATCAGAGCTCTTCTCATGTTAATAAAATTCACTACTTTATTAATGATATTCAAGACTTTAGCTTGCTCATGCATGCGTTATTTTCACCTCATTATCTGACTGTCTGAGGCACCGCCTTCATAGTAAGCCAGTCTATGGCCAGGACCATCTTTAAAATTAATTTTAGAGATTTTGTTCTTGTTTATTGTCAAAAATATTCTAACTGTACCTGAAACAGCCGAGAGTGAGAATAACTAATACCGTAATTGGGTAATTAAACTATACCACGCACTGGTCTATACCACACAAATGGTTAAAATAGGCCTTTCCTAGTGCTTGAGCCTTACACATCGCGCACTCGTTATTTACCGCGCAGTTCAAAATATCGCCGTGACATGGCAGTCTCCAATGCTAATGGTGTGTTAGTAAGATTGATTTGTGACGACTCGGGTCCTAGATTTATTAGATAGTGTTTAGTATTATTGTAATGTATAATAATAATAATGAACAGGGTTTGAAATTAAGGGTAGTCCGCTAGTCCGAACACTAGTAAAAATAGCTGCGGACTTTTAAACAGTTATGTTTACTAGTACCAACGGTCTAGTAAAAAACGGCACCTAAGTGATTCAATTACTGTTGTAGCAAGGCGAGAGACGATGTGCCGCGGTCAGACGAGTGTCAATTTGCATACATGTATGCCCAGCCCACGTGTGATATTTGGTCAGCATTGTAGGAGTTCCGGGACAGCACTGTGGCAGCATTGACCCACTGTCATGTGTTAGCGAGGAAGGATCTTTCCTGTTTAAACAGTCATCCCAAAGCGTGTCACATTGTCAATGTGAAAGATGACGATCATTTAATATAAAAACGTAGGCCTATATATTTGTCACCTTAGAACCATAAGCTGCTAAAGACACCAAAACACAAGGTTTGTGCCATAACAGTCTTTGTTGCTTGATCTTGTTATAGTTCCACAGAAAATCGGGTAATTTTATTAAAATCTCCAATCAAATAGATATCAATCATTTGAGCAGTTTTTAAGATTTTTAAGACAAATAATAACATGTGGTATCAAATTAATTGATCTCCTTATGGTTGTTGATGTTGCAGTTGAAATGGCATAGATACAGGCAAGTAAGTAGTGATAACAAGGGAGGGATAAATCAATTGAGCCGGTTATGGCTCCTTTTGTATTAGAAGTAAAGAGGGCAGTTTAAAAGGGATGGATAAATCAATTGAGCCGGTTATGGCTCCCATGGTATTAAAAATGAAAGGATCCCTTATGCTTACTTCATAACCTGCTCAATTGATTTTATACGTCTAATTCAACGGAGCCATAACCTGCTCAATTGATTTAATCCCTCTATGATAATCAATTGAGTAGGTTCTGGTTCCCGGAGCCATAACATGCTCAATTGATTTTTTCCCTCTAGGATAATCAATTGAGCAGGTTATAACTCCCGTTCTATCAGACGTAGAGTTAGCATGAGGGAGGGATAAAATTAATTGAGCTGGTTATGGCTCCCGTTGCATTATCATAATAGAGGGATTACATTAGTTGAGCTGCTTATGGCTCTCGCCACACGAGAAGTTAAGTAATTTATTAAGAGACTCAACTAAAATAACTCCTTATGGCACGAAGTTATGGTGGCACATGCCAAATGTGTAATTGAGCAGCTTATGGTTCTCAGGTGATGTATTGCTCTAATCATGCTAATAGAGAGTGCTTTATTGTTTTAATAGAGGGTGGTCCGATAATAAACTAACATCAACAGGAGCACTGAGTAGCTAAACCTACGCTAAGCGTTATGGCCGTCTTTCTCATTACACCTCTGACATACCCTGTTAACCATCTTCATTCCCATGTGAATAAATATCAGAGATGTAGGCCTAACATGCAGATGTAACCAAACGTACATTTTAATACACATGTATGAAAATACGAAAATATTTAATTATAACGGCGGGAGCTGATTTTCAACACCACATAATATATGACGAAATTAATTCCCTGTAGGACTGAGATGGTCAGCCCAACAGTCTAATTAGCGTTACACGAAGAACAAAGCGATTCGCGGCGATAGTGATATTACACAACAGACCAGTAGAAACAAGTCATTGACCCAATGCTGGCTTAATGTTGAACCATCGTCCGCGACGCTGGCCCAACATTAATCTGGCATTAGGTCGACGTCTCGTGTTTGTCGGGATATGGTCTGGTGCGGGGGAGCAGTTTCGCCCGGCACATGTCAGAAAACGCTCACCAAGTTAAACTGAATGATGTTGCGCCGTCTGTGATATCGGCACAGCCTTAGTCCAACACTTGATCAACATTTTGTTTACTGTGCGTCGATATTATATCCTATTCTCCCGCTGCCCAGTAAGCAGGGGTAAGCACGGCGCCAGCTATTAAAACTATATTGTGGCTTAATGCTGGGCCGTCGTCATTGGCGGTCTGATTGATAGTGGAACATTGGTTGACAATTGGTTGAACTTCTCTTTGTTGGCTTAGCTGCCAACGCCGTTGGGGGGTGTCCCAACTAACCTTATTCTCATTCTCAAAAATTTCAATTAAAGGTCACTACTAGTTATACTTTGTTTATGTAATATTATCGCTGTAGTATTAACATCACTTTGTGACCGGCAGAATTATAAAAAAATGCTGGTGTTCAAAATCAGTCATAAATGCCCCTGACAAACGACCATCCCTTTCATATGACCGTTTTTATGTGGCCGTAACTGGGGTTGCATAACATACTGTATTTCAGGACTAGTAAAACATCTACTGGACTAGTAAAATTTAGGTTTTAATAGTCCTGCTCACTAGTAAAAAAAATGGCTAAGTTCTATCCCTGATGAACAATTAATACTTTCATGTTTACTTAAACGTGTTGCGGTTGCGTAATTAACACGAATATAGGCACACGCACGTTTCTGTACCAGGGATCGTCATTCGGCCACGCGGGAACTGGTGTGTAGCCAGTACACACATACCCCCGCCAGATGGTAATCAGGTGATTGCTGTATTGAAGGTGTGACATTTTACAGCCACGGGCCGCGGTTAACCTGCAAATAATTTACCAGCGCATATCATCTTCGAATGAGTACGACGATATATATACAATGAAAGTTGATAGAAATGAGTCAGCGAAATATAAACCTACGTTGAGTCGGCGAAATAAACCTACGTTAATACCAGAATAAAAACGTAACAAACACATTTCACATTGTGGGCGAAAATTCAAAACTGCAAGCCCCAGAATGTCGTCTAGACTCCCGTCGTTGGTGCGCCAGTAAAGCACATGGCATCGTCCCCTGTGGTGTATATGTATAGGCATGCATGGATGTACAGTTTGCAGACATCCCAGCATTGACACAATGTTGTTTTAATGTTGTTCCGACGTCAAACACGACGTAGAACATCATTGGGTCAATGCCGGTGTTTGCTGGGATGCATGTATCTGTATTACAAGCTAACGCGTAAGATTATATATTTATCAATCATTATGATATATATATTATTGGCTGAAGCTGTGCTAAAAAATCCCCAACGTGTTTATAATGATGTATTGTACAATGTCAGCATGTGAGTTTATCGAGCAGTTAATCCTTCTGACAGAGAGTAACAGTGATAAGTGATATGACATAACTAATCTGTTCGTACTATACCCTGCCTGATGAGCCGTGTTCATTCACGCGCCTACACTCACGGCATAGGTGATAAGGGCGCCAACGCGATGACAAATACTGACCTTTCACAGCTGAATGCTCTCACCTGAGTGATCAGACATGTCAGACAGGTTAATCAGTGATCTAGTCGCATACATCGCGCACTTGTTCTAAAAAAAAAGTAGCGCTGTATCGTCTGGTAATTACGGTAGTAGTAATGACCACCATAGCTAGGAGACATGGTAGAGGACCATTCTCTGCCTCCCCAACTAGTTAACCCTTAATCTAAGCCTAACTTCACCTTAATAGCCAAAGATGAGCTCAACTAATAGTAGTAGTAACTACTATAGCTATCACAAATGGTAGAAGACCATCCTGTAACTAAACCCGACTGAATATATCCTGTATAAAGGTAACCTAACTAAATGATGAGGAAATGGAAGGATAACATTGGCTTTGCTTACCAGATATACTGTAACTGGTTCTGGCTTGCAGTATTCTGGCTTGTAGTGAAACTAGGAGCTGGCTGGAGATGGACTGTAATAGGATTATTGATGTAGGCTGATTGTCTGTCTACTGACTAATCTGCTACTAGGATGGCTCTTAACCCTTTCAAGCCTTAATTTACTGTTGTCATCTTCATCCACTACAGCAATTCTCGACTTGTAGTGGATGTAGATGATTTGAAGTGGGTGAAAAAATTAAAGAAAATTACTATGTATTACTAAACCAGTTTCATGGAAATTTTCATTCTAAAACTCCTAGTTGTAGGAAATTTAAGTGTGTTTTCAGGGATGATGCCTTAATGCATTGTGAGGGCTCAAAGGTTTAACTGTCTTGTCTCTAAATCATTGTGTCTCTTTCAGTACTGTGCCTTTGTGTCCCTTCCTCCTGAGTGAACCCTAGCACCCGAAGGGTGCTGAGAGTGGGATTAAGGCATTCAAAGCTTGTATGGAAGCTTTCTCTTAGCCTATCCAAATATTTCATTAGTATATAATACTCATTGGAAAATGTCTGGTTGGCAAGGGAGGCAAGGAACCTGGAAACAGAAGCATTTTAGAATTTAATTAATTTTGATGCGCCCTCGGCGAACAGAGGGTCGCGGTGGTCTAAATGAGGTGTTGAATCAGCCGGTAGCTACCCTATATCTCGTGTCTTAACTCTTGAAATCTAGATGGAAAAGGCCGATAAAGTTTTAGTTTTGACAGATCCTTTAAATGAACATTTGAGACATTTCTTTTATTAAACCTATGCCTTTCGTGTACACTTAAGTTCACTTAGTATGTTTGACATACTTAAAATTGCGTTCTGAATTTTGGATCAAATGTGATCAATTTACCTCGTGTTGTTTGCCTGACTGTCTGTGTGCCATCGCCATACTCCCGCATACCCTGAGAAAGAACGTCAGAGTTATGTAATTTCATTGAATTTGGGTGGAATGGTCTAAAAGGTGTCTAAAGTTGATAATTTGAGAAATAGAAAGTTCCTAGAAACGTGTCATCTTAATTGTGAAATTAAGAAAGTTCGCCACCAGTGGATTTAAACCCTTGCTTTCACTCACCATGACAGTCCTCGCGGGGGGTGACGATTATGTTGATTATCACGCCCTGCGATGACATGTGGTGAGTGACAACAGACTGTGACGTCTGTTGTTATCGTGACGCGGTGGCTGACCAACGCCGTAGGTGTTGGCCCGTCAACGCGTCAACGCTGTTATCACACTCTCGAGTGCTTGTCAGCGCCGCTAGCGTCGTGCCAATGCCGGCTCAGCGTTGTTAGCGCTGGACCGACATTGGCACCGCGGTAGCCACACTGTGAAAACACTTCGCTGTTTCTGTCACTCACGCGTGCTGCCAACGCTGCCAGTGTTGCGTCAATGTCGGCCCAACGCTGTTGACGCCGAACCGGCACTGACACAACTCTAGCCGCATTCATACAGCAGTCTCAATTTTCATCATAAATTTCAGCATATTCTGATATTAATTTGTCCAAATGTGTTTTATGCCCTCTTTTAATTCTTGAAGCTCTTAATTCATTTTGAAGTTTGAAAAGATCTGAATGCTCTTTGAGCGAATCTATGAATTTATACGTTAAAATTTGGAATCGATCTTTGATCAGATCGATCTTGTCCCTTCCTCCTGCAAACCCATTTCCTTGTATACCCTTCCTTATACCGCCGATTTACCTCCCATCCAAAACCTACCCAATAAACCTACCCAATAAAAATAACCCTCGAAGCTCCTGCTTTTACTGATATAAGTACTTATACAACCTTATATCATCATTTAGGCATAAAACAGTAAAATAATTATAGTGACCTATACGATCACACCAACAATCACATAAGCAAAGATATACCATGACAAATGTCTTCACTCATTGACGTAGTAATACACATGCATTGTCAATGGGAGTATATTCTGTGAAATATAACATCAATATTTACAATAAGAGTACAGTTTTAAGTCATTATAACCTTACAATAACCTGCTATAATGCATACTCGATCTATCTGTTGATGAAATCCCGCTTGAAAAGTAATATAAAACACTTTAATTACTGTCAAACAAAGCTACCATTTTGACCTCAGTGCTTTAACTTTGATTCAATGGCGGACTATTTTCAGCCACTTCTCATCTCTAGGACACATTTATATTGCCACAAAGTTCTCATTAATAGGAACATATCACGCTTAGATAAAATAACATTGCAAAAGCTTAATAACCATAGATTCTTATGCCATAAAACTCGGCGATTACATAGAAAATGAGGTTTAAACTCAGAAAAACTGCGAAAACGGCCGACTTTTGATTGACCCAGATAGACCTGGCCAAAACACTCTATTTTGCTATCCAGACCGGCGCATTTTATAGCCCTCTATAGGGTAGTTTAAAACACTTTTAAGTGCATCAAAATACCATCAAAATTACTTTAAAGAAACCCACATTATGATAGTTTAGAAATGAAAGTAATATATATATCAGAAAACATAGCAAGAATTAACAACTGTTAACTTCCCTTAATATCACTCACAATCTACCTGAACAGGATACGTTTTGCTATACCACTGGTGAATAACTGTTTGTTATTGTATGATTACCTGACATATGACATAAAAAATATAATAAAACAGTAGTATAATACCTGCTGAAAATATTAGTATTACATTCTGTAGATAAATACGCCAGACTAAAGGTAAATAAATCAACCTAAATACAAGACATTATGACATTTATATGCTGCAAACACCAGTCACTCACTGTTACTGAACTGGTAATAAATCTGAACCCAAAACTATGAAATTCTCAAGCACAAGACTAATATGGCCCAAACTGACTTAAATCATATTTCAGTCAGAGTGTACCATGATAAGTCATATAAATTTCAGATCAAAATTTGATAATATAATAAATCATAATTTACAAAAAACACACGATAACCCGGGGTGTCACAATAGTGATCAGACTCACTGTTATGTCCCTATAACTCACGGAGTCACAATATGTGGTCAGTCACTCAGTGATCAGACTCACTGTTATGTCTCTATAACTCACGGCGTCACAATATGTGGTCAGACACTCAGTGATCAAACTCAGTTATGGCTCTATAACTCCACTGCTTATCGCGTCATAGCGACGGTCGTCGAAATATGCAATTAACATATACATTACGGAAATCAACAAATGTCCCGATCAAAGAAATAATAACATAATCATATAATGTGATATGCGTCTTAACGCTGTTCCTAAAATACTGAAGTAGTTATACATTTAGTCGGCTAGAGACATTAAAAAGTCGTATCTTGTCAGTGCAGGGCCGGCAGACACCTGCAGACGTGACACAGTCTGTGAGCAGCTAATTTAAAAAAGTCGTATCTTTAGAAGGATATTTCTATCTGGTACGGTGATTTAAAGCTACCAGTACACATCATACCCACTTCATACCACGCTGTACCAGCTTTAGTCGGACAGTGGCTTAACATACGTATCTTCTGTGCTGTATTTGACGGTATGTACACACAAGCAGTATCTTCAGACGGGCAGCTCATGCCAGGCTGACAGTGCCGCTTAGCAGCTAATTTCAAAAAGTCGTATCTTTAGAGGGAGGTCGCTAGGTAGTGCCATGATTTGAAGGTCGCATGTCGTGGGAGAGGGGAAGTCGCATTTAAGGGGTGCTTAACAGTGTAAAGCACGTTGGTGCTACGAAAAAAAGTCGCATAATCAGAGAAGTCGCATCTGAAGGGGGTCGCATCTGGAGGGACTACTGTAGTATTACTTTTTTCCCCCCATCCGGGGAGGGTCATTAGGGATCTGTTCCGTCAGTTGCATGCTGTGTGGCATGGTACGGAAGCACTAGTCTACAGCAATTATCCAAGGGAAGCTGCGGCCTCCTCATATCTGGCCATAATGTCGGGCGGATTGCCAGTGGCGTACCCTGGTTCCTCCGCTCAACTGCGGTGCTAATGCAGCTCTCGCATCAGTGCTGGCGCTGGTGTAGGCTGTGGTAGCCTTAAATAACCGGCAACAGCGTGTTTGACATTAGGTCTTTCACGTGGGATGAATGGAGCTACCCAGAGGGAGTTATCCTTCCTATTGTTACTCTGGGGACTATCCGACCCGAGGATAACGGAGCTGCGCGAAATGCCACAGAGTTTCAGCATTAAATTGCACAGCCAAACCCAAGTCTCCGGCCGTCTGGGCATGTCTGGGGGTAGATCCCCTAGACATGCCCAGAACCCCTTATCGGGCGAGCGAAGGAAAACGCTCTCAATAACCCACCATGCCCTATCATCCCCACCCTCACATCATCATCTGTACATCATTCATCTCATCAATTGACTACAACGTTTTTATCGTATTACAATGTCACTTAAAAGACCATTTGTGCCGAAAAGTGACGTAAAGCAATGATTTACTACTGATTTACTACTTCTACTACGGACCTCAGTACCGCCTCGAGATTGGGTCCATAAGGCGGTCTGACGGTCCGTGGGTGTGTCCGCTGATGGTTGGCGGGACAATGCAGCTCTGAGGCCCGCCAGGGGGCAATCCTTCAGGCCGGGCACCTTGGCGAAGGGGTGCGGCTCAGGTTCGTCTTCAGACAGTGACTCGTTGGCTGAGCAGTCCATCAGCTTGGCCACGTCCCTATTCCCTACAAGTCTCGTAGGGGGGGGGGGGGTTGGCAGGTTCAAACGCGAGAGCCTACCCTCAGAGGTAGCCCGCACATCATCCAGCAACGCATACTCTACCGTAGGGCACCAGTGCTGTAAAGCAATGATGTAAAACAATGACTTACTACTACTACTACCCAAGGTCGCGGACAGGGCCCGGGCCAAAGATGTTTCAACCATACGCGCTATGCGTGTTTCCTAGTCAGCGGGCTCCTCTACTGATTTACTACTTCTACTACGGACCTCAGTACCGCCCAGTGTCAGGTCGCACGATCAGAGGTCAGAGATGGCCAGCACCGCCCTTATAGTAAGCCAGCCAGGCATACAGCCTGCCCGTATCTCTAGATTTTGCCAGCCACACACAGATTCTGTTTTAGTTTGTTTCGGGCTGGAATCAGCATTGCAACAAAAACAACCCTTTATTAAAATCGATATCTATATTTCCACATACATAATACAGTGGAATTAGAAGCACTTCTATACCTAGTCAGAATCTTCAATGAACTCTTAAATATCAGGCTCTGCTAGAACCAAACGGACAGATTTTGAAGGCGGCAGAGACAAGTAAAATTTTTGGTATATTCCCTGGTTACACAACTTCATTAAATCTTCTGCATCATTTGAATACCTATGTTATGGGTCTACAGCCATTGGATATATTTTAATTCTTTCAGTGCGGAGACCGTCTTTATACTTCAGAATCTGACATTTACAGACGTCAGATTTTGACGTATAAAGACGGTCCGCGCTGAACGGGTTCAACTAAATAATCTAGCAATAAAAGAGGCGAAAAAGATGAAAAATCAAACAGTTCAGTTTTTAGCCCGCCTTTTAATTTTAATTAAAAAAGGTGGGCTATTGCAATTGAAGTTCGGCGGCGTCGGCGTCGGAGTTAACATTTACTTGTGGGTGCGATAACTTGAAAAGTTTTTCATGTTTCCTTCCCAAATTTGTTTTGCATGTTACTAATGACCACTTCTCGGACAAGTTCAATAATGGCTGAAAAAAAATTCAAAATGGCCGACTTATTGCGATTTTTCACCTTTTACGTCAATAATTTGACCTTGTGGGCGCGATAACTTGAAAAGTTTTTCACGTATCCTTTTCAAATTTGTTATGCATGTTACTAATGACCAGTTCTCGGACAAGTTCAATAATGGCAGAAAAAAAAAAAAAATGGCCGATTTATTGCAATTTTTCACATTTTACGTCAATAATTTGACCTTGTGGGCGCGATAACTTGAAAAGTTTTTCACATATCCTTTTCAAATTTGTTATGCATGTTACTAATGACCAGTTCTCGGACAAGTTCAATAATGGCCGAAAAAAAAAAAAAATGGCCGATTTATTGTGATTTTTCACATTTTACATCAATAATTTGACCTTGTGGGCGCGATAAGTTGAAAAGTTTTTCACATATCCTCTTCAAATTGGTTATGCATGTTACTAATAAGTTGTTCTTGGACAAGTTCAATAATGGCCGAAAAAAAAAAAAAAATGGCCGATTTATTGTGATTTTTCTCATTTTACGTCAATAATTTGACCTTCTGGGCGCGATAATTTGAAAAGTTTTTCACATATCCTCTTCAAACTTGTTATGCATGTTACTAATAAGTAGTTCTTGGACAAATTCAATAATGGCTGAAAAAAAATTCAAAATGGCCGATTTATTGCGATTTTTCTCATTTTACGTCAATAATTTGACCTTGTGGGCGCGATAACTTGAAAAGTTTTTAATATATCATCTGCAAATCTGTTATGCATGTTACTAATAACCAGTTCTTGGACAACTTCAATAATGGCTGGAAAAAAATTCAAAATGGCCGATTTATTGTCATCTTTCACATTTTTTGTCAATAATTTGACCTTGTGGCCGCAATAATGACTTCAAGTTCAATAATGGCGGCGGGCTATTGTCGAGTGTGCTCTTGTTATACCTGTACTTTCATTTTCGTTTTTCCAATGAATTGTGGCAAGGGGTGCTTCTCCTGCAGCAAAACATAATTTTTTTAACATGATGCTTTGCGAAAAAAACACAGAATATCAAATGCATTTGATGATGTGTTATATGAGACAAATCCCAGTGCATTCGCAAAAATGTATCTGTATATATATATTTATCGTGTGTCATGTGCACAGCTCTAACGATTGATTCTAAACGGTGAGTTTTATACTCTGCGCCATGGATTCGGAAAAATTGTCTCTAATCAGTACGAGGACCATTCAGTGTATTTTAGACTGCTTGGCCCGATAATTTTAGACGAGAAAAAACTGTTAATCTAAAAATCTTTGATTCCACACACAGGTGTTGTAACGCATTGTTTCATTCGGCGAGTTTTATAGGTAGCACTATGCTTTTGAAAAATCTTGATTCCAGTATGCCCAGACCATTTCAAATTACACCCATGTTTGACAGATAATGTGAGAGAAAATTGCAATTGAAGTCTTGGCTGCAATTTAGACCCAGTTATACACAATTGTAATTACACACTCAAATTTACAGTAAAATTTACCTTAAATATGAGTGCTGGGAGAAAATTGGCAGGTCAGTAATATATTCTTTCTATGACATTAAAATAAAAATAGCCCCCGTGGCCTCATGTTCAAGAGATTTGCGCCCATTTGATATACACATGTGATATTAATTTCAAAGCAATACACTTGAAAATGTTGAGTGATGTATCATTGAGAATAATTGATGATAAGGAATCAAGGTTAACTATAGGATAAAGCTCGAGGAGCTCTACATTCTTAGCTGTGAAAAAGAATGTAGAGGTCCAAGAGTTTTAACTGACTTAAAACACATCCGACCATAATGAAGATCCCTGATAATCAACAGCTCAGTCACACCTTACTGATTTTAATACCATAGACCTGCCATGCTAATTGGTCTGTATTAGGTCAACAATAACTCTCCCTTCCCGGCTTAGATTGTAGTGGCCGGACATAGAAAATAATGTAGTGGTGTGTTTTAAGTCTTGGTTAACCTGTATGAGAAGTTTAATTTGCATTTCAGCACGCGAAATAAGTTATAGCATGCGAACTAGCTGAACCAAGCAAACAAACAAACAAGCGTCACTCAGTGTACATGTATAATAAAATTTTTCCGTCATATTCTATTTGTTCTGCATGGGAGCGTATCATGTTACTGTTAGTCAGTCATTTCTTATATTTTCTAGCTCCCTTTTACTTTCGTCTAGGTTTTATATTGCTGTGAGTGATATATTGAGAAAATTAGACTGAATTTCTTGCTCAATTTTTTTTATTTTATTTTCTAGCTTTATTTTGAATCTTGAGAATAATTTTTTTTTATTAGTAATTGTTTCAGCTATGCATTTTTTATAATATTTAGATAATTGATATCTCTCACCCCTTATCCGGCTAATAAAAAAAACAAGTTACTTGAGGCCAGTGCTTTGGAAGTAATTCTCAGTATGTTGGCCAGTACTGAATAAAACAGGATAATTTAGTATCTTACCAATGCCAAGCAATAATAAATAAAAAAATGACTAGTATAATAATCGCCATTGGAAAAAGTGCAAACTCATCCAGCCCCTCATCAACTCACACACAGCGGTATCGGTTGTACTCATGGGTTATTCTGTCTGTTCTCAGTGACATTAGGCTGGACACTACAGTATACAACGCACGTTGATGCGTTGTATTCAGGAATCTTCAACCGATCTCGGCACACTCCGGCTCATTTACATAAATGTGTACTCATTCAGCACCAGTATACAGTAATGTAAAACACGGCATATGTCGCGATCAGCACTTTAAAAGTGCCTGTATCATCACGACAAATCAGCAGGATAAGGGTTAATAATGATGAGTTACATTTCCAGTAGCCCTTTCCCCTCTCTTGCGGTAAGTTCAGCGTTAAGTTCTCTAGCGGTAAAACATATCTATAAAAGGTAGGCCAGTCAGCGTGTTTGGTAAGCAGGCCTATACAACAAGAACAACAGTTAGACTATGCTTTTCCAACTAGTAGAATTTCATTTACTGTATTTCACAGACAACGTAATATAAGCGGCGTTGCACTGATTGTGATAATGCACTCATCGAGCACAATACACTAACACAATTTTGGGTCAAAGTTGGAACAGTGTCGTTGACATTGGCCAACAATTATAAAGCAGCATTGGACATTAAGTCGTTTTTGTTGTGAGGCCCCCGTCTCACGTTGTCCGCCGACGCGCGTGGTACCTTTGACAACCACGGGCAGATAAATGACGCCGTTAGTCAGTGTTAGTCTCCAACCAATTCACACTCCTGACCTGTTCATTTATTAGTAGAGCCAGTTGTCTGAGCCTAATGTATTTTAGTGTCGATTTATTCCACGACAATGACGTTAAATTCGTTGAGCTGAGAACATATCTAACGTCATGTGTCTGTTAAAAAGAACTTTCTTCATTGCAACACAAGCTCCAATTTTGAGATTTTTTTAGATGCTCAGATAAACACAGTTAAATATCAGTCTTTCTGTGATATCATGTCAGTCTTTAGAGATTACGCGTGGCCCAGTAAACAGCGTACAGGTCAACCAAGTGAACTACATGTATATACAGTTCATTGGGTCAACAAGTCCTCCTCTGTCCCCTGCCTCTGTCTAGTTGATTAATTAGGTCAGTTCGGTGACGTCACGCGTGACCCCGCTGCACGACATTAGCTGTAGACCAACAAGCAGAGTGCTTGTGCATCAGGCCTCTACACAGTGACACCGCCCAGCAAACACAAGGCTACACAACCAATGCTGTCAACCAAGGCATTTAACCAATGCAGTTTCAATGTTGGCCAGCGTCGCCGTAGTAGGCCCAACATTGAAACAGTATTGGGTGAATACCTCGTGTTTGCTGGTAGGACTGCATCATATTTCTACAGATCTGTGGAAATACGATGCAGTCTTCCCACCTGCCCAGAAAAAACAAAGTAGTACATCATCATTTATCTGTATCCCGGGATCTGTATCTTAGCAGATACAGTCATGTTATAATTATGTCTTTATAATATTCTGCCTCCATTCTCTGTCTACGTGAAAAGCGCGACAAGCAGTTCATGGGGTATTTTTTTGCTAGGGCCAAGCAAACACTTACACAAGACATTCAACCTATGCTGTTTCAATGTTAGGCCAGCGTCGCCGTCGTTGGCCCATCATTGAGAAACTAACAGCTCCAACAATTTTCATCGTGTTTGTTGGGTACATAGCCAGCGGCTCCGGCTATCCTGGAGGTGTCGGTGACGAAATTTTGCTGCACTAGGGGAGGGGCTGTCCAATTAAATTCTGATCAATATAATTATAAATAGTATAATTGTATGAGAGGTAGGCCTAGTGGTTTGTATATTAAATACATGTAGCCCTACACGTGTGTTTGCATTTTATATTGTTTGTTAATTGAATGTTAGTCTATATAATCTCATTCTGATAAATTATTTCACCTATTTATATATTTTGATAATATGATCTTCGGAAAAGATTGTAATATAGTAGACCTCGATTAAAAAACGGAGAAATGAAAATTTGACTACGCCTAAAATAATTATAGGACTATGCAGGCTTATCAGTACAATTGGCCTGCTATTGTTATAATTAACCTAAAGACACACAATATATAATACTGGTATTGTATGACAAAGTTATAGTACACTGTGATTGCAAAAAACTTTGAACGGACTTCAGATAGACTTTCGACTTCAGACTTTCAACTTCAAATTTTGGTCGTTAGACTATGGACTTCGGTTTCAGACTTAGACAACATACAACTGACAGACTTCAGACTTTGGTTTCAAACTCGGATTTTGGACATACTTTTGACTTCAGACTTTGGACATAATTCAGACAGTTTTCAGGCATCAAACTTCAGACTTCGTCAGACTTCCTACATCAGACTACCGATTGTTGACTTTAGACATCAGTTTTCAGACTTCGTATTGATAATTGTGGACTTCGGACATACTTCAGACCTCGGACTATAGCCTCCATTGTACATCGTACAGACGTCAAACTTCGACTCAAAGACTCGGTCAATTTATTTGTCATACAGCAAAAACAAACATACATATGTAGCCAAATAAGCTCACAAAATACATTATAATATATGTTATGAGGATCATTATAATATATGTTATCAGGAGCACTGATCAATGGTGATCGCTATATTGCAGACCAATTCAAGCAAACTTCGGACGGACGTCAGACTCCTACTTCAGACTTGAGACCTCGGCCAGACTTCGAACATTAGGATTTGGATTTTGGACTTCAGACTTTGAATTTCACACTTCAGATTTAAGACTTCGGACAGACTTCTAACTTCTGACATCAGTATTCGAACTTTAAACTTTTGACTTAGAGTTCAGATTTTAGATTTTGGATATACTTCGGACAGACCTCGACCTTCAGATTTTGTACTTCGTTTTTTGATTTTCGGCCTTTGGACAATATAGGCTACTTCAGATTTCTTCGGACATAAAAAGTTCTGACTTTGGACTTTAGACTTTAACCCTAGCTATGTCCGATCCGATTTTATCGGTGCAATTAGCTGTTTCACAGTTGTCAAAGCCGATTATATCGGTGCATTTAATTTATGTATGATTTGCATAACTCTCGTCATCGGGAAATCCTTAAATCCTAGTTGGTATGGTTGAGTGTGAATAGGAGTTCATGTATTTCTGTTTTTAGCCAATTAGAGCAGGTCAAGCGGTCACATGACTGCGGTAAGTCACGTGATATGATGACGCACCTGTCAAACTGTGTCAAACCTACAAAACGCAAACTTGTGTTGTTTTGCTTTTGACATCGGGAAATCCCTCGAAACTCTCTATAGGCCTATATTTAGACATGTCAGCGTAAGGTTAATTAAACTCCCTCATATATTATTTTTAACCAATCAGAATGAGCCTAGAGGTCACGAGACCGCCATCGATCACGTGATCGCCGTCGGTCACATGATCGCGCACCTGCTCAACAATGTCAGCGCTAGCAGACGACAACGATAGCGTCAGTGACAACGACGATGCGGGACTAGAGCTATTAAATATTTTTTTGGATTCGGATGAGGATTTGGATTTCGAAGGTTTTTTGAATAGTACTGGAGAGCACAGAAGTTCTGATACATGTGACAGCAGCAGCGACGGTGAAGAGTATAATAGTGAAGACTTTGAGAGGTCAGTGACAGTGTTTTTGTTTTGATTTAAGACAAAACCTAAAACTCGAATTGTGCAAAAACCGAAAAGTAAAATCTTAGCAACTTTAACTTCTTACAAATGTAATATCGAGCACCACCTTAGTCTTGCCCTATATGCCCTGGGACTTGTTTAAATTATTCTTTAACTGTTTGACTTCGCAGTCCTCCTCAATGGAGTATCAGGCGAAGTGATGGTGCTTAGACTAAATGTAGGGGGGGGGGGGGTGTGCAATTTCACAATAAGTAGATCTATAATTTTATAAATTATTTCTATTAATATTGAAATCATTTAGGGCCTAACTTTTTTCTTCAAAGACTTAGGAGTTAGGCATAGACTAGCAGACTTTTCTTCAAATATAATAGTGAAGACTTTGAGAGGTCAGTGACAGTGTTTTTGTTTTGAGTTAGGACAAAACTTAAAACTCGAATTGTGCCAAAACCCAAAAGTAAAATCTGAGCAACTTTAACTTCTTACAATTGTGACATCGAGCACCACCTTAGTCTTGCCCTATATGCCCTGGGACTTGTTTAAATTATTCTTTAACTGTTTGACTTCGCAGTCCTCCTCAATGGAGTATCAGGCGAAGTGATGGTGCTTAGACTAAATGTAGGGGGGGGGGGGTGTGCAATTTCACAATAAGTAGATCTATAATTTTGTAAATTATTTCTATTATTATTGAAATCATTTAGGGCCTAACTTTTTTCTTCAAAGACTTAGGAGTTAGGCATAGACTAGCAGACTTTTCTTCAAATATAATAGTGATGACTTTGAGAGGTCAGTGACAGTGTTTTTGTTTTGATTTAAGACAAAACCTAAAACTCGAATTGTGCAAAAACCGAAAAGTAAAATCTTAGCAACTTTAACTTCTTACAAATGTAATATCGAGCACCACCTTAGTCTTGCCCTATATGCCCTGGGACTTGTTTAAATTATTCTTTAACTGTTTGACTTCGCAGTCCTCCTCAATGGAGTATCAGGCGAAGTGATGGTGCTTAGACTAAATGTAGGGGGGGGGGGGTGTGCAATTTCACAATAAGTAGATCTATAATTTTATAAATTATTTCTATTAATATTGAAATCATTTAGGGCCTAACTTTTTTCTTCAAAGACTTAGGAGTTAGGCATAGACTAGCAGACTTTTCTTCAAATATAATAGTGAAGACTTTGAGAGGTCAGTGACAGTGTTTTTGTTTTGAGTTAGGACAAAACTTAAAACTCAAATTGTGCCAAAACCCAAAAGTAAAATCTGAGCAACTTTAACTTCTTACAATTGTGACATCGAGCACCACCTTAGTCTTGCCCTATATGCCCTGGGACTTGTTTAAATTATTCTTTAACTGTTTGACTTCGCAGTCCTCCTCAATGGAGTATCAGGCGAAGTGATGGTGCTTAGACTAAATGTAGGGGGGGGGGGGGTGTGCAATTTCACAATAAGTAGATCTATAATTTTATAAATTATTTCTATTATTATTGAAATCATTTAGGGCCTAACTTTTTTCTTCAAAGACTTAGGAGTTAGGCATAGACTAGCAGACTTTTCTTCAAATATAATAGTGATGACTTTGAGAGGTCAGTGACAGTGTTTTTGTTTTGAGTTATGACAAAACTTAAAACTCGAATTGTGCCAAAACCCAAAAGTAAAATCTGAGCAACTTTAACTTCTTACAAATGTAATATCGAGCACCACCTTAGTCTTGCCCTATATGCCCTGGGACTTGTTTAAATTATTCTTTAACTGTTTGACTTCGCAGTCCTCCTCAATGGAGTATCAGGCGAAGTGATGGTGCTTAGACTAAATGTAGGGGGGGGGGGGGTGTGCAATTTCACAATAAGTAGATCTATAATTTTATAAATTATTTCTATTATTATTGAAATCATTTAGGGCCTAACTTTTTTCTTCAAAGACTTAGGAGTTAGGCATAGACTAGCAGACTTTTCTTCAAATATAATAGTGATGACATTGAGAGGTCAGTGACAGTGCTTTTGTTTTGAGTTAGGACAAAACTTAAAACTCGAATTGTGCCAAAACCCAAAAGTAAAATCTGAGCAACTTTAACTTCTTACAATTGTGACATCGAGCACCACCTTAGTCTAGGCCCTGGGACTTCTTTAATTTTAAAATGTTCGACTTTACAGTCGTCCTCAATGGAGTATCAGGCAAAGGAATGGTGCTTCAAAGACTAAATGTAGGGGGGATTTGTTCCAATTTCACAATAAATATAATTCTATAAATTATTTATATCATTATTAAAAATTCATACAGCTTTGAAACGCGCACGTGTGGGACGGTCAAGTGTAAGCCTACATTAGCCTATAGAGTACACTTTAACAGCATTAATATCAGCGACTGAACTGATTACAAAATACTACTCCAACGAGAAATTGGCCCAATGCCGTTTTAATGTTAGACCAACTTCTGCGACGTTGGCCGACATTAAACCAACATTTGGTGAGTGTGCCGTGTTGGCTGGGAAAGCTCTTACTGTCAATATGCTGGAGGTCAACTGTTTCCAAACCCCCATGGTAAAATAACCTTTTGTGTCACAACACAAAGCCCACATAAGAGAAATGGTGAATTATTTCCTCATAGATGTCACTAAAGTATATAGAGTTTATATGGCTGATAACTGTGGATGTGGGGTGATATGTCATTGTGGAATGTCCAGGGGCCACTGTTGCATTCTGGAGACCACATTGTCCCGCGTATTTTTACTGTTGACTACACCTTTAAAATCATTAACATTTATAATACTTAGGCTAGATAGACTAGCATAGTTTTTTTTAATATCATGTTTCAGTCTCTGCCTCTGGATCCACTGGAATGACAATTTTTTAATGCTAATTGATAGAGTAGTGATAACCTGTCCCTGATTATATTTCTGTGTCTTATCCTTGTACATTATTTCCAGTTTAGTAGACGATTTCAACTAAAGCCGAAAAAATACCTCTGTTTCCAATTACACTGCCTTCCCAAACAGGGTAGGCAGGAGATTTTTTTTTTTTTTTCTTGGATTCCAGCTAGTCTACATGGCCATCCAAAACATGGTAGGTGGGGAACCTTTTTTTTGCAATTTCACATTGCCAAATTGACACAAAAGGGCTGTTCACACAAAGATAGGGCCTACGAGCTGATAAGTGAAAAAATAATAATTTTTTTTTTTCTTTGAAATTGCTGTAAAATCAGAAACAAAGGTATTTTTTTGGCATAAGGCTTCATCTAAGCTATAGTTGGACAGCTCTCCAAGCAACCTGACAAACGTTTTTTTTACAGTGATGTAGATGAGGCACAAGGTGAGCAGTGGAAGAAAGTACGAGGTCATGACGAAGCGCACAGACATCTGTTCACCCAACGGGGTCTAGGGGGACAACAATTGCCACCAAGAAATTCAAGTCCAGCGGCCTATATTTATCTTTTTTTTACACTGTCGTTCTGGAGCATACTGGTCAGGGAAACCAACCGGTATGCTTCAGAACTGATTTCCAAACTCGGAACTCATTTTGAGCGACATCCTCACTCACGCCTGAAACGTTGGAAAGATGTGAACATACAGACATTGAAACAGTTTGTTGGTCTCGTTCTGAACATGGGTTTAAATGAAAAAAAAGCATTTCCAGCTATTGGTCCAAAAAATATGCATTACAATCTATGCCATTTTTTTCCAGAGTTATGTCTTTCAATAAATTCAGCCTTATCAGCCGTATGTTTCACATCAATGACAACTCCACACAAGTCAAACGAGGACAGCCTAATTTCGACCCTTGGCACAAAATTAGGCCAATTTTAGATCACTTGAATTCAAAATTCAAACAACACTTTCTTCCCGGTCAACTGGTATCAATTGATGAATCTATGGTTTCAATGAAAAACAGACATATTTACATTCAAAATTTGCCAAATAAAAGACATTCTAGATTTGGTATGAAAAAATGTGAACTTTGTGATAGCATCACTGGCTACTGTATGCATGTCGAACTGTATTCAGGTGGTGACTTTGCTATTAGGGGTCCCCATGGTCAAGGCCAAGCAGTGGTAATCCATCTGATGAAGAGTGCCCGACTCCTAGGAAAGGGATATCACCTGATAACAGATAATTTTTACACAAAACCACGCTTGGCCCATACACTGTTCCAGCAAAAAACTTGTTTAACAGGTACAGTTAGAAGCAACAGCAAGGGCTTCCCGAAAGATCTGGCTGCAGCGAAACTGGATGTGGGTGAGGTCCAGTATAGACGGCAAGGTCCATTGCTCGCTGCTGCCTACAGGGATAAGCTCTCACAGAAAAAAACAGTGTGTTTGCTCGGCACAAGTGAAGCTGCTGGGAGTGCAGATGTTACTACTGCTAAAGGAGTGCAAACAGTCAAGCCGATTATCGTCAACACTTACAATACTGGTATGGGTGGGGTAGATTTGATGGACAAGAAAATATATCACATGGCAGCGGAGAGGAGCACCCACAGATATTGGGTTAAAATATGGTGGAACATGGTAGATATTTCTATGCGCAATGCTTTTGAACTCTACAAGTTGAACACAGATGACAATATTGCTTTGTCATCTCATGATTTTACTGTGGAGGTGATCGAGTCTTTTTGTGCTTTGGACACCATACCAGAGCTCGCCACCCAAAGTGACAACCCGGTGCCTTCTGCATTGCCAGCAAGTGTAAATGAGAATAATTCCCATGTATTGCATAAAATTCCAGAGAAAAAGGAAAGAGAATGTTTTGTTTGTAGGTCGAAGAATGTCAGATCTCGATCGCGTAGCTGGTGTCCTGGTTGAGAGGTCGGTGTCCACCCAAATTGTTTTGTTGATTTGCAGCATTTTTTACATAAGCCGAGGCGTGGGAGAAAAAGGGCAGCTGTGGATGATGTAGAACAATAATTTGTTAATTTTATCTATTTGATGATTAAAATGTGTTTTCATCTTTAAGTGATATATGTTTCCAGTCAGCAGGTTGACCACACTGACGATCATAGTTCGTTATTTGGTCTGATATTACGTGTTATATTTATGGATTGAACTTGTATGCCAATACATTCTTCTACATTCATTGTTTTTGTGTCATTATTTCTAATTAGGTAGGCTCGGCTTATATATATATATATATATATAGGTTAAGCCCTTTTTCAAAATAAGGCGAAGATAATTTGATTACAAGTTGTAGGGGAACGACTTAACTTTTTTACAGAAATAGTTGCAAACCTGTCGGAGGAGTGTTTTAGTCTTCAGTTGGCGGCCATCTTGGATTTTACAATTGGCTAGATACATCATTTGTCTTGTTTGTTTGAATAATTTTGTAGGCCGCGATGTCAAATACCCAAATATATATGGTTTTGTTGGTTGTGTTTCTATGAGGAAATGAAATCTAATCATGACAAATTAAATGATCTTTTTTGAAAATGGCTGACATTTTACAAACAAACTTCTGAAATTGTCACATCTTGACTATCTATTTTGGCCATGAAACAGCTAAAAAAATATTTTTTGAAACTAGCATTTTTAGCAAACAGGTAAAATTATATGTTTAACAACTACAAATCTTTGGTGGATGCTGTGACACAATTGTGAAAGTAGAGTTTTACTCCTTCGGGGGCCATCTTTGGTGGACATGTTGGATTTTACATTTTGGTTGGAAAATCTTTAACTTTGATAATTATATAGGCCAGGATGTCTAGAACCCAAGTATATATACCAAGGTAGTTTTATTTGTGCTGGTTCTATCAAGAAAGAAGAATTATGGTGATTTTTTTTTCAAATGGCCGACATTTTACAAACAAAATTCCATTTTTTATTCACATTTTGACTACCTCTTCTTAAGTCATAAAATAGTCCAGAATGATTTTTGTAAGCTAAATCTTTTAGAAAACTTGTAAAACTATGTGTTTCACGATTATGAATAATAGGGGATCGATGGGACATGACAGAGATGTAGTTATGTGGTTACAAAGTTGACAAAGCAGTGTTTTACTCTCTTAGCGGCCATCTTTGGCGGCCATCTTGGATTTTACATTTTGGTTGTGAAATCTTTAGTTTTGATAATTATGTAGCCCAGGATGTCTAGAACCCAAATATATATAGTTTTAGTGGTGCTGGCTCTATCAAGAAAGAAAAATTAAGCATTCTAAATAAAATATCCTTTTTTTTCAAAATGGCCGACATCTTTATATATAACGTTTCACTATATAATTGGTACATTTTAACCAAAGATTGGTTTTTGTCAAAGCAATATACTAACATTAATGGGAGAATGTCCCCCATCTGTCATATAACCTTAAACACGAAAAATCAACACGAATATAAAAACAAATACAAGGTATAAGATAGGAACATGTATTTATTGAAATAACAAAAAATGTAAAAGTTCACAAAGCCAAAGTCACATCTTTGACTGTCGGCTGATGCTCCAGCACACTTCTCGGGAGGAGTCTTATGTAATGGTTTCTCATTGTCCTGGCTGCCGTCCAATCGGCTGCAGCCATAATAGTAGAAGGTTTGTTTATATATTCATATTTATATATTCTATATTTTTTTTCATTGTACTTGTGGTGCCTTACAGTGCTCTCACGGATTATGATCGCTCTGTCGTGCTAGTTCTCGATGACAGACCCGATCCCCAGCTGTGGGGGCATTGTAGGTCTACTCATAGTTCCTCTATGATTTGTTTTTTTGTGTTTGCAGTGTTTTCTCTTTGGCATCCTGGCGATGGACGGGATGTATGAAAGAAACCAGTGCCATATAATTATTTTTTCACTTTATTGTTTTAAAGGTTTCTCTGTGGCATCCTGGCGGATAATGCAGCATGTCATAGAGAAGCCATTGCCGTACAATTAGCCTGTGGTGACTTACGGTGTCCTCACGGTTTGTGATCGCTCTGTGATGTCCTCCAATATCACAGACCTTATTACCAACTGTGGGGGCACTGTAAGTCTTTAATTTTTGAGAATTTTTTGTGGTTTCATGATGTCTCCGGCCGTACTGGCCGAAAAGTGAAGTAAAGAAGACATTTACTTACTTACTTAATGGTTTCTCTGTTCATTGTTTGTCATTCATATTTATTTCTAAATGGGTTTACTTTTTTGATTATAGTATATAGTATTATAGTATATGTTATATATTTGTTTTGACAATGACACTGTTTTGACTTAGACTTGTAGTTTTTACACAATCACGCCAATTTCATGGAGATATAGTGACTTGAAAAGTCGTTCATTTCATAATCACTTCATATTTTACATTATTTATACTGATATTTTTATACCCATTAAACTGTGTTGTAGTGCAGGCGCTTCAACATGTCATCAGACTCGTTACATATAGGTGCCAGGAGCATCGTCATCTTATGATATCAAACACTTTAAACTGAATATTTTAGTACGAACATGCTTTTATTAGCTTTGTCTTTCCTTTACTACTTTAACTATACAATATGGGATATTGTAATACCTGGAATTTTTACTTAAATGGCCATACTGGCCGAAAAGTGAAGTAAAGCAAATATTTTACTTACTTACTTTACTTTTTTTTTTTTTTCAATTCAGCTTCTTGAATTAAAAAAATATATATATATATATATATATCAATTCACTCCTATTTCTTTATTATTGAGTGAAGAACAAACATTCAAATATTAATGTCTTAAAATATATATTTATTTCTTTCAAATCAGCCGCTTGAATTAAAAGAAATGTACATATAGATCAATTCATCCCACTTCAAAAATGGTGGGGGAAGAAAGAAATTCAGTTAATATTAGCAATCTGAACCGTATTAATAGTGACCAGTGCTTCTCTTGGTAGCAGTCTCAATTAATGCGCACCCATAGTGCTATTTATTGAGAGGAGAATTGCGACCTATGTGCTGCAATACTCGTCTCACTGTAAGACATGTCCTTCTCAGTTGTGCGAAATATGCGCACATCAGAAGGAAGTATTTTGCATTTAATTCCTTATTTGAGCTATTCAGGGACACCCCTGCTGGTTTTATTATTCAGTTCCTTCGGGAATGTAACCTATATTCTATGTTTTAATTATTAGACTTAGACTTGTAGTTTTTACACAATTACTCCAATTTCATGGAGATATAGTGACTTGATAATTCGTTCATTTTATAATCACTTCATATTTTACATTATTTATACTGATATTTTTATACTCATTAAACTGTGCTGTAGTGCAGGCGCTACAACATGTCATCAGACACGTTACATATAGGTGCCATGAGCATCGTCATCTTATCATATCAAACACTTTAAACTGAATATTTTAGTACGATCATGCTTTTATTGGCTTTGTCTTTCCTTTACTACTTTAACTATACAATAAGGGATATTGTAATACCTGGAATTTTCACTTAAATGGCCATACTGGCCGAAAAGTGAAGTAAAGCAAATATTTTGCTTACTTACTATAGTGCGGGCACTAGTCCAATCTGCAGCCTGCATTATAGTGCTCACGTTAACACCGCGCGCCATAGCCCATGTAGCGGCGGCGGCCCTTGTGGAACCGGCAGTATCACCTGCACCGGCATCTCTAAGTACGAGCATGAGCCAACAAGCCACCGTAAACCGTGCGGCTGACCTAAATGGCGCAATACAAGTCAAAAGTAGTACGTTAGAGTTCAATGTTCACTGCTTTTCTGTCCGACTCCGTAATCTTCATATACGCGGACAAATGGCTGACAGGACATATGTTAGCATTCTCACCATTTCTAGTAAAAACCAAAGGTGGAACGCTGTGGTTAGGTCGTTCCTGCTTCGCGCCAAAGGCAGGCAGGAAAACTCATTTATCAGGTGTCTGTTGAAGACTATCCACGTCTGTCCGCAACAGCATAAGATCACTGACACGTCTTGCTGATGCAATAGCAAGCAACATCACCATTCTGTGAGTGAGACGTGTCCTGGATAAGTTATTGGTATCTCCCCAACCTTCTAGGCATCGTAAAACCGTAGCAACATCCCAAATAGGTTTTATCTTCCTGGGGGGAGGGCGGCTCAGATACGTAGCCCTTATAAATCTGCAAACTCGTCTGTCCTCACTAATAGTTTCAGGAGCGTAGGGTTGTAGTAGGGTCGCCACAGCCGATCGATGGACCCCAATAGTACGCCATGACAGTTTGCGTTCTGAATATAGATACCATAGATAATGTAAAAGGTTCACGGCAGAAGGGGAAGCTGCATCAAGGCCCTTTGTGCCACACCACGCTGTCCATTGTCTCCAGACAGCTGAATATTGCTTTCTGGTGGAGGGTTTCCAGGCGTTTTGAATGAAACCGGCCACTTCAGGTTCGACCCCTCCGTCTCTAAGGGTTGAGCCGAGATAAGCCATACCGTCATATGTAATCTGCTGTAATCTGTCAACCTCCTGTTGGTTGTCAGGTTCAATATTGTGTCCGATGATTTCGGCAGTCTGTGTGGAATTCGGACTGACAGACTGATCAATTCCGGTAGCCAGGGTGCTCTCGGCCACTATGGCTTCACCAAAATTATCCGGGAATTGAGATGGTAAGTCTGCCGCAGCACCAAGGGTATCAAGCTGGGGGGGGGGGAAGGCATAAAGCAACTGGTTCTTGAAGTCCCAACTCTGTTGAAGCGCGTCCGTTCCTAAGGCATGGGGATCGCGTCGGTCCTTCGTGAAGTAGCGGGGAACCTGCTTGCTTCTCTCCGACGCAAACAAGTCGACTGTCGGCATGCCGTAAGTCGAGAAAATCCTCCTTGTTACTATACGGGCCAACATCCATTCGTCTGGCTCCTTTGAACGTGACAGAGCGTCTGCTTGCGTATTCATCTGACCTGGTAGATAACTTGGTCGCAGCACTACCTTCCTGTTTTGGCTGGCCAAGATCATAATCTCCGCTGCTAAGTAATACAGGGATCTGGATTGTGTGCCTCCCTCCTTCAGTAGGTAGGCCACAACCGTTGTATTGTCCAACTGAAGAGCCACAGTCTGATGTTTCAGTTGATGTAACCAATGCTGAAGAGCAAACAAAACAGTCTTCAGTTTCAGATAGTTGATATGATTCTGTTTTTCTGTGCTCGTCCATAGGCCGTGGATGGACAACTGGCCCATTTGAGCACCCCACCCTGTCAGGGATGCGTCTGTTGAGATCACTTGCGTGGGAAGATGTATTTTCAAGCTTCGCCCGTTCAACAGTGGCGAGCTCCACCAACGTAGTGAGTCTCGAGCTTCTTGTGTTAAGGTCATGCGTGAATCCAACAAGCTCAGATCGTAGGTGAGACGTGGTATACAAAATTGAAGTGGGCGACAATGCAGTCTTGCTAACGGTATCGCCGTAGCTGCGAAATTCATTTTGCCCAGTAACACCATACAGTCTCTCGTCTTGATCGTAGGTGTCTGTTCCATAACTGAGATCATATCGCGAATTTGATCCAGTTTTGAATGTGGAAGTGAAACTTGCATCTCTATCGTATTCCAGTCCAGACCTAGGTATGGGAAGACTTGTGATGGCCTTAGCCGACACTTCTTTATATTGCGTTTGAAACCCACGTCCAGGAGCAGTTTCAACACAAAGTCTCTGTGCTGGCAGAGCAGCGTACGTGAGCTCGCCAGGACTAGTATATCGTCTAGGTAGAATATCACTCTGATACCCCTGATTCTGCAAAATTCCACCAGGGGCGTGGTGATGTCTGTGAATACATGTGGAGATGACGTCAGACCGAAGGGGAGTCTGCGGAACTGGTGAATTTTCTCCATGAAAATCAGAGGAACCTGCGGTAGTCCTTGTGCATCTGGACATGTAGGAAAGCGTCCTGCATTTCTATCGTAATGGACCAATTGCCTTGTCAAATTGACTGGCCCACCTCCTTGAGAGTGGTCATACGAAAAGGTTTCTTCCTTATGTACTGGTTCAACGACTTCAAGTTGATGCAGCATCTCATAGAGCAGCCATTGCCGTACAATTAGCCTGTGGTGACTTACGGTGTCCTCACGTTTCGTGATTGCTCTGTGATGTTCTTCAATATCACAGACCTCATTACCAACTGTGGGTGCACTGTAAGTCCTTAATTTTAGAGAATTTTTTGTGGTTTAATGATTTCTCTGGCCATACTGGCCGAAAAGTGAAGTAAAGAAGACATTTACTTACTTACTTAATGGTTTCTCTGTTCATTGTTTATGTCATTCATATTCATGTCTAAATGGGTTTACTTTTTTTGATTATAGTATATAGTATTGTAGTATATATTATGTATTTGTTTTGACAATGACACTGTTTTGACTTGGACTTGTGGTTTTTACACAATCACTCCAATTTCATGGAGATATAGTGACTTGAAAAGTCGTTCATTTTATAATCACTTCATATTTTACATTATTTATACTGATATTTTTATACCCATTAAACTGTGCCTGCGCTACAACATGTCATCAGACTCGTTACATATAGGTGCCAGGAAACTGAATATTTTAGTACGAACATGCTTTTATTAGCTTTGTCTTTAGTTTACTACTTTAACTATTCAATATGGGATATTGTAATACCTGGAATTTTCACTTAAATGGCCATACTGGCCGAAAAGTGAAGTAAAGCAAATAGTTTACTTACTTACTTCAAGTTGATCACTGGTCTCCTCCCCCCCCTCCTTTTTTGGCACTAGGAAGAGATAGGAGAAAAATCCCAGAGTTTCTCCGTGGACCTGTTCTATTTCCCCCTTCCGTAGGAGGGACCCGACCTCCTCCTCCATAGCAGTGTGTTCCTGAGGAGATCGGATCAAGCCGGTTAGCGCCCTGTCTGGGCCTAACAAGGGTGGCACACTGACGAAGTCTAATCTGTAGCCCACCACGGACTGCAATGTGAACTGCTGTTGGGTGACCCTTCGCCAACCTTGTAGGCGGTCGCCCAGGCAGGGGACCCTTTCAATACCTGCCCAGATAGTTGATATGATTCTGTTTTTCTGTGCTCGTCCATAGGCCGTGGATGGACAACTGGCCCATTTGAGCACCCCACCCTGTCAGGGATGCGTCTGTTGAGATCACTTGCGTGGGAAGATGTATTTTCAAGCTTCGCCCGTTCAACAGTGGCGAGCTCCACCAACGTAGTGAGTCTCGAGCTTCTTGTGTTAAGGTCATGCGTGAATCCAACAAGCTCAGATCGTAGGTGAGACGTGGTATACAAAATTGAAGTGGGCGACAATGCAGTCTTGCTAACGGTATCGCCGTAGCTGCGAAATTCATTTTGCCCAGTAACACCATACAGTCTCTCGTCTTGATCGTAGGTGTCTGTTCCATAACTGAGATCATATCGCGAATTTGATCCAGTTTTGAATGTGGAAGTGAAACTTGCATCTCTATCGTATTCCAGTCCAGACCTAGGTATGGGAAGACTTGTGATGGCCTTAGCCGACACTTCTTTATATTGCGTTTGAAACCCACGTCCAGGAGCAGTTTCAACACAAAGTCTCTGTGCTGGCAGAGCAGCGTACGTGAGCTCGCCAGGACTAGTATATCGTCTAGGTAGAATATCACTCTGATACCCCTGATTCTGCAAAATTCCACCAGGGGCGTGGTGATGTCTGTGAATACATGTGGAGATGACGTCAGACCGAAGGGGAGTCTGCGGAACTGGTGAATTTTCTCCATGAAAATCAGAGGAACCTGCGGTAGTCCTTGTGCATCTGGACATGTAGGAAAGCGTCCTGCATTTCTATCGTAATGGACCAATTGCCTTGTCAAATTGACTGGCCCACCTCCTTGAGAGTGGTCATACGAAAAGGTTTCTTCCTTATGTACTGGTTCAACGACTTCAAGTTGATGCAGCATCTCATAGAGCAGCCATTGCCGTACAATTAGCCTGTGGTGACTTACGGTGTCCTCACGGTTCGTGATTGCTCTGTGATGTTCTTCAATATCACAGACCTCATTACCAACTGTGGGTGCACTGTAAGTCCTTAATTTTAGAGAATTTTTTGTGGTTTAATGATTTCTCTGGCCATACTGGCCGAAAAGTGAAGTAAAGAAGACATTTACTTACTTACTTAATGGTTTCTCTGTTCATTGTTTATGTCATTCATATTCATGTCTAAATGGGTTTACTTTTTTTGATTATAGTATATAGTATTGTAGTATATATTATGTATTTGTTTTGACAATGACACTGTTTTGACTTGGACTTGTGGTTTTTACACAATCACTCCAATTTCATGGAGATATAGTGACTTGAAAAGTCGTTCATTTTATAATCACTTCATATTTTACATTATTTATACTGATATTTTTATACCCATTAAACTGTGCCTGCGCTACAACATGTCATCAGACTCGTTACATATAGGTGCCAGGAAACTGAATATTTTAGTACGAACATGCTTTTATTAGCTTTGTCTTTAGTTTACTACTTTAACTATTCAATATGGGATATTGTAATACCTGGAATTTTCACTTAAATGGCCATACTGGCCGAAAAGTGAAGTAAAGCAAATAGTTTACTTACTTACTTCAAGTTGATCACTGGTCTCCTCCCCCCCCTCCTTTTTTGGCACTAGGAAGAGATAGGAGAAAAATCCCAGAGTTTCTCCGTGGACCTGTTCTATTTCCCCCTTCCGTAGGAGGGACCCGACCTCCTCCTCCATAGCAGTGTGTTCCTGAGGAGATCGGATCAAGCCGGTTAGCGCCCTGTCTGGGCCTAACAAGGGTGGCACACTGACGAAGTCTTATCTGTAGCCCACCACGGACTGCAATGTGAACTGCTGTTGGGTGACCCTTCGCCAACCTTGTAGGCGGTCGCCCAGGCAGGGGACCCTTTCAATACCTGCCCTTGCCGCCACGCCTGCTGCGGGAGGTCCCTCCTCTCTTCGACGAGCCTCTCTTAAAGGGCCGTCTGGATCATGATCCGGAGTCGCGGTCTCGTCTCAGCGGGGACCGGCTACGAGGTCTCCTGTCCTGCTCTCTGCGACAACCTGTAGAAGCTTGCTTGTGTCGGAGAGCAGCTGTCAGGGCGTTTTGCTGCTGACGATTAGTGGCCGACGCTATGGCTGAGGACACATCATGTCTAAAAAATTGGCCCATTTCCAGTGGTGCATTTTTGACCTGTTGTTGAAAGACTGGGTCACGAATTCCTGTCACGACAGCATCACGTCTCCTGAAGGTGATGTCGTTGAATCCGCTTGCTAAAAATCTCATAGCGTGCCCTATAGGGGGCCAGGTCTTCAGATTGTACTTGTGAGATTTCCTCGATCATCCTAGCCCGCGTATCGGCGGGCATGGTGTCTGCGATTATTGTCAGATTCTCCAAGGGGCCTCCATTGTCTCTAGCCCTCGAGAAAGTGCGCACGCAGTGCGTCTGAGCAGATTTTGCTGTTTCTTTAAAGTGCTATCCGCTTGCCATTGCTGCTGGGTCAGTGGTAATGTACTTGGTAGCTCTAGTGCCTTGAAAGTGGAGCCGTCGGCCCCGTGGGGCCCACTATACATATTGTCTATGTGATATGTTCTTACATTACGGACCTCAGTCCCTCCCCGGGACTGAGTCCACAACGCCGTCTGGCGGCTGGTAGGGGCACTGACTGCAGATGTTCGTGTTAGTGCGGACCTCAGCCCCGACAGGGGGCAGTCCTCCAATCCGGGAACCTCCGCGAATGGGTGCGGTTCCTGTTCCTCATCATCGTAGTCATCGTCCAACGACTCATGTTCACTCCACTGAATTAAATCCTGCTCACGATCCATTTGATCATCCAGCTCCACTAGTCTGGTGGGCGGAAGTGGCAGAGTCATTCTGGGTGGTTTACTCACAGCGGCCGTGGGCCGTCTGGTCTGAGTCGGTGGTGGGGCCGAGTGTCCTACCTGGGGCACCGACGCTGATGATGAAGGTTGATATTCATGCAAGGACCGGCCTACGACGACCGTCCTTCTTTCTGTCTCCCCCCTGGCAGGACCTATCGCTATTGACCGGTCCGGCAGGGGGACGCGGGGGGCGACCTACAGAGGCCGCCAGCCCGGACGGGGCAGGCACCCCCGCAGCGGGGGCCTGTTCCGTGACAGAGTCCTGAGAATCGCACTGAGTACGACCCTGCGTATGGGCAGGGGCGGCGAGGTTGGTAGAGGTACGACCCTGCGTATGGGCAGGGGCGTCGAGGCTGGTAGAAGTACCAGGGGCGCCCAGCGCGGCCGGCAAGGCCTTGGCCAAAGCCGCCGCCACTAACTTGGTGATCCTGTCATACAAAGGTTCCGTATCCTCTGTGGTCGTATTATAATGTCACTTAAAAGACCTTTTGTGCCGAAAAGTGACGTAAAGCAATGATTTACTACTACTACTACTGTGGTCGGCTGGACCATCTCTGGGGCCCGCCAAGTCCGGGGATCAGAAGCTGCCTTCTCCCCTTGCTGCTCTGTTGATATCACAACAGGCGATGTCTCCTGCAGCGTAGGGGCTGAGCCCTTCTTAGCCGGTGAATTCCGGTTGCTCCTGCTAGGAGTAGGAGTCCTAGGCGTCTTGGATGATTTCTTATGTTTCGAATGAGAGTCTTTAATGGCAGACATAGTTCTCATTAGTGCTGATACTAGCAGTGCTGATAACAGTGAATAACAGTGGTTTGTTTGTCAATCTATTGCGAGAATGGAAATGACAACGAGATAGTGTATGCGGCGGACTTTATAGGCATAGCGCCGCAGTCATAGTAAGCCACTATGCTTGACTGTCTCGTTTTCCCCTGCAGAGCCAAAATTTTGTGTTTTCTCTGTCAGGTAAAACTGCACATAAACTCGGTTTAATCGCATTTGCATGGATTCCCACTAATGTAGTATGTTAAATCAACAAAAACTACCTTTATTTAAAATAGTGAACACAAATATGTCATTTAAATAGTACCAAGTGAACATCATATGCCTAAGCATTTAAAAATATTTTTAATGTCATGTTATCAGTGGTTATTTGCAATTATTCTTTAATAAATTATTGTCCTATTATTAATAAAAATATACATCTGCAATACTTTTATTATGTGATCATGACATAATTAATATTACACATTATGCTACCTGCTATTTACCCCAAATAAGTAATGTTGGCCCAATGTTGTTTGAATGTTGGTGCACCGTCGGCGACGCTTGCGCAACATTAACACAACATTGTTAATGTCAACGGCTGTTGCTTATGCCTACCCAGAAAACACAAAACATTTGTATAACATTTATACAATGCCGGCCCAACGTCTTCGACGCTGGTCCAACATTGTATAAAGATATACATACATGTTTTATGTTTGCTGGATAGGTCCCATCGGACTAAAATCAGTGTGTAATTTTTTGCGATCAATATACCAATTTGATTGTAAAATGATCATGTAAAATGTGTTACCTAAATGATGACTGCATTTTGCTAACAATTATCGCACAGTTTTAGGTCTAATTTGAGCAAAAATATTAAGCATTGCGGCGATCGGTTAAGATATGTTGAGATCTTTTACGATAAAGTGAAATAGTTCTAGGAATAGACAGGATCAGATCACTCATTAACCCTTCCAGTGCGGGGACCGTCAGAATCTGACGTTTGTACACGTCAGATTCTGAAGTATATAGTCGCTCCCTGTGCTGAAATAATTCAACAAATTTTAATGGCCATAGACCCATATTAACATAGGTATTCAAATGTAGCGGGAATAGCTAACTAAGACAATTATTATGATCTTAAGTTGAAAAAACCCTTTGGTTTCCATGGTTTTTAAAAAAAAATTACGAGTTTTTAAGATGGTATTAGGATTAATCACGATAGACGCGATTGTTTCGGATCCGAATAAGAATGATCAGGCCTATGAGGTTTTTTCAACCTCTTCGCCGAGATTCAAAATCGCTCTCTCTTTTCTCTTACGAGTTGCCTGTCATCATCATCATTACCCAATTCACCGTGTTCAATGGCCTGTTCAATAACTTTTTCTGTGGCCTGTTCGTTGGCCTGCTCCTCAACATCTGAATCCACTATAGACCTACTGGCCTCTGCCTCTTCCATTTTTCCTTCGATCTGCCCTTGCTTTTATTTTTTCTCCTGTTCCCATCTTTTCAGTTCGATTGCAATGTTGTTGTAAGAGATCGTAATAGGTCGTAGTATCGCAATAGAGATCCAAATAAGATAATTTATTTACCTTTTTTCACCATAATCGTCTAAAACATCTTTGCGATGCCTTATGATTCATTAAAAAAAATTTGGGTTTGAATTAACATTGATTTTCGATGTACCTATATCGTACGATTGAAAAATAAGTTTTGAACATTTTAAAATGTTCTTTGTCCTTCTCGATCATCCTGCGATCTCTTAATATTCGTTAAGATCATTCCCGATCACCCATCACCTTTCAACGAATCTCCACGATGTGGGATCGAGAGTCATCGTAATTTGATTTTAGTCCAGTGTTTTATTTTAATACCTTGTTCTTATTTTTATATTGAAAGGCGTAATTAAGGGGGGAACATTTTCTACGTTGGCCCATAATCTATAGAACTTTGTGTACAGTTCATTTATACTCTGGGCCTATCCGACCCGAGGATAGCGGAGCTGCGCGAAATGCCACGGTGTTTCAGCATTAAATTGCACAGCGAAACCCAAGTCTCCGGCCATCTGGTGCGAGAACCCCTTATCGGGCGAGCGAATGAAAACGCTCTCAATAACCCACCATGCCCTATCACCCCCACCCTCACATTATCATCTGTACATCATTCATCTCATCAATTGACTACAACGTTTTTATCATATTATAATGTCACTTAAAAGACCTTTTGTGCCGAAAAGTGACGTAAATCAATGATTTACTACTACTACTACATTTATAATATGGAGAGCGATATCCCATCCTAGCTGCTGAGACCATGGTGTAGGCTACTATACATCACAGGCGCCACCTGGTGATTACTTGCAGTACTGTTTGAAAATGCATTATGCTATATGCCAGATTACATTCTGCCATGTGGTATGGTACACTGTTACTGTCACACACAGTAATGTTCCCAATCGCCGTATGTATATTCATATATGTATCCTTAAAAAAGTTAGATTTGTTTTTTGCGTAATATAATGTGTAAAAAATGCAACGAAACCCTCTGTGGTGACCGCTGTCATAACACACAACCTAATTTGTAATTTAACTATTGACATTCTGTACCAGGCGAGACTTGGAATGCTATAGGCCTGAGCCTGTTGTCATTTGATACACTGAAATTTTATTAAGACACGTGGCACAATGAGATGAAAACGAACATAATGACACTGGCACAATGGAAATTATGTAGCATTTTGCAATACCATATAGCACAAAATGAAAAACTAAATCCCATTTAGCATTTTAGAATTTTGACATCAACTATACACCATACTATAGAGCTTCTTTACTTGATTTCACATCTCCTTTAGAGATTTTGGTAGACGATCCCTATTGTCTGTTCCACACACATAGTGATCACATGTTGGTTTTATGGCCATATTTGGCTTAGGCTGACAAGATTAGATTATGAATAGAAGTGGAAAATGAGGTCAGCTGGTCAGTATTAACTCCTCCCCAGCAGACCTTCACCCAAACGTTGGTTCAATGATGGGCTAGCATCGCAGACGATGGGCCAATATTAAACCAACATTAGGAAATGTCTCGTGTTTGCCTACACAGCAGCAAATTCCCAGCAAACACGAGACGTTAGTTTAATGTTGGGTTAATGTTGGGCTAGCGTCAAAGACAATGGACCAACATTAACCCAACATTGGACTAACGTCTCTTGTTTGAAACAACACGTCTGATGGAAAATTCCTCCTTCCCTGTCTCCTGTGTCTGCAAACACTCCCACGTGATGCCCGTGTCATCAAACACAAGACATTGACCCAATGTTGAAACAATGTTGAGCCACCGTTTACGACGCTGGCCCAACATTCGATCGATGTCACCTGTTTGCTGGGAATCAATTTACAATAGCAGCTGAGTAGGATTGACAAGCGGTATCCACTGATCAGTGATGGATGACATCAGAAGAGAAAGTCAGGTGCCAGTATTGCCTGATTACGTTATAACACGATGATTGTCTCAGGGGAATTAAGTTGCCAGGTTGAGGTATACATCTTTATATAATACTTATGCTTGCCTACATCATGTATAAATAATAAGGGGTGACAGGGGAGAGAGGGGCAAATTGGGCCAGCGGGCAAAGAGGGTTATCAATGATATTTTAATTATGATGTGTTGTATCAAATATTGATGACGTCATAGTTATGACTTACCGTATATCCCCGTGTATAATGCGATGTTTTTTCTCAGCTATTCATGTCACAAAAAGGCACCTCGTATTATTATACATAGATGTAGAATTTAATACATTTTTTTAGCTCCCTAGCGGTAAGTTCAGCGGTAAGTTCTCTAGCGGTAGAAGGTTCTGTAAACGTAGGCCAGTCAGCGTGTTTGATAAGCAGGCCTATACACACGATACAACCGGACTGTGCCTTTCCAACTAGTAGCAAACAAGAGACGTTCACCCAATGCTGGTGCATTGCTGGGCCACTGTCTGCGATGCTGACACAACATTGTACCAGCATTGGGTAAATGTGTCGTGTTTGCTGGGAGCCCCGTCTCACATTCCCGCCGACGCGCGTGGCACGCTTGACAACCACGGGCAGATAAATGACGCCGTTAGTCTGCAACCAATTCACACTTCTGACCTGTTCATTTATATTGATAATGATTTAATCTAAGATCGCCTTTCATATGGGAGTGTTCAACTTCTATTGTGTAAGACAAATCTGAACATGATATTTTCCTATTGGAATGAGAGAATGCGTTGATGAAATATAACAAGATATCATTGATTATAATCTCCTATCGCAAATTCTATACATGTAGGCCTCAGAATGTCCATATTGCTGGGATAACATTAACGCTACCGCTGTTGCCGCGACTGATACGGTATTGAGCAAATGGTGGTATCTGTTAGCTGTAGTTCATGGAGCGCTGCTGTGTTATTGCACCCGGACACCTTATACAACCAAACACCTCTTGTGTCTAGACAATGCGGCTAGTCTGCAAATGTTTTACAATCACATTGCATCTTGGAATGTTCTTATTTGAGCACGATGATATCAAAATATGGTCTTTGTAATAGATAAATTAAAATAATATAAATTTATATGGGTATTTTAAAATCTGTGTGTATATATATGTAGCCTATGCAGGCCTCAGAATGTCTGCCCATCGAGACAGTCCCGATGACATCCACTCTGCCGTGGAAAATGGAAATACAGTATCTGCTTACTTTACAAGTAAGCAGATACTGCCCTTTGGTTTTGCAGAGCTGTACTGTTGCCGCTGTTCCTGTCATTGAGCATCGTCTATGCAGGTGTCACAGCCTATAGCATAAGATAATATCCATGCCTCACATTTAGATGGCCCGGAACGCTGCCGATCGGGACGCTGCCGAAATACAAAATTTGAGGTCGTATTATACAGAGGGGTAGACGTTTTTCAGGTCATCCGAGGCCCCTAATCCTAACTCGTATTATACATGGCGTCGCACTATACGCGGGGATATACGGTATGTATATGTGCATGCAAAAAATATAAATAGACATCTCGTACATATCGTAGATAAAAAGATTAGAGGACTGGGGTTTATGGCAAAAATCTTATGAATATCAGCTTATATATTTGTATGAATTTCTTGATGATTTTATGTGATTTCTTCAGAAAATCTATTGTTTTGTGTGGTAAATTATATTGCCTCTGTTTTCTAGTCATTACTTCAGTCAAGAGATAACATTGGGGAGAGATAAGGTATCAATTATATAGTGGAACGTAATGTAATTGTGATTTTAATTAAGGTTTTTGTTAATCTAACATACGACATTAATGGGAATCCATGCAATGCGATTTCTATTCCGAGTTTTGTACGATTTTCAGATCACGGGCTAGCTCAATATCGGCCGTGTTTGGCAAAATCTGCTCAGACCGGGGGGGGGGGGGGGGGGAGGGGGTTAGGGGAACCTTGCTGAGTGGCTTACTATGACGGCGGCGCCCCTAGCCTTGAGCACGGTCTCTGATAGGCTTGCTGTGATAGGCCGAGGGCCTGCAAGTCTCCAAACCCAGTCCCCCGTCTCCAGAAGTTATAAATTCGTCTGTAGCGCGAGCCGCGACGTCTAATCCAAGCGAGCTATTGCAACAAATACATACATCCAGACAGAAACTAGAATCGTATGTTAGATTCCCAAAAACCTTAATTAAAATCACAATTATATTACGTTCCACTATATAATTGATACATTTTAATAAAGGGTTTTTTTTATGTTAATCTAACATACGACATTAATAGGAGATTGTCCCCCATCTGTCTGGTGGTGAGACCCAACTCCAGATTCAATAATCTATGAGCCCACCAAAATGGAAACAGTAACAGTGATCCATTAAATCTTCTTTTAGTCCAGTCTGCAGCAGTCATAATGGTCTCCATGCTGATGCCGCGCGCCATAGCCCATGTAGCAGCGGCAGCCCTTGTGGATCCGGCGGTAGCCCCGGTTCCAGCTTCTTTGAGTATGTTCAAAAGCCATCAAGCCACAGTGGCTCGGGCTGCTACTCTGAATGGAAATACACATGTTAGCAATATAACATTAGCGTTCAAGCTCCTTCTGTCTGCTTCCGTAATCTTCATATAAGCAGATAAGTGACTAACAGGGCATATGTTAGCACAATCATTATTCCTAGTAAACACCAGGGGTGGTACACTGTG
Organism: Flabesymbios commensalis; assembly: GCA_964017125.1. Taxonomy (NCBI): domain Eukaryota; kingdom Metazoa; phylum Annelida; class Polychaeta; order Terebellida; family Flabelligeridae; genus Flabesymbios; species Flabesymbios commensalis. Next base: position 218,780 of record OZ024914.1, read on the forward strand.
ATTAGGACATTCCTGTTTTGCCCCAAATGCGGGCAAAAATGTCCATTTGTCAGGTGTCCGTTGGAGATTGTCATCATCAGTTCTCAATAGACATAAATCACTGACACGTCTAGCCGATGCTAAGGCTAGCAACATCACGATCCGCTGTGTCAACCTGGCACGCGATAAATGCTCGATATCGCCCCAAGTTTCAATAAGTCGTAAAACTGTAGCCACGTCCCATATCGGTTTTAGCTTCCTGGGTGGAGGGCGACTGTAATAAGTAGCCCGCATGAACTTGCAAACCCTTCTGTCTTCACTTATTGTCTCTGGAGCGTAGGGTTGTGAAATGGTCGCCACGGTCGAACAGTGGACCCCCAAGGTTCTCCATGCCGATTGACGTCCATTGTATAAGTACCACAGATAATGAAGTAAATTCCCTGCAGAAGGGGTAGCAGCATCAGGGCCCTTTCTGCCACACCAAGCCGTCCATTGTCTCCAGACGGCGGAGTACTGGACTTTAGTAGAGGGTTTCCATGCATTCTAAATATATCCGGCCACCTCAGGTTCAACCCCTCCGTCTCTGAGGGACGCGCTGAGATGAGCCATACCATCATGTTCAACTTGTGGTAGTCTCTCTGAGGGACGAGCTGAGATGAGCCATACCATCATGTTCAACTTGTGGTAGTCTCTGAGGGACGAGCTGAGATGAGCCATACCATCATGTTCAACTTGTGGTAGTCTCTCTGAGGGACGAGCTGAGATGAGCCATACCATCATGTTCAACTTGTGGTAGTCTCTGAGGGACGAGCTGAGATGAGCCATACCATCATGTTCAACTTGTGGTAGTCTCTCTGAGGGACGAGCTGAGATGAGCCATACCATCATGTTCAACTTGTGGTAGTCTCTCTGAGGGACGAGCTGAGATGAGCCATACCATCATGTTCAACTTGTGGTAGTCTCTCTGAGGGACGAGCTGAGATGAGCCATACCATCATGTTCAACTTGTGGTAGTCTCTCTGAGGGACGAGCTGAGATGAGCCATACCATCATGTTCAACTTGTGGTAGTCTCTCTGAGGGACGAGCTGAGATGAGCCATACCATCATGTTCAACTTGTGGTAGTCTTTCAACCCCTTGTTGGTCGTCAAGTTCAGGATCGTGTCCCGCGATTCCGGGAACCAGTGCGGTAATCGGACCGATAATTTGATCAATTCCGGGAGCCATGGCGCCCTCGGCCACCAGGGCGTTATCAGTATCATCTGAGACTTGATATGGGGAGGGGGGGAAGGGTGTCACCTCCGCGTGGTCCCCCCTGGGCAACTTCTTAGAAGGCCAAGCACACCCAAACCTTTCATCAAACCAGGTTTTTCTATTTTTTTGACGTGAAGTTTTTTGTGTTTGCTTTCTGGTGGTACTGAGGTTGTTATGTTTATTTTCGAATAGTTTTTAGTTCAAATTCTTTATATATTCTCTATATATTCATATTTATATATTTTATATATTTTTTCATTGTACTTGTGGTGCCTTACAGTGCTCTCACGGATTATGATCGCTCTGTCGTGCTAGTTCTCGATGACAGACCCGATCCCCAGCTGTGGGGGCATTGTAGGTCTACTCATAATTCCTCTATGATTTGTTTTTTGTGTTTGCAGTGGTTTCTCTTTGGCATCCTGGCGATGGACGGGATGTCCGAAAGAGACCATTGCCATATAATTATTTTTTCACTTTATTGTTTTAAAGGTTTCTCTGTGGCATCCTGGCGGATAATGCAGCATGTCATAGAGAAGCCATTGCCGTACAATTAGCCTGTGGTGACTTACGGTGTCCTCACGGTTTGTGATCGCTCTGTGATGTCCTCCAATATCACAGACCTTATTACCAACTGTGGGGGCACTGTAAGTCTTTAATTTTTGAGAATTTTTTGTGGTTTCATGATTTCTCTGGCCATACTGGCCGAAAAGTGAAGTAAAGAAGACATTTACTTACTTACTTAATGGTTTCTCTGTTCATTGTTTATGTCATTCATATTTATGTCTAAATGGGTTTATTTTTTTTTATTATAGTATATAGTATTATAGTATATATTATATATTTATTTTGACAATGACACTGTTTTGACTTGGACTTGTAGTTTTTATACAATCACTCCAATTTCATGGAGATATAGTGACTTGAAAAGTCGTTCATTTTAAATTCACTTCATATTTTACATTATTTATACTGATATTTTTATACCCATTAAACTGTGTTGTAGTGCAGGCGCTTCAACATGTCATCAGACTCGTTACATATAGGTGCCAGGAGCATCGTCATCTTATCATATCAAACACTTTAAATTGAATTTTTTAGTACATACATGCTTTTATCAGCTCTGTCTTTCCTTTACTACTTTAACTATACAATATGGGATATTGTAATACCTGGAATTTTCACTTAAATGGCCATACTGGCCGAAAAGTGAAGTAAAGCAAATATTTTACTTACTTACTTGATATGGGGAACTCGCCCCACTACTAGTGGAATCAAGTGGGGGGGGGGAAATGCATACAGTAGCTTGCTCAGAAATTTCCAATCGTGGTGTAGTGCGTCCGTCCCCAGGGAATGGGGATGGCGCCTGTCTGTGGAGAAGTACTAGTTCAACTGCTTGCTTCTCTGTGATGCAAATAGGTCTACCACTGGTAACAAGTATACCGTAAATATCTTCCGAGCTAGCGCAGGAGCCGGCATCCATTCGTCGGGTTGTTTCGACCGCGATAGAGCATCGGCCTGTGTGTTCATCTGATCTGTCTTCAGGTGGAGACCGGTGAGCCCTCTTTAGAGACTCGACGGTTGAAGCTGAGCCTGCAATACTATATGAAAATGAAAGCAAATCCTGAGAACCCGGCATACTCGTGTGTTGTCAACCCTGAATACAAGAGATTGTTTAATAACAAGCCAGGGACTATACCTACTTTGGGTATAAGGCTCCAACCCCATCTGGAAGACATGGAGGTGGAGCTCGACGCAATTAGCGTTGTGCGCCCACCAGAATGTCCACCCTGGCTTCTCCAACAGCCTAATATACTTTTTAATCTCTCGGATCTCAGGAAGGGAGACACCTGTCCCCTTGTCTTCCAGAGCATGTTGCTAGAGCTATTTTGTAGATTTCCGAGGCACCGGAAGGTGTATACTGACGGATCAAAGGAAGACAAGAGGACAGCTATGTCCTTTGTCTGTGATGATCATGAATTTAGATGTCGTATCAACGATGAGGCTTCAATTTGCACAGCAGAGCTGTTAGCTATTGAAGCTGCCATTGAATACATATGGGATAGTAATGACGAGGAGTTCATGATCATCACAGACTCGCTATCTTCATTGCAGGCTCTTAACAGTCAAAAACTCAACAACCCAATTGTTTCCAATATTTTGCATATGTCTCACTACTTGTCTGGGCACAAGGACATTGTTTTCTGCTGGGTACCCGACCATATTGGAATACAGGGTAATGAACGGGCTGATGTTTTGGCCAAGGCTGCCCTGGATAAGACAAAACAGTTTTATTATATACCATATACGGATTTCAAGTATAACATCTCTGTCTACCTTGATGACATTTTGCAAGGTGAATGGAACATCAATGTCACCAGCAAATTGTTCGAGGTACAACCAATCATTAAGCGATCTTTTACACCAATGGTACGCCAAAGAGATGACATTGTCTTATGCAGGGCCAGAATTGGCCATGCCTATTTCACAAACGGCTATTTATTGAGAGGAGAATTGCGACCTATGTGCTGCAATACTCGTCTCACTGTAAGACATGTCCTTCTCAGTTGTGCGAAATATGCGCACATCAGAAGGAAGTATTTTGCATTTAATTCCTTATTTGAGTTATTCAGGGACACCCCTGCTGGTTTTATTATTCAGTTCCTTCGGGAATGTAACCTATATTCTATGTTTTAAATATTAGACTTAGACTTGTAGTTTTTACACAATCACTCCAATTTCATGGAGATATAGTGACTTGATAAGTCGTTCATTTTTTATAATAACTTCATATTTTACATTATTTATACTGATATTTTTATACTCATCAAACTGTGTTGTAGTGCAGGCGCTACAACATGTCATCAGACTCGTTACATATAGGTGCCAGGAGCATCATCATCTTATCATATCAAACACTTTAAACTGAAAATATTAGTACGATCATGCTTTTATTGGCTTTGTCTTTCCTTTACTACTTTAACTATACAATATGGGATATTTTAATACCTGGAATTTTCACTTAAATGGCCATACTGGCCGAAAAGTGAAGTAAAGCAAATATTTTACTTACTTACTTACTCATCTGATCTGGCATGTAGCTTGGTCGTACCGATATATTGTGATGATCGGCCAATATCAATATCTCCGCCGCCAGATAGCGTAGAGATCTCGACTGTGTGCCCCCTTCCTTCAGAAGGTAAGCAACTGCTGTAGTATTGTCTAGTTGTAACAAGACTGTCTGATTCTTCAACTGATATTCCCATTGCTGAAGAGCAATTAAAACAGGTAATTGATGTGGTTCAATTTCACTGTGGCTGTCCATTTGCCGTGTATGGACTGTTGGCCCATCTGAGCACCCCACCCTGTCAGGGATGCGTCCGTGGTGATCACGTAAGTGGGTAGACTCGGCTTCAATGTTCTTCCTTTCTTCAGTGGCGACATCCACCAATGCAACGAGTCTATTGCTTCTTTTGACAGAATTTTTTTTCTAAGGCCGTTCGCATGTCGAGGTAGGCAGAATTGTAGTGGCAGGCAATGTAAATGGCCCATTGGAATCGCTATGGCTGCGAAATTCATCTTGCCTAGCAGAGCCATACAATCTCTTGTGCAGACCGTAGGCGTTCTCATTAAAACTTCGATCAGTTGTCGTATTTGATCGAGTTTCGTCTGTGGAAGTGAAACATGCATATTCATTGAATTCCATTCCAGTCCTAGGTATGGAAAGGCCATACCATTTGGTGCAACAGGTCCAATACATAGTCTCTGTGCTGGCACACGAGCGTCTCTGTGCTCGCCAGGACTAAAATATCGTCTAAGTAGAATATCACTCTGATGCCCTTGATCCTGCAATGTTCCACCAGGGGTCGAGTGATGTCTGTATATACTTGAGGAGATGAGGTCAGTCCGAATGGAGGCCTTCGAAACTGGCACTGCTATGTATGTAAATCTTAGGAACCTGCGGTACTCCTTGTGTACCGGGACATGTAGAAATGCGTCCTGTAGGTCTATGGTGATTGACCAATCCCCATGACAAATAGCTTGACCCACTTCTTAAGAGTTGTCACGTGAAATGGTTTCTTCCTGATGTATTCGTTTAGTGGTTTCAGGTTGATCACAGGTCTCTGCCCCCCCCCTCCTTTTTTGGGACCAAGAAAAGGAAAGAGTAGAAACCTGGAGAGTTTTCGTGAACTTGCCCATTGCCCCCTTTTCTAAGAGGGACTCGACCTCCTCTCCCATTATAGCGTCCTTGAGAGAAGGTCGAGTGGAGCCAGTTAGCCCCCTGGCGGGGCCTAACGTTAATAGCGGTTGTATTCTGACAAAGTCCAGGCTGTAGCCCAGCACAGCTTGTAGGACAAATGGTTGGCTGGTCACTCTCCTCCAGGCCGTCACGTATTGTCCCAGGCAGGGAACGGTCTTATCTTCTACGTCCACCACCTCGCCCACCACGGGAGGTCCCTCCCCTTGATGGGCCCCGCCTAAAGGGGTGGCTGCTGCGGGGCCTCGGCCTGATCGGCTGCGTGGTCGTTCATGGCGATCCCGTTGACGATCTTCAGATGGTCTGCTATACGAGGATCCCCTGTGTCTGAGTGCAGACGGTAATGCCTGTTGGCGACTGGCGGCCGTGGCTAGTGTGTGAGAAATATCCTCCTTAAAAAAGGACTCGAACCCCAAGGTCGCTGCCTTGACCTGTTGTGTTGTTGGAGTGATTTGTCTCGTCGTTTGAATGTGATTTCATTAAATCCACTGGCCAGATATCTCAATGCATGGCCCAGTGGCGCCACAGCGTCTGTCTGCATTAATTCGACTGCGTCATAAAGTTGGCCTCTGTCGTCATCACTGTCAATCTTGTCTGCAAGCTCCTGGACGCACCATTATGCGGGGTCGCTCCATTCGTTCTAGGCCTTTTGAAAGGGCCCTAGCTGTACTTCCAAACAATCTCTGTTGCTTTTTTAGAGCGTTATCTGTTTGCCATTGTTGCACTGATAACGGCAGATCTTGTGGTAAATCTAGTGGTGAAAAGGCTGACGTGCCTGACCCCTCTGGGCCGGTATATATAGAGTCTATCCTGTAGGTCTTTACCGCACGTTCCTCAGTACCGCCTCTCGATGACGTGCCTGACCTCTCTGGGCCGGTATATATAGAGTCTATCCTGTAAGTCTTTACCGCACGTTCCTCAGTACCGCCTCTCGATGACGTGCCTGACCTCTCTGGGCCGGTATATATAGAGTCTATCCTGCAAGTCTTTACCACACGTTCCTCAGTACCGCCTCTCGATGACGTGCCTGACCTCTCTGGGCCGGTATATATAGAGTCTATCCTGTAAGTCTTTACCGCACGTACCTCAGTACCGCCTCTCGATGACGTGCCTGACCTCTCTGGGCCGGTATATATAGAGTCTATCCTGTAGGTCTTTACCGCACGTTCCTCAGTACCGCCTCTCGGTTGAGTCCATAGGGCGGTCTGACGGTCCGTGGGTGCCTCTGCTAAATGTTGTCTCGTTAGAGCTGACTTCAATCCCGCCAGGGGGCAGTCCTCTAAGCCTGGCACCTCAGCAAACAGGTGGGGCTCCTGGCGTTTGTCCTCTGACAGTGATTCGTTAATCGAGAATTCGATCATTCGTTCTTCGTCCCTGTCCCCTATCAGCCTCGTAGGGGGGGTGGCAAGGTCATCTGTGGTGGTGGTCTGGCCTCAGCGGCAGACCTCCCAGTAGTAGGCAGCGCGTGCCCTACGGCGGGCACCGGTGCTCTGTCGTGATGAGCTGACGTAACAGTGGAAGTGTTTAAGGTAGCAGGTGTGCGAGAACGGCCCAAAGTGACTGTTCTCCTGTCAAAAGGTAGCGGTGATCGGCCCCGGGGGACTCCTTCGACGCGTGGCTGGACTCCTACGGCGGAGTCCTGCGCCAGTCGGGTTGAGGTTGACATCGGGTTGGGCATTGGGTTGGGCACATCACTTGAAGGGACGCCCTGCCCTGACTGACGAGCCAGAGGGGCTAGTGTGGGCACATCACTTGAAGGGACGCCCTGCCCTGACTGACCAGCCAGGGGGGCTAGTGTGTGTACATCATTTTGAGTTGTGGGTACATCAGTTGACGTGGTGCCCAGCCCTGGCTGAAGTGGGAGGGGGGCTGTCTGCTTACTGCTAGTAGACGCGAGTGGTCCCGGCTCACCAATGACGCTGTCACGCCGTCGGGGGTCAACCACAACAATCTCACCTCCGGCATCCAATGAGATGGGTATTGACACTGGCAGGGATATCTTCTGGGCCAGGTCGCGTCCATCGGTCGCCCACGCTGAAGAGCGGGGAGACTCCTATGGAGTGGAGGACTTCTTCTCCTTCTTCCCACTGCTCCGTCGCTCACCTTCTTCTTATTGCTCATTGTTGATCTATAAAACTTTGTTGTTGAGTTTTCTAAATCTCGTGTTGTGAATACCGCAATTGCGAGAGAGGATTAGACGCCGCGGCTGGCGCTACAGGCAAATTTATAACTTCTGGAGACGGGGGACTGGGTTCGGCGATTTGCAGGCCCTCGGCCTATAACAGCCTGAGCAGCAAGCCAATCAGGGGCCGTGCTCAAGGCTAGGGGCGCCGCCGTCATAGTAAGCCACTCAGCAAGGCTCCACCCTCCCCCCCCGTCTCAGCAGATTTTGCCAGACACGGCCGATATTGAGCTAGCCCGTGATCTGAAAATCATACAAAACTCGGAATAGAAATCGCATTGCATGGATTCCCATTAATGTCCTATGTTAGATTAACAAAAACAACCCTTTATTAAAATAGATTTAGTTTCCCACCTCTACCCCTTGGACAAAGGGAGCCAGGCCATTTCAATACAAAAAACATACAGCATGCCCCCCTTTGCCCACTGATTTCAATAATTACATATTTCACAAACTAATCCCAATGAGCGAAAGTCTTTAGTATGTTATTTAGTTTTTATGCCCAACAAAGCATGTCACCATATACATCAAATGAAAGGTTTTTTTCATATCTGTTTTATCAAGCTCTCTTCATCATACACACTTGTGTATCAAAATAAAAAAGTACCCAAAGTGGGGGTGGCCCCCTTTGCCTAATGCGCTGGCCCCCTTTGCTCAAGCTATTGGGCAAAGGGCTTATATTTGGCTTATAATTAAACTAAGGTATCCTTGAAACACTAAGTGAGTCTGCTATATGTATCTACATTGCATGTAGCTTACATGGAACAATCATTGGTTTTAAAATAGTTCGAATATTCTTCTTAAATACCATAGAAACGTTAAGTGGCCCTCTTTGCACGCCTTTCCCCTAATACTCAGAATAAGGGTCACTATTTTTTTTATTTTATTTTCAGCCCCGTCACAATGGGCTACAATTGAAAGTGTCCAAGTAAGAACATTGTATGTCAAATTAACATGTGGGCTAAGCCTTATTTGTTTTTTTCTCCTATGGTGCTTATTTCAACCTGCTACTGATATTTTTATACACATTAAACTGTGTTGTAGTGCAGGCACTACAACATGTCATCAGACTCGTTACATATAGGTGCCAGGAGCATCGTCATCTTATCATATCAAACACTTTAAACTGAATATAATAGTACGAACATGCTTTTATTAGATTTGTGTTTCCTTCACTACTTCAACTATACAATATGGGATATTGTAATATCTGGAATTTTCACCTAAATGGCCATACTCGCCGAAAAGTGAAGTAAAGCAGACATTTTACTTACTTACTTACTATTTCAACCTGCTGCATCATACCCATCAGGCACAGAATGGAATTTCAACGTGTAATCCATGTTGGCGACGTGTAGCCTATTCCACATGGGTGGGGCATATCTATATAAAAAACAAGATCTTAGGAGCAGTAGTTTTAAAGCTGTCAAATAATGATTTATCAAGGTATCATGTATGGTTGCAATAGTAATTGATACAAGTCAATGGAATATACATTTAGCATAAACTTTCTATTAGATGGGAACTAGAATTGTATCAATTAGCCTACCTGCAAACTCTTGTCAACTGCATTTAGTGACATTGACCTAATTTTGTGCTCAGTTTAAACTAGGTCAAATCAAAGTACCACAGGTACAGGTTTACTCAAGCCATAGGATATTAATCTTTGTATTACTTTTGTTTAACCCTAACCCTACAATTCATCAATTTTCACAGAAGCTTATCATAAACAAACTTTAAAGCACATAAACCCTGTTACACTGTTCAAATGGTATTAAAGTGAAATATATGATAATTCTATGTACCCTCTCGTACTCAGGGGAGATCCCATATGCTGAATCTGAAATATGTAAAATAAATTTTCATATGTTATATATCGGTGTCACTGTAGGCGTAACCTACTAATCTAAAAGTGTGAAATAAAAAGCCCCAGAAAATTATCTTGCAACAATGTACCGAGCCCACAGGTGGTGTCTACTCAAATAAAGAACTTCCTTTCTGCTCAACCCATTGTCCCAAATCAAATTCCCGATTTCTCCACTGCCAAACATAAATTTTATATTTTTGAGAAAGTGACACGTTGTCCCCTTATTACTTAAAAAACACTTGTTTTTGTTATCCTAGGTGGGTTACTGGTTGGTATTCTCACATCATCACACAATTCCTTCACTCCGTCAAGTTATTAAATATTTGCGTTCACTGTATTACCTAGGGACCAGTTAATCAACAATAATTCAGAATAGTATTTTAAATATAATTTAATCTATAGGTAACAGTGATTATGTCCAACGGGAAAAAGCCATCCTGATGTTGAACATCAGTGTCCTCCTGCCTCAACCACATAAGGCCTTTGGCCCTAGTTTAAAATTGTTGTTTATTCAGAATAAATTTTGAAAATTCTGACAGGACCATCAGCAATGAAAGAGGACCACGACATTTTGGGGGCTGGTGGTCCACTGGGCCAGTGCTCCAGAAAGTTAATTTCTAACCCTGAAGTGGTGAGATGAGTGAACAGTTAAGCGCAAAGGTGATCTGGTTAATGGAGTTCGAAAAAAATTGAAATTCGATGTTGTACAATTCTTTATTATGCAGATCCAAAGGAGTGGTTTGGGGTGTTTAAGCCCTCCCCCTCGGAAATTAAAAAAATCTTTTTTAGGGATTTCCTTATGAACTGGTTACACACTGAGGGACAAACAGTGCCCAATATGCCTTAGATTGCAGGAGAAAGCCTCTGAAAATTAAATATTCCCCTGGGGCGGGCTTCTTGGACCCCGCGCTTCACTGAAATATTCCTTTGTTTTAAAAAAAAAAGTTTCAAAACCCCTGTTAGTGATAAGCTAGATCTGCCCCTGTTTTGAACATCATAACAGTAGGGGCCTACATGACAAATCAACTTAACTGCCAGTACCTAGAAAATATTCAATTCATTTTCAAATATTGTTTTATCATGATCACTAAAGTCATCAACTTCACTTTCAACCAGTGACTCCTGAATTTGATCATCTGAATCACTGTCACTGCTCACTCGTTGGCGCTTTGAGCCTCCATGCTGAAACAGGCCACTATTAGTTGATGAAGTTTCACTATTTAGGATAGCAGTGCTTCACTACTGTCCTAAAATCTTTCCACTCCTTGTGGACTTTTGACTCTTCATAGCCTGCTTGCTCTGCAGTACTAGAAAAATGTTGTCCTTCATAGAAGTGACATCAGCTGTGATGTTGTCTTCATCCTAGTTTGCGAAACCCAAGTCTCCGGCCGTCTGGGCAATTCTGGCAGTAGCAGATGGTCACAGAGCTGCTAGCAGTGCTGAAGACAGTTCACAGCTTCCCATCCCCTAGACATACAATGATTTACTACTACTACTAGCTATGTCCCCCCCCCCCCCCCCCAGGACTGCGTCCAGAGGGCCGTCTGTCTACTCGTTGGCGTAGCCGCACCGGTGGGCCTGGATAAAGCGGATCTGAGTCCTAATAGCTGACAGTGCTCAAGCCCTGGTACTGTGGCGAACGGGTGCGGCTCATGCTCCTGGTCCACATCACCCAAATCACCTGGGTATTGATCTCGGCTGAACGTTATTTTGCGTTTGACTCCCTATTTGAACTATTTAGGGACAACCCCTGCAGGTTTTATCATCCAGTTCCTACGGGATTGTAAACTTTATTATATATTTTAATTATTAGACATAGACCTGTAGTTTTTACACAATCACTCCAGTTTCATGGAGATATAGTGACTTGATAAATCGTTCATTTTATAATCATATTATCATATCAAACTTTTTAAACTGAATATTTTAGTGCGAACATGCTGTTAGTAGCTTTGTCTTTTCTCAACCACTTTTACTATACAATATTGGATATTGTATTACTAGGAATTTTCACTTAAATGGCCATACTGGCCGAGAAGTGAAGTGAAAAAGATATTTACTTACTGGGCTGAACGTGATCAACTGCCTATCATCGTCAACATCAACCGGGGGCTCCGTAACCCTGGTTGGTGTTGGTGGCAGGTGTAAGTGGGGTCTGGTACTCCACGTGGTAGCAGGCTGCTTGGGTGGCAGTACTGCGGTCGCGTGCACGTCCTGGGACACCGACGTCGACTGTCGCAACATAGGGAAGGGACGGCTGCTCGAAAGGGAGCAGACCGGCAGGGGGACGCGGAGGACGACCTACAGTGGCCGTCAGCCCGGACAGAGCAGCAACCCCCCCTCTTCGATGGCCTGGGAGGCTCAGATTAGGTTGAACCACAATTTTTTCTCTTCGGATATGATTGGCAGTGGGCCGGCATTGGACCTGTTCTCAAAATATTTTTACACAAAAATATATCAAGCATTATTTGTTTCTATTGTTATTTATTTGTTTTGACACAACACTGTTTTGTGACTTAAATTATAATTATTTTTGTCATCTTTTTATGTAAATTTATATTATGTAACGGCGCTGGCGCTGTCTCAGGTTCTTAGAATGTATATATACTCAATACGCATCATGTTATCTATCATCAATCGTTTTTATCTCAATGCCTTAGTGGGACATACTGTTATCAGTTTAGTCTTTTTACCTTATCACTCTCACTGTTCAAGATATCGGGGGGGGAAGGGTGTCACCTCCGCGTGGTCCTCCCTGGGCAACTTCTTAGAAGGCCAAGCACACCCAAACCTTTCATCGAACCAGGTTTTTCTATTTTTTTGACGTGAAGTTTTTTGTGTTTGCTTCCCGGTGGTTTTTGCACTGAGGTTGTTATGTTTATTTTCGAATAGTTTTTAGTTCAAATTTTTTATATATTCTCTATATATTCATATTTATATATTTTATATATTTTTTCATTGTACTTGTGGTGCCTTACAGTGCTCTCACGGATTATGATCCCTCTGTCGTGCTAGTTCTCGATGACAGACCCGATCCCCAGCTGTGGGGGCATTGTGGGTCTACTCATAATTCCTCTATGATTTGGTTTTTGTGTTTGCAGTGGTTTCTCTTTGGCATCCTGGCGATGGACGGGATGTCCGAAAGAAACCATTGCCATATAATTATTTTTTCACTTTATCGTTTTAAAAGTTTCTCTGTGGCATCCTGGCGGATAATGAAGCATGTCATAGAGAAGCCATTGCCGTACAATTAACCTGTGGTGACTTACGGTGTCCTCACGGTTTGTGATCGCTCTGTGATGTCCTCCAATATCAGAGACCTTATTACCAACTGTGGGGGCACTGTAAGTCTTTAATTTTTGAGAATTTTTTGTGGTTTCTTGATTTCTCTGGCCATACTGGCCGAAAAGTGAAGTAAAGAAGACATTTACTTACTTACTTAATGGTTTCTCTGTTCATTGTTTATGTCATTCATATTTATGTCTAAATGGGTTTATTTTTTTTCATTATAGTATATAGTATTATAGTATATATTATATATTTGTTTTGACAATGACACTGTTTTGACTTAGACTTGTAGTTTTTACACAATCACTCCAATTTCATGGAGATATAGTGACTTGAAAAGTCGTTCATTTTAAATTCACTTCATATTTTACATTATTTATACTGATATTTTATACCCATTGAACTGTGTTGTAGTGCAGGCGCTTCAACATGTCATCAGACTCGTTACATATAGGTGCCAGGAGCATCGTCATCTTATCATATCAAACACTTTAAATTGAATATTTTAGTACGAACATGCTTTTATTAGCTTTATCTTTCCTTTACTACTTTAACTATACAATATGGGATATTGTAATACCTGGAATTTTCACTTAAATGGCCATACTGGCCGAAAAGTGAAGTAAAGCAAATATTTTACTTACTTACTTACTTACTGTTCAAGATATCATATTGTTTTAGTCTGAATTGTCATTTAAATAGCCATACTGGCCGAAAAATGACGTTAAAAAGATATTTTACTTACTTACTTACCGGGTCCCGTCACGGCCTGGGATCAGCGACAGGCTCACCTGTCTTCTCCGTAGGCTTAGTAGCCTTCTTCGTGGTGAGTATGTCTTCTTTTTCGATTGAGTCTTATCAGACATAATGCTGATAGATGTTCTCATAACAGTTGATTTATTTAGTTCAAGTGAATATGTCAATTGCGAGAATATGAATGACACCAGATAGGTGTCGACAGGGGTCCTTTATAGACTTTGTATGCCCTCGAACGGTAGCCAATCACCCCCGAGTAGGCCCTGAAAAAGCGTACGCGTACGTCATAGTAAGACCCCATGTCTTAATATTGCATTTTTCCTTGCTGGGCCCATATTTTGTGCTTCCTGGGCAAGTAAAAACCGCACAGAACTCAGATTATAATTGCATTTCATGAATTCCCACTAATGTAGAGTGTTAAATTGACAAAAACAACCTTTATTTAAAATAGTAGAAACGATGAATAACATATTGGAAACTGGTACTCGTTAATTTAATGTGGGCGCATTATTCCAAAGAAAATACTTTTATCACTACAGAGCCATGAATGTATACAACTACACTGGTGTGCATAGTGCACCGAACAGACATAACTACACTGTTGGACCCAAAACTTCTAACAAATTAGAATTATATTAATATGACGCATGCTACACAAATATGATAATAATCTGAACCGTAACAGGCGATAGACTTGTTTATCAGCTGTCTAACCCTAATACTAACCCTTGTCAGGATCAGGAAACCTTCTAGGTACGCAATCAGTCGAATTCATCTTGCTCTGCACAGTGACACAATTGGAAAAGTCACTCTTGTTAAAGTTTGTACATCCGGACAGACCGTAGAATTGTATGTTAGATTAACAAAAACGCTAATAAAAATCACAATTATATTACGCTTCATTATATAATTGATACATTTTAATAAAGGGTTGTTTTTGTTAATCTAATTAATCTAATTAATTAATTAATTAATCTAATTTTTGTTAATCTAATTAGGCTCAGTTTACAGCCTGAGCCTAATCTCAAACTATATGGACAACAGCTACCTGTGAAAGAGCAGGTCAAATTTCTTGGTCTTTTTTTCGACAGGAAGCTCAGTTTTATTCCACACATCAAATATATGAAAGATAAGTGTAGGAAAGCATTACAATTACTACGAGTTATATCCAGCAAGGATTGGGGTGGTGACCGGACAACCTTACTGAGGATTTACCGGTCTCACATCAGATCCAAACTGGATTATGGTTGTATTGTTTATGGTTCAGCGAGACGATCGTACTTAGCAGTACTTGATCCAATCGCGAACCAAGGTTTGAGATTATGCTCAGGGGCATTTCGAACATCACCCATCGAAAGTCTTCAGGTGGAGACCGGTGAGCCCTCTTTAGAGACTCGCCGGTTGAAGCTGAGCCTGCAATACTATATGAAAATGAAAGCAAATCCTGAGAACCCGGCATACTCGTGTGTTGTCAACCCTGAATACAAGAGATTGTTTAATAACAAGCCAGAGACTATACCTCCTTTGGGTATAAGACTCCAACCCCATCTGGAGGACATGGAGGTGGAGCTCGATGCAATTAGCGTTATGCGCCCACCAGAGTGTCCACCTTGGCTTCTTCAACAACCTAATATACTTTTTAACCTCTCAGATCTCAGGAAAGGAGACACCTGTCCCCTTGTCTTCCAGAGCATGTTGCTAGAGCTATTTTGTAGATTTCCGAGGCACCGGAAGGTGTATACTGACGGATCAAAGGAAGACAAGAGGACAGCTATGTCCTTTGTCTGTGATGATCATGAATTTAGCTGCCGCATCAACGATGAGGCTTCAATTTGCACAGCAGAGCTGTTAGCTATTGAAGCTGCCATCGAATACATCTGGGATAGTAGTGACGAGGAGTTCATGATCATCACAGACTCGCTATCTTCATTGCAGGCTCTCAAGAGTAAAAAACTCAACAACCCAATTTTTTCCAATATTTTGCATATGTGTCACTACTTGTCTGGGCACAAGGACATTATTTTTTGCTGGGTACCCAGCCATATTGGAATACAGGGCAATGAACGGGCTGATGTTTTGGCCAAGGCTGCCCTGGATAAGACGAAACAGTTTTATTATATACCATATACTGATTTCAAGTACAACATCTCTGTCTACCTTGATGACATTTTGCAAGGTGAATGGGACATCAATGTCACCAGCAAATTGTTCGAGGTACAACCAATCATTAAGCAATCTTTTACACCAATGGAACGCCGAAGAGATGACGTTGTCTTATGCAGGGCCAGAATAGGCCATGCCTATTTCACAAACGGCTATTTATTGAGAGGAGAATTGCGACCTATGTGCTGCAATACTCGTCTCACTGTAAGACATGTCCTTCTCAGTTGTGCGAAATATGCGCACATCAGAAGGGAGTATTTTGCATTTAATTCCTTATTTGAGCTATTCAGGGACACCCCTGCTGGTTTTATTATTCAATTCCTTCTGGAATGTAACCTATATTCTATGTTTTAATTATTAGACTTAGACTTGTAGTTTTTACACAATCACTCCAATTTCATGGAGATATAGTGACTTGATAAGTCGTTCATTTTATAATAACTTCATATTTTACATTATTTATACTGATATTTTTATACTCATTAAACTGTGTTGTAGTGCAGGCGCTACAACACGTCATCAGACTCGTTACATATAGGTGCCAGGAGCATCGTCATCTTATCATATCAAACACTTTAAACTGAATATTTTAGTACGATCATGCTTTTATTGGCGTTGTCTTTCCTTTACTACTTTAACTATACAATATGGGATATTGTAATACCTGGAATTTTCACTTAAATGGCCATACTGGCCGAAAAGTGAAGTAAAGCAAATATTTTTAGCTCCCGCCGTCACCGTAGATGAGACGGAGGGAGCTATGGATTCTACCTCCGTTTTTTTTTTGGCCTCTTCTTTTGCCTATATCTTTGTAAGAAAATAAGCTAGGATAACAATTTTTGGTACTTTCAGGTGGCTAATGGACAGGTTAAAATATTTTTAATCTGAATTCAATACGCAAGGTTGCAGAGGAGAAATTGTTGATGTTACGGCGTTGGGCCGTCCGTAAACAATTCGTTTCCGGAGCATATCTCTGAAAGTACTTGTCCGATTTTCTTCAAATTTTACACACAACACCCCTAGGGGGTCTAGTTGTGCCTTTTGGGGTATTTGAACTTTGACCTACTTCTGGTTCAGAACTATGACCTATTTAGACGTTTTGACGCGCACTTCGTTTCCGGGGGGGGGAGGGTGTTACCTCCACGTGGTCCTCCTGGTAACTTCTTTTAGAAGGCTAAACACACCCTCAACCTGTTTGCCGTGGGTTGCACCACGTATAGGTGGGAGAAGGGATCCTGGTGGTTGAGGGCGTAGGAGCCTGCGGACTCCATACTCCCGACACACCACTTTGGCCCTTATCTCATTGAGACGGGTGGTCTGGTGGGCCCGGCCAGATCAATCGGCTGGTCTCGTTGATTTGGTGTTCATACTTGTTTATTATTTATCGTTTCGCCTCATCTCATCATCAAAGACGTATGTATACAGGTAGCGCTTTTTCATTACTATATACACGAATCTGAACACCAAATCACGTTGCTCATGGGATAATCAAGTGAATGGATGTGTACTGCGGTTATTGCAACTGCTGTTCTTTTGCTATGAGTATATCACCCTGGTGGCTCTGACAATTCTTCCTGCTGGTTACAGCGGGCAGACTGTCCCCTGGTAGGGCTCCATGGCGGGTGGAGCGTCAGGGTGATGAAAAACAATACTAATCCATTATGGCTGATGATCCTTCACCCCCGCCCAACACCAGCAAAGTGAAAAAAAGAAAGAAGGCAGAACAAAATAATACATCAGATGATGACACAGATGCCGAATTTATTGCAAGATACACAAAAATTGCGACTGAGATGAAAAAAGCTAAAATCATGTTTCCACGGTTCCTGTTGATGATGTTTGGAGATGAGGACAAATCCCTCTCCAGACTCTCAACATTTGCCGTACAAAAAGGCATAGAGGGCTTGGTTGGAGAGCCTAAGAACATCAAAAGGCTTAGGTCTGGCGACCTCTTAATTGAGGTCGACAGAGAAACCTACTCCACCAAGCTCTTGGCAATCAAAGAAATAGCTGGAATTCCTGTGAAGGTTTCCCCTCACAGGACTTTAAACACCTCAAAGGGTGTCATACGAACTCAAGAAATCAAAAACACCACCAATGAAGAACTTAAAACACAATTAAAAAGACAAGGAGTATCCGATGCCAGAATTATTACAATAAAAAAGAATGGAGATACAATCAAATTAAATACAGCGGTGCTCACATTCAACTTTCCAAAGCCACCGGCTGATATTAAAGTTGGATTTGAGCTATGCCCTATACAACTATACATACCACACCCTTTGAGGTGTTTCAAGTGCCAACAATTTGGACACCATCAGGAAGGCTGCAAGAGAGAGCGTGTCTGTGGACGCTGTGGTCAATCGACAGAACATCCTGACTCCTCTTGCACCTACCCAATAAAATGTGCCAACTGTGGCGGGAACCACACAGCCTATTCCAAAGATTGCCCCCGATGGAAAACGGAGAAAGAGATCCAACGTATCCGAACGGAATGGAAGATCTCTTTCCCAGAAGCTCGTAAAATTGTTGAAGGGGTTAACAAACAACCATCATTTGCCAATGTTGTCGCGAAGCAGGTTGTGTCGGTTGGTTGCCAGACTGATGCAGTAGAGATCAGATCTGCAACTGGTGCAACAAATGTTTCCGCAACACCTGCATCCTTTTCATCAAAACCTAATACAAGCAAAGATACCTCCACTGCCAAAAAACAAACTATGATCAATAAAAATACAACAACAGCAGCTACCCCTACTGCCCCAAAGCCACTGGCAAATAGGGATTCAAAACAAACAAAAAATGGCAAAACAAATAGTAAAGATAAGAACAAAGAAACAGTAAATAAACCACCAGTAGCTGAACAAACAAAACAAATTAACAAGAAAAGCACAAATAAAGGCAGTGGTCGAATGCCCAAGGGCACTGATGACCCGATCGCTACGTATAATAGATACGAATCCATGGAGTGTGTAGATGGTGATGAAAGCAGCGATAGCGAGGTATTTGTATCTCCCGACACCGTCTCTGCACTCCAAGCACAGATAAAACCAGGGAGGCATAAAAATTCATAATGGCCCACAAAATTATACAATGGAATTGTCGAGGTTTAAGATCTAATTACAATGACCTGGCTATTCTTCTGCAGGAACACAGCCCATCGGCTGTGTGCCTGCAGGAGACTAACTTAAAACCTAACACTAACATAAGTTTTGAAAACTATACAATAGTCAATTGTTTTGGCCCTGCCAATAATGAGAGGGCCTGCTGGGGTGTCTCTATCCTTGTGAAGGACGGAACACCACATCAACATATCGCATTAAAAACTAATTTACAGGCTGTGGCGGTTAACATAAACTGTCACAGGCCAATGACGATATGCTCTGTTTATTTACCGCCAAACCGCTCAGTAGATGTTGTGGAATTGAGGCAGCTGATAAAACAATTGCCCAAACCCTTCATGCTACTGGGAGATTTCAGGGGGGGAAGGATGTCACCTGCGCGTGGTCCCCCCTGGGCAACTTCTTAGAAGTCCAAGCACACCCAAACCTTCATTGAACCAGGTTTTGTTATTTTTTTGACGTGAAGTTTTTTGTGTTTGCTTTCCGGTGGTTTTTGCACTGAGGTTGTTATGTTTTTTTTCGAATAGTTTTCAGTTTAAATTCTTTATATATTCATATTTATATATTTTATATATTTTTTCATTGTACTTGTGGTGCCTTACAGTGCTCTCACGGATTGTGATCGCTCTGTCGTGCTAGTTCTCGATGACAGACCCGATCCCCAGCTGTGGGGGCATTGTGGGTCTACTCATAGTTCCTCTATGATTTGTTTTTTTTGTGTTTGCAGTGGTTTCTCTTTGGCATCCTGGCGATGGACGGGATGTCCGAAAGTGCCATATAATTATTTTTTCACTTTATTGTTTTAAAGGTTTCTCTGTGGCATCCTGGCGGATAATGCAGCATGTCATAGAGAAGCCATTGCCGTACAATTAGCCTGTGGTGACTTATGGTGTCCTCACGGTTTGTGATCGCTCTGTGATGTTCTTTAATATCACAGACCTTGTTACCAACTGTGGGGGCACTGTAAGCCTTTAATTTTTGAAAAAAAGTTTGTGGTTTAATGATTTATCTGGCCATACTGGCCGAAAAGTGAAGTAAAGAAGACATTTCACTTACTTACTTAATGGTTTCTCTGTTCATTGTTTATGTCATTCATATTTATGTCTAAATGGGTTTACTTTTTTTTTTTTTTATTATAGTATATAGTATTATAGTATATATTATATATTTGTTTTGACAATTACACTGTTTTGACTTAGACTTGTAGTTTTTACACAATCACTCCAATTTCATGGAGATATAGTGACTTGAAAAGTCGTTCATTTTATAATCACTTCATATTTTACATTATTTATACTGATATTTTTATACTCATTAAACTGTGTTGTAGTGCAAGCGCTTCAACATGTCATCAGACTCGTTACATATAGGTGCCAGGAGCATCGTCATCTTATCATATCAAACACTTTAAACTGAATATTTTAGTACGAACATGCTTTTATTAGCTTTGTCTTTCCTTTACTACTTTAACTATACAATATGGGATATTGTAATACCTGGAATTTTCACTTAAATGGCCATACTGGCCGAAAAGTGAAGTAAAGCAAATATTTTACTTACTTACTGGGAGATTTTAACGGGCACCACACAATGTGGGGCTCTAGGGACATCAACCCACGGGGCAGAATAATAGAAGACTTCCTCTCAGAGGAAAATCTCTGCATTTTTAATGATGATACTACCACCTATTTGCACTGACGGATCAAAGGAAGACAAGAGGACAGCTATGTCCTTTGTCTGTGATGATCATGAATTTAGCTGCCGCATCAACGATGAGGCTTCAATTTGCACAGCAGAGCTGTTAGCTATTGAAGCTGCCATCGAATACATCTGGGATAGTAGTGACGAGGAGTTCATGATCATCACAGACTCGCTATCTTCATTGCAGGCTCTTAAGAGTCAAAAACTCAACAACCCAATTGTTTCCAATATTTCGCATATGTGTCACTACTTGTCTGGGCACAAGGACATTGTTTTCTGCTGGGTACCCAGCCATATTGGAATACAGGGTAATGAATGGGGTGATGTTTTGGCCAAGGCTGCCCTGGATAAGACAAAACAGTTTTATTATATACCATATACTGATTTCAAGTATAACATCTCTGTCTACCTTGATGATATTTTGCAAGGTGAATGGAACATCAATGTCACCAGCAAATTGTTCGAGGTACAACCAATCATCAAGCGATCTTTTACACCAATGGAACGCCGAAGAGATGACGTTGTCTTATGCAGGGCCAGAATTGGCCATGCCTATTTCACAAACAGCTATTTATTGAGAGGAGAATTGCGACCTATGTGCTGCAATACTCGTCTCACTGTAAGACATGTCCTTCTCAGTTGTGCGAAATATGCGCACATCAGAAGGAAGTATTTTGCATCTAATTCCTTATTTGAGCTATTCAGGGACACCCCTGCTGGTTTTATTATTCAATTCCTTCTGGAATGTAACCTATATTCTATGTTTTAATTATTAGACTTAGACTTGTAGTTTTTACACAATCACTCCAATTTCATGGAGATATAGTGACTTGATAAGTCGTTCATTTTATAATAACTTCATATTTTACATTATTTATACTGATATTTTTATACTCATTAAACTGTGTTGTAGTGCAGGCGCTACAACACGTCATCAGACTCGTTACATATAGGTGCCAGGAGCATCGTCATCTTATCATATCAAACACTTTAAACTGAATATTTTAGTACGATCATGCTTTTATTGGCTTTGTCTTTCCTTTACTACTTTAACTATACAATATGGGATATTGTAATACCTGGAATTTTCACTTAAATGGCCATACTGGCCGAAAAGTGAAGTAAAGCATTTTACTTACTTACTTACTTACCAGGATGCATCTTGAAAAATTCGACTCGATCAAATTCAAAATGGCCCCCTATCGGCCATTATTTACTTTCACATGCCCAATATTTTGCAAACTGTGTTAGATGTTAGTCCATTACTATAAAACAAAATTTGAGGTTTCGGGGGAGAATGCACCCTAAGTTTTTAACTAATTTATATCGAATTCAAAATGACCGTAAATCAGCTATTAGCAAGAATTTATTAACCAAGAATGTAGCACTGAATCTATGCTGATATTCCAATTTATTGTATTTTTGAAAGTACTGTAGTTCCGTTGTTTGTGGGCCGATTTTGATTTTTAAAAGCGCGATTTGGAGAGATGTATGCCCACTTGTCCATGGTAGTTTGAGTTTCGCAGTTTAGTTAACACGTACACGCTAGGCGTCGCTTGAATCACAGTGGTATACCGCTGCTGATGCATCTTTCTCGCGATGCATGCACACTGTCTGTCGACTACTCCAATGGGGATCTTGCCTAATTATCATAATATATGACTGAGCTGTTTCCTATTGGAGGAGCGGTCCACACGTCAGACTAGGGAATAAGCTGGTGGAACACGTGCGCGTTCAGCACATGGCTAGGATCTCACAAAGGCGTCATTGTCAGCTTGTCTTATCTGGTGCTGTGGTTAAGTACATATCTGATACAGATGGGATCTGCTCCTGGTATCCACACGAGTATTCATGAGCATATATCTACCAACAAGATGCTGCTATACATAGCCCACTTCCCCCGATCGAAAGCCAGTCACTCTGCTGGACGATTATATATACGTCTAAACCCTTTGAAAGTTGTGGCTCGTAAACAGTTCAGTAGCAGGTTTTAAAATCACCATGATCGTGTATATGTACTATCAGATTATCGAGCCTATCAATGATGCTAAATATACATGATGCCATATGTCTATTATTATAATTGTAGAAGTGAAGTCATGAATACAAATACTCCCGTTAAAAATGTTTTTGAATACGAATACATCACTGTCCAGATGTAATCGAATACAAATACATGTAAAATATACCTATAGTGGCAAGATGTAATGAAAAAGCAGTAATAATAGAAGAATAATAATGTAATGCACGAGGAAGGTAAAATTATGTCATTCACAGAAATAGTGTGTTTTTATGTATCCTGATACATTGGTTCAACATTGAATTAATGTTTAGAATGTAGGTACAGACGAATAAGTCTGTGATGACTTGTCTTTGTGTCAACAAAATATTGTCTGTCTGTTCGTAGTACAGCATTAAATGCCGTTTACCACTAGTGAAATACGATGACATTTAGGGCTATACTAAGTCCCAGTTGTAGACCCATAGCATAAATTCTGCGACGCTGGCCCAACATAAATCTAACACTGCATGGATCAACTTATCGTGTTTTACTGAGAAGGTGAGGAGGATGTTGTTGGAGGCCTGGAGACGATGACGGCCGTGGTTTGTGAGTACGGTACTCTTATCACATATTGCAATGTTGTCATCAAAAAGAGGGTGAACGGATTTGTCTGTTAACATGTTAAGGGAGTAGGCTCAGGCATAGTATTATGTCACAGCGCACAGGCCGCAGATTTATGACACACACATCTTTAGTCAATCGCTCTTTTTCAAAACTTACCTGTACAACGTTATGCGTGTAAGATCCTAGCAAGAAGAAAATATATAGGGGCTTAAATCAGTTGTGTTTCAATAACACGTTTTATTGTTCCACTTCTCTGTTTTGATAAATACAGGAATTTTAAATAGTATTTAAATACAATACGAATACTTGTATTCATAATTTGTCATGAATACTCAGAAAATTGTCAGGAGCCACCATTCAATCTCCAATGGGGGACTGGAGTATATTTGAAATAAATACTTTGAGATTGATTTTTCATGGAATAAATAATTGTCTGAAGGATATGCTGTAACTAAATATTTAATCACCTTAAAAAACATTTTTTTTCTTGTCTCCGCCCGGCAACTTAAAAAGATGCCTAAATTGGTGAAAACATATTTATAAACTGATCGGAGACTACTCGGTGATAAAGGGTTAATCTGGATCACGTTCGCCAATTATACAGACTGTAGGGAAGCATGTCTTGACTTTTGCCGCAAACAACATCAGCCATGCGTCAGCCAACCACATTACCAGCCTGTCACATCACCTTCACCCCGTATGATACAACAGAACGATTTGACACAGTGGTGAGATGATCAAAATTGAAGATATTGGCCAAATGGTAAACAATCCTTGGGTAAACCAACAGTGATTGCTGGATGAGGATGTAGATGTCGATCCGGGGGAGAAGGGGGGGGGATAAAGAAACCACCCGACCGGCACGAGGCAGCCCAGTAAACACAAAATATTTGTATATCATTCATACAACGTTGGTCCAACGTCTTTCGTTGGTCCTAAATTGAATAAATATTATACATATGTTTTGTGTTTCCTGTGAATGGCTCATTAGATATTGTTTTAATGTTGGTACATCGCTCAGGACCTTATTATGGCTGAATGTTTACACGGAATAAAATTTCGTTGATGGATTTTTATTTTTATTTTAGTAAGAAACTACACTGACGCGTTTGCTTCATGGTATAAAGTTAGTCCTATCACTATTGTGAGCGAGGAAGTGTGTGTGTGGGGGGGGGGGGGGGGATTTCACCTTTAGCTAAAATAATATCTTAACATTACAAAGTACTTGATAGAAAGTTATGTTTTAGGGGAAATATATTATTTTGAAAAGTTATTATACATTAGTCAAAATAAAATGACAAAAATGGTGATCCCGAGTGAGAGCCTCTTTAGCAAAAAGGGACGACGTAGCCGCATCAATTGTGATGGATATGCGATTTAAACAACTACAGCAATTATTGGCAACGCTTGGTATGTTAATGCGCATTTATTAAAAATCGTGTTATAAATTGAATGGAGATCGTGTTTTTATTATGTCATAATGCCGGGCAGTGAGGCGAGAATAAGTGGCCCGCTGGAGACGCTTTGATATCTTTGTATATTATAATGCGGTATAATAATATTTCATAGAAATCGTGTTATAAATTTGTAAAGAACGTATTGTATAACGCGATTCACTTATAACACGATTTGACTCATTGGACCCCAACGATCGTGTTATAACGATGTTCACCTGTACTAAGTGACCAATGAGTTTCAATTGAATTTCTTTGATGTGACTTGCACTTCCCCAGTTAACATGTCGACCCGTTGTTGTGTTAATGTTTGCCCACTTCGACGGTGGCCCAACATTAACCCAACATTGGGTGGAGGTCTGATGTTTGCTGAGTTGCCATAAACCCCGCAAGTTTACAACGTTGTCCCGATGTTGTTTCAATGCTGTCACCCTTTGCAACACATTGGCACAGTATTGAAAATATTAACGTTCGGTCAACGTATCTGTCGTGTTTGCTGGGCAACATTGAAGACTAGCAGTTACAGTATGTGTTTTATAATCTATCAGCATAGGTCAGAGAGAGAGCATCACAGGGTCATCTTAGCGGTATATTGGAGCTCTGTAGTTTTATGACGGATGTGATGCTGCTGCTGACAATAACATCCAACAGTAGGGGCAGCAGCAACGATGTCTATCAACATGTGCCAAATTTGGCACAGCTGCATAATTAGAGACTGCAGCGCACCGTTGCGAGAAACTGGTGTACTAAGACAGCATCCGACACCCTTAGTTTTTGATGGAATAAACGGCTGAGAGTAGTCCCCTTTCAGAGAAGTTATACCCTCCGATGTATCAGCTAGTGACAAAAAAATACCTTCCATATGTAGACAGGATGATAATCTACAAGTGGATATGTTTGATATCGCTGTGCGTTGTATAGTTTTTATCACAGGGGACATTAGTTTTTGGCATTTTACAGCATCTGAAGTGCTACATTCTTGGTTAATAAATTCTTGCTATTAGTTAACTCGACTGGCCTGATATGGGGTGATCCGTGCCAGGTAGGTGGACCATTACTGGGATACTGATTAGGATCATACTTACTTACTTACCTCGGCTGTAGAGCCGGGGCACCCAAGGCCGAGGGCAGGGCCCGGGCCAAAGCAGCTTCAAATATCATCGAGATCCTACGATCCAAATCGACGGGCACCGTGTCAGTGTCGGTGCGCCCGACACTGTCACGCCGTCGTGGATCGGCGACATCAAAAGTCCCGACTGTGGCATGGGTGATGGGGATGGACACAGGCAGAGACATGTCTCTGTCTGGCCTACTCCCTGTCGCCCCCGCTGTAGAGCGGGGAGACTCACCGTCAGGCTGCGTAGGCAGGCTGGCTCCACTACTAGACGGTCCAGGCCTGTCAGGCGCTGGCGATCTCTTTTTCTTTCTCTTAATTTTATCGCTACGGCGATCAGTGGATTTGTCATTCATTTTTGATATAGAGGTGTTGTCTTTGCAATTGCGAGTATGGAAAAGACGCATAGGCTGGGAAGCCAGCCGAATTTATAACTCCCACGCCGCCGTCATAGTAAGCCACCCGGCCACTAGACTGGCGAGAAGTTGAGATTTCCCAGCCGACAGCAGATTCTGTGTTTTCTGTCGAGCTGAAAATCGTATATAACTCGAGTTAAATCGCATTGTATGGATTCCCATTAATATCGTATGTTAGATTAACAAAAACAACCCTTTATTAAAACTGACTACATATAGGTGCCACATCATAATATTATAAAACTTTTAAATCTGAATATTTTAGTGTGAATATGCTGTTATTAGTTTGATCTTTTCTTTGCCACTTTTACTATACAATGAGGGATATTGTAATGCTAGGAATTGTCACTTAAATGGCCATAGTTGCCGAAAAGTGACCTAAAAAGACATTTTACTTACCCCGGAAAGCCTTGGAATTTTTTCACTGGAGGTGTATGAACTGTGATTACGGTGTCTTGCGGCCATTATTGACTATAATATGTGTAATATCTGGAAAACCATGCAAGGTTGCTGGACTGTTACTGTTGAACAAAATGTGTGGTTTCTGGCAGGGTTTTGCCTTGAAAAATTTAGCTAGATTAATGATATCATCAAACTTTAACTAGATTAAATTTTAAATGAAAGACGTGCGGTCATTTCTGCAAATGATTTTTTGAGGCCTATTTCCGTGGCCGAAGGGCCTTGTTTAATTTACCAAAATCAGTTTTGTTGTATGGAAAAATGTAAAGCACAAAGCGAATGGACATTGTTGTTACAATAGCAGGCCGCCATCTGTACTGTTGGCCAGGTATTTAAGTATTATTCAGCCATGTGTTGCATAGCTCCTCTGATCAATAACCGTTTGGGTTTGAGGTCACTTTAGATTTATGTCTCTTTTAAATAATTGCAAAATGAATAAAACCCGAAGATTCGAAGATCAAACAGCTTGAATAAAGGAGTTTTAAAGTTTTTGAAAGTCTTTTTGATACAAATTATTATATTCCTGGTATAAGAAAAAATACATTATTTCTGCAGTGATTTTGTTTTAGCTGCTGCTGGAACTGAGGCTAGTGCAGTTTATAGCAGGACAATTTGGTTGATATGTGGTACGGAATCTTTTATAGCTTCAAATTGGATCTGGAGGCGATATTTTTTAGCCCCTATACGAGTTGACTGTCAAAGAATAGTTATGGAACATGAGGCTGCTTATTTATAGCTCATCTGGACGTATGTTTACTACACTATATCAATTATATTTTCTCCCGATATATTACAAGCCTGTTTTCCTATATAATTCTCACCAATTTTTCTATATTTAGGCCACTATGTTTAATTTCTCTGTTTTAGATCAGAAAAAGTCCAAAATCTAATGAGGGAGGGCGGTAAAAATAACATTTGAGAAAAAAAACCACCTACTTTCGGAAAAGTTAATGAGGGCAACCAAAAAAAAACATTGGACATATATAAAAAAAGTTAATGAGGGTGACGAAATAAAAAGAAGAAGAAAAAAACATAGCTGGAAAAAATATTTTTTATCTCTCGAAATAAACTTGTTTTTTTTTTCGAAATGTTTTTTATTATCTCCTGAAATTGACTGGTTTTTTTCGGAAATTGGCAACAATCTAATGCGCGCAGGAATAAAAACACATGTTATTTTTTGGTAATGCGCGGCCTAAATCTAATGCGCATGCTCATCTAAAACAGAGAAAAAAACATAGTAGCCTTAGCTATGCCAGCAACTCCCAATGTAAAGCCTTTGCTAACAACCAGTAACATCAGAATCACCATTACCATCACAGAATCTACATTAATAATAATAATGGTGAGTTTACATTACCCTGGACCACAAATTAATGTCTTTTTATTGTCCTTTGTTTATAGTCCTTTGTTTAACCACAATCATCACTGGTGATGCTTTATACAAATCATGCATGGTTTAACGCTGGTCTACTCTGCTAGTCCAATATAAAACCAACCTTATCTGCTTTCGTATTTCAAACATCAAGGTGAAGAATTATAGACCGACTGTTGCATAAATAGCTTAGATAAGGTTTTAACTTGCCCAATACTGTCCTTTAAATACATTGTTACATTTACTGAGCAGACAATAGGCCAATTATATTGACTGTCCCAGCAAACACAGGATCAATTTTAACATATAATATATATATATTATATAAGGCCATAAATGATATCATGAATGATAACAGGCCTTGCTAAGTTACTCCCAGCAAACACAGCATCAATGTTAACATTGATGCTGGAACAAAATTACGGATGGCAGGCTATTCCAACATGATTTTTAGCTCATCCGGCCTTTAGGCCTAAGATAAGCTTATGCCATCGTGTGTCGTCTGTTGTCTGTCGTCTGTCCACAATTCACAAGAAATGCTTCTCCTCCCTCAATTTTTATCCGATTTCAATTTTGTTTGGTTTGTTTGAAAGAGCTTGTGCCTGTGCATTAAACTTTCTCACGGATTTGATAAATTTTAATTATTAATTAACTTATGACCTAATTAGGGCACTCGGTCCAACATTCACAAGAAAATACTTCTCCCTCAATTCTTATCCAATTTCAATTCTGTTTGTTTTGTTTTGAAAGAGCTTGTGCTGGTGCATTAAATATCCTCACGGATTTCAGAAATTTTAATTATTAACTAACTTATGACCTAATTAAAACCTAATTAGGACACTCTGTCCACAATTCACAAGAAATGCTTCTCCTCCCTCAATTCTTATCTGCTTTCAATTACCGTATGTCTGGTTTGTTTAAAAGAGCTTGTGCATTAAACTTCCTCACAGATTTGAGAAATTGTAATTATTAATTAACTTATGACATAATTAAGATCTTATTTGGGCACTCTGTCCACAATTCACAAGAAATGCTTCTCCTCCCTCAATTTTTATCTGATTTCAATTTTGCTTAGTTTATTTGAAAGGGCTCGTGCATGTGCATAGAACTGCCTCACGGATTTCAGAAATTGTAATTGGTAATCAACTTGCTCTAATTAAGGATGAACTTCTCTGTCATTGACACTCAAATTTACATTTTTCTTTAGTGGCGCTATTATAATAAAAATTTTGCTAGATTTTTTTTTTCGTGATTTTGTCCTCCTTGTGAAATTTGCAAAACTTAAAACCTCACAAATATTACCAGATCTACAGTGTGTGATATTTCTGTATATACATGTATGTTGAGTGTGAAATCACTTTGTGTATGTCTTTCATTGTTTATTTTGTTGCTTTATAACTTGCATGTATTTACATGCTAGGTGTGACTTACCCCTTTGACAACTCATGTATTTTTTCAAAAAATATGCCATGTGGTATATTGATATGAACTTTGGCATCTAAGTAAAACACAAAATTACATGGTTCATCAAAATATCTTGTTCCAGCTTCACATCATCCTTGGTATCAAAATTCAACAAAAAACTACAAATCAATCACTAGGATGGTGTGCTGTATCATATCGCACCACTTTGAGATTGTTATGTAGCCTTTATACAAGTCAGTAATACAAGTTCCTAAATATACAACAAGACAATAGCCACTGTGTAGTCATTTGTCAAAATATCAACAACAAACAGTGAAAAGAAGATTATGGAAAAGCGTACTACCAGGACAAAATACTCATCAATCACTTGGATGCTGTACTGTATTAAATCACACCACTAAGGGATTGTTAGGTAGAATAGACAGCCAGCCAAGACAAGAAAAGTTGATAAAAAATGATTACATGAATTTTGCAATGAAATAGCTAGTCTAAATCATACACTAGCTGGGCCAAATGCCCCCCCTCAATGACATTTATTTTGAAATAGAATGAAAGAATTTTCTTATTTTTTAATCCTAGCCTATTTCATACACTAGCTCAATATGACATAAATTTTAAAATTAAAAAAAAAATCAAACCTAGTTGGTCTATATCAAGCACTAGCTGGGCTGATTGTTAACCCCCCTCAATATAACATGAATTTTGAAATAAATTTAAAAGGAATTTGATTTTTTTTTCAAACCTAGCTAGTCTATATCATAGCTGGGCTGAGTGACCCCCCCCCCCCATTATGATATGAATTTTTAAATAAAATGAATTAAAAATATGGGGTTAAACACTACTTACTGTAGGTTATGTCTTATATATTATACATTCTATATTGTCGTCAGTAGGGAAGGCAGGGGGAATATATAACCTATCCAGAGGGGAACACTCAGCACAGCAGAATGTGTGATTCAGGTAGAGGATATGCCCTGAAAAATTTCAACTTAATCAAATTTAACGTGCCAGTTCACAGGGCTTTCGCCCGGAATATTTCAGTGGGGGGGGGGTCCAAAGAGTGGGGGGGGTCCAAAAGGGATTTTAACGGGAATGACAGCAAAATATGGGATACATTTTTATTTTCTTTGCCAGCAAGG
This sequence comes from Flabesymbios commensalis, assembly GCA_964017125.1. Classification (NCBI taxonomy): domain Eukaryota; kingdom Metazoa; phylum Annelida; class Polychaeta; order Terebellida; family Flabelligeridae; genus Flabesymbios; species Flabesymbios commensalis. Next base: position 249,348 of record OZ024914.1, read on the forward strand.
GGGGATATCTCCCCTGTGGTGGTGAGTGGGGGGGTTCGGACCCTCCCCGGCGGAACCCTGGTTAGGTAGGCCTGACAAATTTTTATCACACGGGCGGGACGGGTGATTATGATAATCTCTTTTAAATTTATACATTGTTTTATTAACCCCTGATTTCCATTGGTATGAGCCACTAATTCATTTGATGGGCAATATTTTTCAGGTCATGCATCAGATTTTGAGCAGTTTGAGTTTTCATATACCGCTAGTAGCACTATAAAATAAGGTCAAATGTCAAATTCACTTTTTATCCCCCGCCCGTAGGGGGAGGGAGATTTTAGTCGCGCCAGGATTCTGTCAGGCGGGCGGCATCCGGCATCACGTTTTCTTGTGGGCTCAAAAACTGCTACTGCTGGTCAATTTTTTTTGAAATTTTAACATGACATTCCTAGCACCATGGGGATGTGCAAGTGATTTTTTAAAAATGCTACCAAAATTCAAAATGGCCGCCAGAGGTCAACTCTAAAATTTTTTGTGGGTGCAAAAACTCTAAAACTTAAAGTCAGAAATTATTCAAATTTTATTATCACATTCCCCATGTTATGGGGATGTGCGGGTGACTTTTCTAAGGTTTTGCTGAAATTCAAAATGGCCGCCACAGATAAACTTTAACTTTTTTCGGGGCGCAAAAATTTAAAAAAATTGTTATTCAATTTATTTTTGAAATTTAAACATCACATTCCTAGCAACATGGGGATGTGCAAGTGATTTTTTACAGATGCTACCAAAATTCAAAATGGCCGAAAGAGGTCAACTCAATTTTTTTGTAGGCGCAAGAACTCCAAAATTTAAAGTCGGAAATTATTCAAATTTTAGTATCACATTCCTCACGATGTGGAGATATGCGAGTTATTTTTTCAGGGTTTTACAGAAATTCAAAATGGCCGCCATGGATAAACTACATATTTTTTTGTGGGCGCAAAAATTGAAATCCGTAATAATTGTACAATCACATTACCCACCATCTGGAAATGTGCATGTGATTTTACTGAAATTTAAAATGGCAACCCGGACCATTTAATCCAAATGTTTACAGTGGCCATCCTCTGTGGCCCATTTAATCTTGATGTGACAGTGGCTAGCCCCTGGTGAACCATTTAATCTTGGTGTGACGGTGGCTAGCCCTAGTGGACCATTTAATCTTGATGTGGGGTACTGGGATGATTGCTAGTAGTAGTACTTTTCGCCCCCATCCGGGGAGGGTCATTAGGGATCTGTTTCGTCTGTTGGATGCTGTTACGGCATTGTACGGAAGCACTAGTCTACAGCAATCATCCAAGGGCAGCTGCAGCCTCCTCGTATCTGGCTATAATCTTCGGGCGGATTGCCAGTGGCGTACCCTGGTTCCTCCGCTCAACAGCGGAGCCAATGCAGCACTCGCATCAGTGCTAGCGCTGATGTAGGCCGTGGTAGCCTTAAATAACCGGCAATAGCATGTTTGACATTAGGTCTCTCACGTGGGATGAATGGAGTTACCCAGAGGGAGTGATCCTTCCTATTGTTACTCTGGGGACTATCCGACCCGAGGATAGCGGAGCTGCGCGAAATGCCACAGAGTTTCATAATTAAATTGTACAGCGAAACTCAAGTCTCCTGCCGTCTGGGCATGTCTGGGGGTATATCCCCTAGACATGCCCAGAACCCCTTATTGGGCGAGCGAAGAAAAACGCTCTCAATAACCAACCATGCCCTATCACCCCCACCCTCACATCATCATCTGTACATCATTCATCTCATCAATTGACTACAACGTTTTTATCGTATTATAATGTCACTTAAAAGACCTTTTGTGCCGAAAAGTGACGTAAAGCAATGATTTACTACTACTTAATCTTGATGTGACAGTGGCTAGCCCCTGTGGAGGGGGGGAAGGGTGTCACCTCCGCGTGGTCCCCCCTGGGCAACTTCTTAGAAGGCCAAGCACACCCAAACCTTTCATCGAACCAGGTTTTGTTATTTTTTTTGACGTGAAGTTTTTTGTGTTTGCTTTCCGGTGGTTTTTCACTGAGGTTGTTATGTTTATTTTCGAATAGTTTTCAGTTTAAATTCTTTATATATTCTTTATATATTCATGTTTATATATTTTATATATTTTTTCATTGTACTTGTGGTGCCTTACAGTGCTCTCACGGATTGTGATCGCTCTGTCGTGCTAGTTCTCGATGACAGACCCGATCCCCAGCTGTGTGGGCATTGTAGGTCTACTCATAGTTCCTCTATGATTTGTTTTTTTGTGTTTGCAGTGGTTTCTCTTTGGCATCCTGGCGATGGACGGGATGTCCGAAAGAAACCAGTGCCATATGATTATTTTTTCACTTTATTGTTTTAAAGGTTTCTCTGTGGCATCCTGGCGGATAATGCAGCATGTCATAGAGAAGCCATGCAGTACAATTAGCCTGTGGTGACTTACGGTGTCCTCACGGTTTGTGATCGCTCTGTGATGTCCTCCAATATCACAGACCTTATTACCAACTGTGGGGGCACTGTGAGTCTTTAATTTTTGAGAATTTTTTGTGGTTTCATGATGTCACCGGCCGTACTGGCCTAAAAGTGAAGTAAAGAAGACATTTACTTACTTACTTAATGGTTTCTCTGTTCATTGTTTATGTCATTCATATTTATGTCTAAATGGGTTTACTTTTTTTGATTATAGTATATAGTATTATAGTATATATTATATATTTGTTTTGACAATGACACTGTTTTGAATTAGATTTGTAGTTTTTACACAATCACACCAATTTCATGGTGATATAGTGACTTGAAAAGTCGTTCATTTTATAATCACTTCATATTTTACATTATTTATACTGATATTTTTATACCCATTAAACTGTGTTGTAGTGCAGGCGCTTCAACATGTCATCAGACTTGTTACATATAGGTGCCAGGAGCATAGTCATCTTATCATATCAAACACATTAAACTGAATATTTTAGTACGAAAATGCTTTTATTAGTTTTGTCTTTCCTTTACTACTTTAACTATACAATATGGGATATTGTAATATCTGGAATTTTCACTTAAATGGCCATACTGGCCGAAAAGTGAAGTAAAGCAAATATTTTACTTACTTACTAGCCCCTGTGGACCATTTAATCTTGATGTGACAGTGGCTAGCCCTAGTGGACCATTTAATCTTGGTGTGACAGTGGCTAGCCCCTGTGGCCCATTCAATCTTCGTATAACAGTGGCTAGCCCCTGTGGACCATTTAATCTTGGTGTGACAGTGGCTAGCCCATGTGGACCATTTAATCTTGATGTGACAGTGGCTAGCCCCTGTGGACCATTTAATCTTGATGTGACAGTGGCTAGCCCCTGTGGCCCATTCAATCTTCCTGTAACAGTGGCTAGCCCCTGTGGACCATTTAATCTTGGTGTGACAGTGGCTAGCCCATGTGGACCATTTAATCTTGATGTGACAGTGGCTAGCCCCTGTGGACCATTTAATCTTGATGTGACAGTGGCTAGCCCTAGTGGACCATTTAATCTTGGTGTGACAGTGGCTAGCCCCTGTGGACCATTTAATCTTGATGTGACAGTGGCTAGCCCATGTGGCCCATTTAATTAGCTCCCGCCGTCACCGCAGGTGAGACGGAGGGAGCTATGGATTCCGCCTCCGTTTTTTTTTACCTCTTCTTTTGCCTATAACTTTGTAAGAAAATAAGCTAGGATAACAATTTTTGGTATGTGGGTTACTTCCAGGTGGATAATGGACAGGTTAAAATATTTTTAATCTGAATTCAATACGAAAGATCCCAGAGGAGAAAATGATAATGTTACGGCGTTGGGCCGTCCGTAAACAATTAGTTTCCGGACCATATCTTCAAATTTTACACACAACACCCCTGGGGGGTCTAGTTGTGCCTTTTGGGGTATATGAACTTTGACCTACTTTTAGTTCAGAACTATGACCTATTTAGACGTTTTGACGCACACTTCGTTTCCGGAGCAGATCTCGAAAAGTACTGAGCCGATGACAGTCATATTGCACATACATGTTCTCCAAGGTCCCAAGTTGAGCTTTTTCAGGTTTTTGGACCTTGACCTTGAAGTTGACCCAGCACTTTGACCTAATTTATACCATCGGTAAATCCGACTGAAAGATTTTGCGGAATATCATGAAAACCGCTCAAGATAGCTACACCATTACTATAAAAGAAATTGTGAGGTTTCAGGAGAGGATGCATCTTGAAAAATTTCAAGTTGATAAAATTAAAAATAGCCGCCTATCGGCCATTTTTCACCTCGACAGGCCTGATATTGCGGAATATCATGAAAACTGCTCAAGATAGCTACACCATTACTATCAAACAAATTGTAAGGTTTCCGGAGAGGATGCATTTTGAAAAAAAATCAACTCGACCAAATTCAAAATGGCCGCCAATCGGCCATTATTCACTTTCACATGGCCGTTATTTGGTAAACTGTGCTAGATGGCTAGACCACTACTATAAAACAAAATGTGACTTTTCGGGAGAGGATGCCTTTTAAAAACTTTCGACTCAAATTCAAAATGGCCGCCTATCGGCCACTATTTACTTTCACATTGCTGATGTTTGGTAAACCTTGTTAGATAGCTGGACCATTACTATAAAACAAAATGTGAGATTTCAGGAGAGGATGCATCTTAAAAAAAATTCACTAAATCAAATTCAAAATGGCCGCCTATCGGCCATTATTCACTTTCACATAGCCGGTTTTTAGTAACTGTACTAGATGGCTGGACCATTACTATAAAACAAAATGTGAGATTTCAGGAGAGGATGCATCTTGAAAAATTTTGACTTGATCAAATTCAAAATGGCCTCCTATCGGCCATTATTCACTTTCACATGGCCGATATTTGGTAAACCGTGCTAGATGGCTAGACCATTACTATAGAACGAAATGTGAGATTTTAGCTGAGGATGCATCTTGGAAAATTTCGACTTGATCAAATTCAAAATGGCTGCCTTTAGGCCATTATTCACTTTTACATGGCCATTATTTGGTAAACCGTGCTAGATGGCTAGATCATTACTATAAAAGAAAATGTTAGATTTCAGGAGAGAATGCATCTTGTGAGTTTGCGGGGGAGGATGCACCCTGAAATTTTTTAACTTACAAATTCAAAATGTGAGATTTCAGATTGGGATGCATCTTGAAAAATTTAGACTCGATCAAATTCAAAATGGCCGCCTATTGGCCATTATTCACTTTCACATGGCCGATATTTGGTAAACTGTGATAGATGGCTAGTTGACCTAGCCTAGGACTACATTAATAACCCTACACAAAATTGCCTAAATCAAATTCTAATTCGGAGCGGGAGCTCCTGGACTTATGTAGTCTTGTTTCAGTGTGACAGTAGCTAGCCCATGTGGACCATTTAATTTCACATGACAGTGGCTAGCCTCTGTGGACCATTTAATCTTGGTGTGACAGTGGCTAGCCCATGTGGACCATTTAATTTTGATGTGACAGTGGCTAGCCCCTGTGGCCCATATAATCTTGATGTGACAGTGGCTAGCCCATGTGGACCATTTAATTTCAGTGTGACAATGGCTAGCCCCTGTGGCCCATTTAATCTTGATGTGACAGTGGCTAGCCCCTGTGGCCCATTTAATCTTGGTGTGACAGTGGCTAGCCCATGTGGACCATTTAATCTTGGTGTGACAGTGGCTAGCCCATGTGGCCCATTTAATCTTGGTGTGACAGTGGCTAGCCCCTGTGGACCATTTAATCTTGATGTGACAGTGGCTAGCCCCTGTGGCCCATTCAATCTTCCTGTAACAGTGGCTAGCCCCTGTGGACCATTTAATCTTGGTGTGACAGTGGCTAGCCCATGTGGACCATTTAATCTTGATGTGACAGTGGCTAGCCCCTGTGGACCATTTAATCTTGATGTGACAGTGGCTAGCCCATGTGGACCATTTAATCTTGGTGTGACAGTGGCTAGCCCATGTGGACCATTTAATCTTGATGTGACAGTGGCTAGCCCCTGTGGACCATTTAATCTTGATGTGACAGTGGCTAGCCCCTGTGGACCATTTAATCTTGATGTGACAGTGGCTAGCCCTAGTGGACCATTTAATCTTGGTGTGACAGTGGCTAGCCCCTGTGGACCATTTAATCTTGATGTGACAGTGGCTAGCCCATGTGGCCCATTTAATTAGCTCCCGCCGTCACCGCAGGTGAGACGGAGGGAGCTATGGATTCCGCCTCCGTTTTTTTTTACCTCTTCTTCTGCCTATAACTTTGTAAGAAAATAAGCTAGGATAACAATTTTTGGTATGTGGGTTACTTCCAGGTGGATAATGGACAGGTTAAAATATTTTTAATCTGAATTCAATACGAAAGATCCCAGAGGAGAAAATGATAATGTTACGGCGTTGGGCCGTCCGTAAACAATTAGTTTCCGGACCATATCTTCAAATTTTACACACAACACCCCTGGGGGGTCTAGTTGTGCCTTTTGGGGTATATGAACTTTGACCTACTTTTAGTTCAGAACTATGACCTATTTAGACGTTTTGACGCACACTTCGTTTCCGGAGCAGATCTCGAAAAGTACTGAGCCGATGACAGTCATATTGCACATACATGTTCTCCAAGGTCCCAAGTTGAGCTTTTTCAGGTTTTTGGACCTTGACCTTGAAGTTGACCCAGCACTTTGACCTAATTTATACCATCGGTAAATCCGACTGAAAGATTTTGCGGAATATCATGAAAACCGCTCAAGATAGCTACACCATTACTATAAAAGAAATTGTGAGGTTTCAGGAGAGGATGCATCTTGAAAAATTTCAAGTTGATAAAATTAAAAATAGCCGCCTATCGGCCATTTTTCACCTCGACAGGCCTGATATTGCGGAATATCATGAAAACTGCTCAAGATAGCTACACCATTACTATCAAACAAATTGTAAGGTTTCCGGAGAGGATGCATTTTGAAAAAAATCAACTCGACCAAATTCAAAATGGCCGCCAATCGGCCATTATTCACTTTCACATGGCCGTTATTTGGTAAACTGTGCTAGATGGCTAGACCACTACTATAAAACAAAATGTGACTTTTCGGGAGAGGATGCCTTTTAAAAACTTTCGACTCAAATTCAAAATGGCCGCCTATCGGCCACTATTTACTTTCACATTGCTGATGTTTGGTAAACCTTGTTAGATAGCTGGACCATTACTATAAAACAAAATGTGAGATTTCAGGAGAGGATGCATCTTAAAAAAAATTCACTAAATCAAATTCAAAATGGCCGCCTATCGGCCATTATTCACTTTCACATAGCCGGTTTTTAGTAACTGTACAAAATGGCTGGACCATTACTATAAAACAAAATGTGAGATTTCAGGAGAGGATGCATCTTGAAAAATTTTGACTTGATCAAATTCAAAATGGCCTCCTATCAGCCATTATTCACTTTCACATGGCCGATATTTGGTAAACCGTGCTAGATGGCTAGACCATTACTATAGAACGAAATGTGAGATTTTAGCTGAGGATGCATCTTGGAAAATTTCAACTTGATCAAATTCAAAATGGCTGCCTTTAGGCCATTATTCACCTTTACATGGCCATTATTTGGTAAACCGTGCTAGATGGCTAGATCATTACTATAAAAGAAAATGTTAGATTTCAGGAGAGAATGCATCTTGTGAGTTTGCGGGGGAGGATGCACCCTGAAATTTTTTAAGTTACAAATTCAAAATGTGAGATTTCAGATGGGGATGCATCTTGAAAAATTTAGACTTGATCAAATTTAAAATGGCCGCCTATTGGCCATTATTCACTTTCACATGGCCGATATTTGGTAAACTGTGATAGATGGCTAGTTGACCTAGCCTAGGACTACATTAATAACCCTACACAAAATTGCTTAACCCTTTCACCACTGAAGCCCGTGTTTATATGCCGAATGCTATGGCATTCAGCACATAAAAACGGGCTTCAGTGGTGAAAGGGTTAAATCAAATTCTAATTCGGAGCGGGAGCGGGAGCTCCTGGACTTATGTAGTCTTGTTTCAGTGTGACAGTAGCTAGCCCATGTGGACCATTTAATTTCACATGACAGTGGCTAGCCTCTGTGGACCATTTAATCTTGGTGTGACAGTGGCTAGCCCATGTGGACCATTTAATTTTGATGTGACAGTGGCTAGCCCCTGTGGCCCATATAATCTTGATGTGACAGTGGCTAGCCCATGTGGACCATTTAATTTCAGTGTGACAGTGGCTAGCCTCTGTGGACCATTTAATCTTGGTGTGACAGTGGCTAGCCCCTGTGGCCCATTTAATCTTGGTGTGACAGTGGCTAGCCCCTGTGGCCCATTTAATCTTGATGTGACAGTGGCTAGCCCCTGTGGCCCATTTAATCTTGGTGTGACAGTGGCCAGCCTCTGTGGACCATTTAATTTCACGTGACAGTGGCTAGCCCCTGTGGCCCATTTAATCTTGGTGTGACAGTGGCTAGCCCATGTGGACCATTTAATCTTGGTGTGACAGTGGCTAGCCCATGTGGCCCATTTAATCTTGGTGTGACAGTGGCTAGCCCCTGTGGACCATTTAATCTTGATGTGACAGTGGCTAGCCCCTGTGGCCCATTCAATCTTCCTGTAACAGTGGCTAGCCCCTGTGGACCATTTAATCTTGGTGTGACAGTGGCTAGCCCATGTGGACCATTTAATCTTGATGTGACAGTGGCTAGCCCCTGTGGACCATTTAATCTTGATGTGACAGTGGCTAGCCCATGTGGACCATTTAATCTTGGCGTGACAGTGGCTAGCCCATGTGGACCATTTAATCTTGATGTGACAGTGGCTAGCCCCTGTGGACCATTTAATCTTGATGTGACAGTGGCTAGCCCTAGTGGACCATTTAATCTTGGTGTGACAGTGGCTAGCCCCTGTGGACCATTTAATCTTGATGTGACAGTGGCTAGCCCATGTGGCCCATTTAATTAGCTCCCGCCGTCACCGCAGGTGAGACGGAGGGAGCTATGGATTCCGCCTCCGTTTTTTTTTACCTCTTCTTTTGCCTATAATTTTGTAAGAAAATAAGCTAGGATAACAATTTTTGGTATGTGGGTTACTTCCAGGTGGATAATGGACAGGTTAAAATATTTTTAATCTGAATTCAATACGAAAGATCCCAGAGAAGAAAATGATAATGTTACGGCGTTGGGCCGTCCGTAAACAATTAGTTTCCGGACCATATCTTCAAATTTTACACACAACACCCCTGGGGGGTCTAGTTGTGCCTTTTGGGGTATATGAACTTTGACCTACTTTTAGTTCAGAACTATGACCTATTTAGACGTTTTGACGCACACTTCGTTTCCGGAGCAGATCTCGAAAAGTACTGAGCCGATGACAGTCATATTGCACATACATATTCTCCAAGGTCCCAAGTTGAGCTTTTTCAGGTTTTTGGACCTTGACCTTGAAGTTGACCCAGCACTTTGACCTAATTTATACCATCGGTAAATCCGACTGAAAGATTTTGCGGAATATCATGAAAACCGCTCAAGATAGCTACACCATTACTATAAAAGAAATTGTGAGGTTTCAGGAGAGGATGCATCTTGAAAAATTTCAAGTTGATAAAATTAAAAATAGCCGCCTATCGGCCATTTTTCACCTCGACAGGCCTGATATTGCGGAATATCATGAAACTGCTCAAGATAGCTACACCATTACTATCAAACAAATTGTAAGGTTTCCGGAGAGGATGCATTTTGAAAAAAATCAACTCGACCAAATTCAAAATGGCTGCCAATCGGCCATTATTCACTTTCACATGGCCGTTATTTGGTAAACTGTGCTAGATGGCTAGACCACTACTATAAAACAAAATGTGACTTTTCGGGAGAGGATGCCTTTTAAAAACTTTCGACTCAAATTCAAAATGGCCGCCTATCGGCCACTATTTACTTTCACATTGCTGATGTTTGGTAAACCTTGTTAGATAGCTGGACCATTACTATAAAACAAAATGTGAGATTTCAGGAGAGGATGCATCTTAAAAAAAATTCACTAAATCAAATTCAAAATGGCCGCCTATCGGCCATTATTCACTTTCACATAGCCGGTTTTTAGTAACTGTACTAGATGGCTGGACCATTACTATAAAACAAAATGTGAGATTTCAGGAGAGGATGCATCTTGAAAAATTTTGACTTGATCAAATTCAAAATGGCCTCCTATCGGCCATTATTCACTTTCACATGGCCGATATTTGGTAAACCGTGCTAGATGGCTAGACCATTACTATAGAACGAAATGTGAGATTTTAGCTGAGGATGCATCTTGGAAAATTTCGACTTGATCAAATTCAAAATGGCTGCCTTTAGGCCATTATTCACTTTTACATGGCCATTATTTGGTAAACCGTGCTAGATGGCTAGATCATTACTATAAAAGAAAATGTTAGATTTCAGGAGAGAATGCATCTTGTGAGTTTGCGGGGGAGGATGCACCCTGAAATTTTTTAACTTACAAATTCAAAATGTGAGATTTCAGATGGGGATGCATCTTGAAAAATTTAGACTCGATCAAATTCAAAATGGCCGCCTATTGGCCATTATTCACTTTCACATGGCCGATATTTGGTAAACTGTGATAGATGGCTAGTTGACCTAGCCTAGGACTACATTAATAACCCTACACAAAATTGCTTAAATCAAATTCTAATTCGGAGCGGGAGCTCCTGGACTTATGTAGTCTTGTTTCAGTGTGACAGTAGCTAGCCCATGTGGACCATTTAATTTCACATGACAGTGGCTAGCCTCTGTGGACCATTTAATCTTGGTGTGACAGTGGCTAGCCCATGTGGACCATTTAATTTTGATGTGACAGTGGCTAGCCCCTGTGGCCCATATAATCTTGATGTGACAGTGGCTAGCCCATGTGGACCATTTAATTTCAGTGTGACAGTGGCTAGCCTCTGTGGACCATTTAATCTTGGTGTGACAGTGGCTAGCCCCTGTGGCCCATTTAATCTTGGTGTGACAGTGGCTAGCCCCTGTGGCCCATTTAATCTTGATGTGACAGTGGCTAGCCCCTGTGGCCCATTTAATCTTGGTGTGACAGTGGCCAGCCTCTGTGGACCATTTAATTTCACGTGACAGTGGCTAGCACATGTGGACCATTTAATCTTGGTGTGACAGTGGCTAGCCCCTGTGGCCCATTTAATCTTGGTGTGACAGTGGCTAGCCCATGTGGACCATTTAATCTTGGTGTGACAGTGGCTAGCCCATGTGGCCCATTTAATCTTGGTGTGACAGTGGCTAGCCCATGTGGCCCATTTAATCTTGGTGTGACACTGGATAGCCCATGTGGACCATTTATTCTTGGTGTGACAGTGGCTAGCCCCTGTGGACCATTTGATTTCAGTGTGACAGTGGCTAGCCCCTGTGGACCATTCAATCATCGTGTAACAGTGGCTAGCCTCTGTGGACCATTTAATTTCACGTGACAGTGGCTAGCCCATGTAGACCATTTGATTTCAGTGTGACAGTGGCTAGCCCATGTGGCCCATTCAATCTTCGTGTAACAGTGGCTAGCCTCTGTGGACCATTTAATTTCACGTGACAGTGGCTAGCCTCTGTGGACCATTTAATTTTGATGTGACATTGGCTAGCCCCTGTGAACCATTTAATCTTGATGTGACAGTGGCTAGCCCCTGTGGCCCATTTAATCTTGATGTGACAGTGGCTAGCCCCTGTGGACCATTTAATTTCAGTGTGACAGTGGCTAGCCCCTGTGCATTATTTAATCTTGATGTGACAGTGGCTAGCCCCTGTGACCCATTTAATTTTGATGTGACAGTGGCTAGCCCCTGTGGACCATTTAATTTCAGTGTGACAGTGGCTAGCCCCTGTGTTCCATTTAATTTCAGTGTGACAGTGGCTAGCCCCTGTGGCCCATTTAATATTGTGTAACAGTGGCTCGCCTCTGTGGACCATTTAATTTTATGTGACAGTGGCTAGCCCATGTGGACCATTAATTTTCAGTGTGACAGTGTCTAGCCCTTGTGCCCTATAAGTGAGATATGTTAATATATATTATAAAAGCAGTGGGAATTTATCAATGCAAATGTTTTATTTCTTAATTTTTTGTGTGTTTCAGCATTACTGGTAATAACTTAGTACTTCAGACACAATCAGCTGCTGATTATGCAGACACAGGAAGAATGTGTTATGAGTAAGCTGTACATACAGATTAATTATATTTCCTATGAATACACTAATTACCTTAGATATTTTGTGTAATTGTTATCAATATTCAATTTCTGTAACATTATTTATGTATTTCAACAAGGTAATTTAGAAGTCACTGCAAACTTAACCCTTTCCACGCTGTATCGACTTTAGACGTCAGTGGATCCCGCACTGAATGAGTAAAATATTTCAATGGATTAAGGGTTTTTAAGGGTTAAAAGAAAGAAAAATAAACATATAAAATAATTATTAAGGAGGATTATTAATTGCAATTTCGAAGTGTGCTTGTTTGTTTATGTATTATAATATGTCTTTGTTGAATCAGTGAAATATTATGTATTTTCAGTGCAAAGTGCATTTTTTTTGAAGAAATTAAAGAGAATTGGAAATATAAGAAGGGAAATGTCATTGAAAATCATTGATTCATTATTATTCTTGCCTATCAATTTCAAGTCTATGTGGTAAACCTAAACTGGACCCTAAGAACAGTTTCTCAATGTTTGTGAAATAGCGCAGCACTGCCTATGACTTAGGACCAGGCCCAGAAAAGGGTCAACGTTAGCATAGAAAATTTTAATATAAAATTTGAATGTAGCCAATAGCTCATGCAAATGTTGTTACTGAGACAAAAAAAATATTTTTTTTATTCTTGTCAGAAAAATAGTCTTGTCCTCAGGAATTTAAAGGTTGTATATTTTACTTTGTCAATTAGCGGGAATAACCTTTAAATACAAAGAGAAGGATATTTTACCTTATTATAAGTAATGGATTTTATTTAGCAATTTCTTTGTGCCTTGTATGATTATGTTGGAAAGGTCTTTTTTATATCGAATAATAAAAATCTTAATACTGCATATTTGTTTCAAGTTTTCTGTAATTGTTTTCCTTTATATAATATCCTTTATATAATATCAGTGTCAAGCCGCCATCCTGTGCCTGTGCATTGAACGTCCTCATAGATTTCTGAAATTTTATTTATTAATTAACTTATGACCTAATTAAGACCTAATTGGTACACTGTTCACAATTCACAAGAAATTCTTCTCTCTCAATTCTTAGACGATTTCAGTTTTGTCTCTTTGAAATAATTTCACGGATTTCAGAAATGTTAATTAGGAACTAGTTTATGACCTAATAAGGACCTAATTAAGACACTCTGTTCATAATTCACAAGAAATGCTTCTCCCTCAATTCTTAGCCGTTTCAATTTTGTTTGAAAGGCCTCGTGCCTGTGCATAGAACTTCCTCACCGATTTCAGAAATTTTAATTATTAATTAACATATGACCTGATTAAGACCTCACTTAGGACTATTCACAATAAATGCACTCCTCACTCAATTCTTATCCAATATCAATTTTTTTGCTTCGCTTGAAAGAACTCGTGCCTGAGCATAGAACTTACTCGCGGGAATTTTAAGTCTGATGACCTAATTAGGAGAGTCTGTTCACATTAAATGCTTCTCCCTCAGTAATTAACTTGTGACGTTATTAATTGACTTAAATTACTTATTTGTCATTTAAATCAATGATTTAATCCGTTAAATAGTATACTATTTTATATTCGCTGAATTTGACTTTCTTTTGAGAACAAAGACATATCCTATCACAGCATATAGTAGTACATATATGTGATTATACATGTGATAAATAATGACATCTTCTATTGCTATTAAAATTGGGGATAAAGACACACTGATAAATATTTATGGACCTACCTGTTTTTATAATAAAAACCTAATGACCATACTGGATGATTTTAGTCAGCATATTATGATCTTTGGTGGAGATTGGAATATGGTTATGCCAGCCAGACCAAAATGAATCGGGCTTTAGGCCACCTTTGTGCACATATAGGCTAAACTGGGCCAGGAGAACCTCCTGAAGGTGGTGAGATGACACTGTCCTCCAGACACAGGATTCGAACCCTGGCGGTCTGAAGCCGAGCACGCTACCTCTCTGTCACGGAGGCTCCCCACAATACTGAGTTTCACACGTGGATGGGGAAGAAACATTTTTGCTCCTTTCAAACCGCCGGGAACCAAACCCCGAACTCTAGCGTGAAAGGCAGCGGTGCTAACCACTACCCTAGGTCGCCAGCCGGACCAGGACACAGTAAATTACAGAAATAATAATAACCCTAAAAGTAGAGAGATTCTAAACGAAATAATAGATAAATACTGCCTCACGGACATATGGCGATTGTTTCATGTAGGTATTAAACATTACACGTGGTAACAAAATAAATGTAAAAAACAGACACATTTAGATTTTTTTCTCGTGTCTGACATTATTTTATCCCAAATTAAAAAGGCACATAATAAAACAGGCTATAGAACAGATGATTTTCTTTATTTGTGTGGAATATAAGGTAGCACAAAATATAAAAGGGGCTATTTCAAATTTAACAATTATTTGTTAAGGGGATGCGGAATGTGTATCAGAAGTTAAAAATATAATTTAGAAACATTGTCAGATTATAGTAGGCCTATATAATAAAGATCAAATATCGTCTATACCCGCTGAGGATATTGTTTTAACGATCTCTGATCATAATTATCAGTTATTTTTGCAAACGTTGATAAGGAATATAAGAGGATATACTATTTTGTATGCTTCAAGTGATGAGAAACCTAATTGAAAGGAATATTCAAAATAAATGAAATGGAAACAAATATTACTGGATCATATACGGAAAAGATTCATAATGAATTACCAAATTGAAATCAGAATTGAAGGAAATAAGACAAAATAAAATTGAAGGCATAAAAATAAGAACACGCGCGAGGTAGAAACTTACTAAATATTTTTGTTTATTATAATCCTGAGAGTACGTAATTAAGCAAATTACGGTACTAAATTGTATAACGAAGATGGATCAATTGTCAGTAATACAAAGGACATAGGCCTACTAGAAAAACAAGTAAACTTTTATTCTAATCTCTACACTTACTCAGACAGGGCATCCGATTCAGAAATGGAGCAGTATATAAGTCGTTTAGAAGGTCCTAAATTGTCAGAAACAAATGCCTCTCTATTAGAAAAGGAAATAATTATAAAGAACTGGCTAATTCTTTAAACCAGATGAAAAATAATACGGGTCTGGATGGATTTTCTGTGGAGTTTTTTTTTTATTTTTCTGGCCAAATTTGAAATATTTCATCCTTAGATCATTAAATGATTCGGTGTATAATGTGAATCTATCTATCTCTCAGCGTAGGTGTAATAACATGTTTATCAAAAGGAGATAAGTCAAGATTTTATCTGAAAAATTGGCGTACAATTTCACAGGGTTCCCACGGTCATGGAATATCATTGAAAACCATGGAAAATGAAAAAATAAAATCCAGGCCTGGAATAGTCTTGGAAAATGAAAATTTGCTAAAAAGTCATGGAAAAGTCATGGAATCTTGAATTTTCACAAATCTCTCTCGCATTTATTTTGAGAAAAATATGTTGATTGGATACACTTGTGACACACAATGAAACTGACAATCTACCTATTACCCGCCGTCAAAATAACTTGTATCGCATGTATTTCGCCCATTTCTCAGTCAATTTTCAACTGATTTTCATGAAATTTTGCAAAGATCATTTCCAAGTCATGCGTCGACTACCGTGAGATTTTCATTGGACAATTTGTATAGCTACTACAAAATTAGACCATGGCTGAAAACAGATTTTAATTATGTCTCCCACTCCTTACACAGAGGTCGGGACATGTTGGTTTACCTTTGTCCGCTCGGTGCACTGTCATGTCCGTCTGTCCAGCGGTATCCATTGTGCAGTCGCAGGCCGCACCAGCAAACATGAGACATTGATCCAATGCTGGGCTAATGTTAGCCCACCGTCTACGACCAGGAGCCAACATTAGCCGAGTATTGGGGTGACGTGTCATGTTTGGCGCCACGCTGAATGTGTGCCAGCATCACAGCTGCGGGCCAACATTAACCCAGCTTTGTTTTAAAGCATCGTGCTGGTATAGCCATTGTGTACGAGGCTGGCCAAAATTTGGGGCGGTGTATGCTATCCATGTGTACAAAATCCTGCCAGAATGAAGTACTGAATAGATACTGGCCAGCACTGGCGACGCTGGCCCAACATTCAACAGGCATTGGGTCGGTGTCGTCCTGTACTCGCCACCAGCATGCCCCGCTAACACAATATATTGAGCCAATGTTGGTCCACTGTCTACGACGCCCAATATTAAACCAACAATGTCTCGTGTTAGCTTTGGGCATGCACTGCCAGACCCGTAGCCCATCAAACAAGGGGGGAGGGTGTTACCTCCACGTGGTCCTCCTGGTAACTTCTTTTAGAAGGCTAAACACACCCTCAACCTGTTTGCCGTGGGTTGCACCCCGTATAGGTGGGAGAAGGGATCCTGGTGGTTGAGGGCGTAGGAGCCTGCGGACTCCATACTCCCAACACACCACTTTGGCCCTTATCTCATTGAGACGGGTGGTCTGGTGGGCCCGGCCAGATCAATCGGCTGGTCTCGTTGATTTGGTGTTCATACTTGTTTATTATTTATCGTTTCGCCTCATCTCATCATCAAAGACGTATGTATACAGGTAGCGCTTTTTCATTACTATATACACGAATCTGAACACCAAATCACGTTGCTCATGGGCTAATCAAGTGAAAGGATGTGTACTGCGGTTATTGCAACTGCTGTTCTTTTGCTATGAGTATATCACCCTGGTAGCTCTGACAATTCTTCCTGCTGGTTACCGCAGGCAGATTGTCCCCTGGTAGGGCTCCATGGCGGGTGGAGCGCCAGGGTGATGAAAAACAATCCTAATCCAATATGGCTGATAATCCTTCACCCCCGCCCAACACCAGCAAAGTGAAAAAAAGAAAGAAGGCAGAACAAAATAATACATCAGATGATGACACAGATGCCGAATTTATTGCAAGGTATACAAACATTGTGACTGACATGAAAAAAGCTAAAATCATGTTTCCACGGTTCCTGTTGATGATGTCTGGAGATGAGGACAAATCCCTCTCCAGACTCTCAACATTTGCCATACAAAAAGGCATAGAGGGCTTGGTTGGAGAGCCTAAGAACATCAAAAGGCTTAGGTCTGGCGACCTCTTAATTGAGGTCGACAGAGAAACCTACTCCACCAAGCTCTTGGCAATCAAAGAAATAGCTGGAATTCCTGTGAAGGTTTCCCCTCACAGGACTTTAAACACCTCAAAGGGTGTCATACGAACTCAAGAAATCAAAAACACCACCAATGAAGAACTTAAAGCACAATTAAAAAGACAAGGAGTATCCGATGCTAGAATTATTACAATAAAAAAGAATGGAGATACAATCAAATTAAATACAGCGGTGCTCACATTCAACTTTCCAAAGCCACCGGCTGATATTAAAGTTGGATTTGAGCTATGCCCTATGCAACTATACATACCACACCCTTTGAGGTGTTTCAAGTGCCAACAATTTGGACACCATCAGGAAGGTTGCAAGAGAGAGCGTGTCTGTGGACGCTGTGGTCAATCGACAGAACATCCTGACTCCTCTTGCACCTATCCAATAAAATGTGCCAACTGTGGCGGGAACCACACAGCCTATTCCAGAGATTGCCCCCGATGGAAAACGGAGAAAGAGATCCAACGTATCCGAACGGAACGGAAGATCTCTTTCCCAGAAGCTCGTAAAATTGTTGAAGGGGTTAACAAGCAACCATCATTTGCCAGTGTTGTCGCGAAGCAGGTTGTGTCGGTTGGTTGCCAGACTGATGCAGTAGAGATCAGATCTGCAACTGGTGCAACAAATGTTTCCGCAACACTTGCATCCTCTTCATCAAAACCTAATACAAGCAAAATACATCTACTGCCCAAAAACAAACTATGATCAATAAAAATACAACAACAGCAGCTACCCCTACTGCCCCAAAGCCACTGGCAAATAGGGATTCAAAACAAACAAAAAATGGCAAAACAAATAATAAAGATAAGAACAAAGAAACGGTAAATAAACCACCAGTAGCTGAACAAACAAAACAAATTAACAAGAAAAGCACAAATAAAGGTAGTGGTCGAATGCCCAAGGGCACTGATGACCTGATTGCTACGTACAACAGATACGAATCCATGGAGTGTGTTGATGGTGATGAAAGCAGCGATAGTGAGGTATTTGTATCTCCCGACACCGTCGCTGCACTCCAAACACAGAAAAAACCAGGGAGGCATAAAAATTCATAATGGCCCACAAAATTATACAATGGAATTGTCGAGGTTTAAGATCTAATTACAATGACCTGGCTATTCTTCTGCAGGAACACAGCCCATCGGCTGTGTGCCTGCAGGAGACTAACTTAAACCCTAACACTAACATAAGTTTTAAAAACTATTCAATAATCAATTGTTTTGGCCCTGCCAATAATGAAAGGGCCTGCTGGGGGGTTTCCATCCTTGTAAAGGATGGAACACCACATCAACAGATCACGTTGAATACAACTTTACAGGCTGTGGCGGTTAACATAAACTGTCACAGGCCAATGACGATATGCTCTGTTTATTTACCACCGAGCCGCTCAGTAGATGTTGTGGAATTAAGGCAGCTGGTAAAACAATTGCCCAAACCCTTCATGCTACTGGGAGATTTTAACGGGCACCACACAATGTGGGGCTGTAGGGACATCAACCCACGGGGCAAAATAATAGAAGACTTCCTCTCAGAGGAAAATCTCTGCATTTTTAATGATGATACTACCACCTATTTGCACCCTGCTTCAGGATCTGCAACAGCCATTGACCTATCCTTGTGTGATCCCGATTTATATTTGGATTACACTTGGAGGGTCAACGAGGATCTCTGTAGCAGTGATCATTATCCTATATTTATAGAGAGCAACAACTCTATTGTTGAAGAAAGAGTGCAGCATTGGAGGCTGCACAGAGCAGATTGGGAGGCCTTCCAACAGTCTTGTGGGGAGAGCCTCACAATCTCTCAATTTGAGAATGAAGAGGGGGTTGATGACCCTATAGCCCTTTTTACAGCCAAGTTACACAATATAGCAGATAAAAGCATACCCAAAACCTCGACAGTTCCCAAAAAACTCGACAAACCCTGGTTTGACGAAGGTTGCCGAAAGGCAATAGACAAAAGGAAAAAATCCTTGCAAAAATTTAAAAAACATCCAACTAGACAAAACCTTGACGGATATAAGAAAGATTACGCTAAAGCTCGCCGCACAATCAGTGAAGCCAAGCGGCAATCTTGGAGAGCATATGTCTCCACACTAAATAATAATACATCGGCAAAACATACTTGGCAAATGCTGCGCAGAATCAGTGGCAAGAGGAAAGATAAAACCATCAAGTACCTTGTCACTGATTCTGACACAATAACCAATAAAATGGATATTGCAGAAACGCTGGCGACATCCTTCGCTGCTGAATCATCGCCAGATCATTATCAGGAAAAATTTCGAAAGATTCGGGACAAGGAGAAGGAGAACACATTGGACTTTGAGTCAGATAATGACGAAAAGTACAATGTTGATTTCTCTAAACGAGAATTAATTAAATCTATCGCTCAGGCAACTGATTCGGCAACTGGCCCTGATGAAATTCACTACCAGTTTCTGAAACATTTGCCTGATGTATCACTTGATCTGTTGCTTCTACTCTTGAATGATCTGTGGCAATCTCAGGATTTCCCAGATGGATGGAGAGAAGCAACAGTGATCCCGATCCCTAAACCTGGAAAAGATCGAACTGATCCTAATAATTATAGGCCAATAGCATTGACAAGTTGTCTTTGCAAAATCATGGAGCACATGATCAATCATCGTCTCACATGGTTTTTACAAGACAATAACATAATAACTAAATATCAATGTGGTTTTCAAAAAGGAAAGAGCACCACAGACCATTTGGTCAGACTAGAGACTTATATCCGTCAAGGTTTTGTTAAAAATCAACATACAGTTGGAGTATTTTTTGATTTAGAAAAGGCCTATGATACCACATGGAAGGGTGGTATCATGAAAGATCTCCATGAAATGGGCCTGAAGGGTAGATTACCCTTATTCATTGACAATTTTTTAAAGGGGAGAAAATTTAAAGTCCGCTTAGACAACACCCACTCTTCACTAAATCCACAGGAGGAGGGTGTCCCACAAGGTAGTATCCTTTCACCAACTCTATTTACCGTTAAAATAAACAGTATAATTGATGCTTTACCAGACGATATTGAAAAATCATTATATGTTGATGATCTGGCTGTTTACTGCCAGTCAAGCAATATGGCAATAATTGAGCGGCGCCTGCAAGGTTGCCTCGATAAGTTGGTGACTTGTGCGGATGAGAACGGCTTTAAATTTTCTCCCACAAAAACTTTATGTGTACATTTTTGCAAAAAAAATGGCTTACAGCCTGAGCCTAATCTCAAACTATATGGACAACAGCTTCCTGTTGAAGAGCAGGTCAAATTTCTTGGTCTGTTTTTCGACAAGAAGCTCAGTTTTATTCCACACATCAAATATATGAAAGATAAGTGTAGGAAAGCATTACAATTACTACGAGTTATATCCAGCAAGGATTGGGGTGGTGACCGGACAACCTTACTGAGGATTTACCGGTCTCACATCAGATCCAAACTGGATTATGGTTGTATTGTTTATGGTTCAGCGAGACGATCGTACTTAGCAGTACTTGATCCAATCGCGAACCAAGGTTTGAGATTATGCTCAGGGGCATTTCGAACATCACCAATCGAAAGTCTTCAGGTGGAGACCGGTGAGCCCTCTTTAGAGACTCGCCGGTTGAAGCTGAGCCTGCAATACTATATGAAGATGAAAGCAAATCCTGAGAACCCGGCATACTCGTGTGTTGTCAACCCAGAGTACAAGAGACTGTTTAATAACAAGCCAGGGACTATACCTACTTTGGGTATAAGGCTTCAACCCCATCTGGAGGACATGGAGGTGGAGCTCGACGCAATTAGCGTTGTGCGCCCACCAGAATGTCCACCCTGGCTTCTCCAGCAGCCTAATATACTTTTTAACCTCTCAGATCTCAGGAAAGGAGACACCTGTCCCCTTGTCTTCCAGAGCATGTTGCTTGAGTTATTTTGTAGATTTCCGAGGCACCGGAAGGTGTATACTGACGGATCAAAGGAAGACAAGAGGACAGCTATGTCCTTTGTCTGTGATGATCATGAATTTAGCTGCCGCATTAACGATGAGGCTTCAATTTGCACAGCAGAGCTGTTAGCTATTGAAGCTGCCATCGAATACATCTGGGATAGTAGTGACGAGGAGTTCATGATCATCACAGACTCGCTATCTTCATTGCAGGCTCTTAAGAGTCAAAAACTCAACAACCCAATTGTTTCCAATATTTTGCATATGTGTCACTACTTGTCTGGGCACAAGGACATTGTTTTCTGCTGGGTACCCAGCCATATTGGAATACAGGGTAATGAACAGGCTGATGTTTTGGCCAAGGCTGCCCTGGATAAGACAAACAGTTTTATTATATACCATATACTGATTTCAAGTATAACATCTCTGTCTACCTTGATGACATTTTGCAAGGTGAATGGAACATCAATGTCACCAGCAAATTGTTCGAGGTACAACCAATCATTAGGCGATCTTTTACACCAATGGAACGCCGAAGAGATGACGTTGTCTTATGCAGGGCCAGAATTGGCCATGCCTATTTCACAAACGGCTATTTATTGAGAGGAGAATTGAGACCTATGTGCTGCAATACTCGTCTCACTGTAAGACATGTCCTTCTCAGTTGTGCGAAATATGCGCACATCAGAAGGAAGTATTTTGCATTTAATTCATTATTTGAGCTATTCAGGGACCCCCTGCAGGTTTTATTATTCAGTTCCTTCGGGAATGTAACCTATATTACATGTTTTAATTATGAGACATAGACTTTTTACACAATCACTCCAATTTCATAGAGATATAGTGACTTGATAAGTCGTTCATTTTATAATCACTTCATATTTTACATTATTTATACTGATATTTTTATACTCATTAAACTGTGTTATAGTGCAGGCGCTACAACATGTCATCAGACTCGTTACATATAGGTGCCAGGAGCATCGTCATCTTATCAAATCAAACATTTTAAACTGAATATTTTAGTACGATCATGCTTTTATTGGCTTTGTCTTTTCTTTACTACTTTAACTATACAATATGGGATATTGAAATACTCGGAATTTTCACTTAAATGGCCATACTGGCCGAAAAGTGAAGTAAAGCATTTTACTTACTTACTTACTTACCATCAAACAAGAGGTGTTGAACAACTGCTGGCTTGAAGCTGGGCCTGCATCGCAGACGGTTGGCCAGCATTGGACCAGCATTGGGACAATGTCTCGTGTTTGCTGGGAGTGTTGACAAGCCACATTGTGTTTCGCACATCGCCGTGGCTTCAAAACAGAATAATAAATTCTGCTTAATACAGAATCTCAGGCCAGTTAGGGTAGTGAATGACATTTGTTGTAATCCTGTAAGGTATGAAGATATTAAAACGGTTGCCTAACTGATTGAGTCTCAAGACGATTTAATTACTGTAAATATAAAAAAAACGGGTTCTACCACATCTATATACATAGACTCTACTGTCCACAGGAGTCACTTAATAACATTAATTACAAAAGCCATTTGCAGTAGGCCTGCATCCATTAGCTATCAACTTTTATGCTGATGCTGCTGGAGGGGAGACAAAAAACTAGACCCTCCTAATTTACCCAGTTTAATGGGTTTATAGAGGGACGCCGTAATTACAAATTTACTACATGTCAAATAGTCTAACTTTTGTATGTTATATTTTTTTATGAAACTTTACGGTAGTCACAGCGTGCAAATAGTCCTTGCAAAATTTCATCAAAATCGATTTAGAATTGACTGAGAAATCGGCAAAAAACATGTGATACTCGGTTATCTGACAAATGGTATAACTGTAAACTATTTCACATGGTACGTGTGTGGGGGAGAGGGGTCATCTGAGTGCCTCAACAATCGCTAGGTACGAATATGCTTTATAAAGTCGTTATAGATCGGGTCGCTGGGGTAGTGGAGGCTGTACATATGTATATTTGGTTAGTTTCGAAGTCATGGAATTCTGAAAAAATGGTCATGGAAAGTCATGGAAAAGTCATGGAATTTCATTTCCGGATGTCTGTGGGAACCCTGTTTCACTCTTAAGTGTAATTTATAAAATGACATCAGCTTGCATTGGGAAACAGAATAACCCGATATTATTAGTGAAGAACGAAAAGGTTTCATAAAAGGTGGCTTTATTGGTGAAAGTATATAATTATTTTATATGATATCATATATCAAAGTAAATTTTATAACCGTACCAGTTGGAATCCTTCTCTTAATATATTTCGAAAAAGCTTTCGACTTGATATCTTGGAGATTTATTCAAAATGTACTAGAGTATTTTTAATTTGGTCCGTCCTTTCGTAATTGGATCGATATCCTTCATAGGGATATATTATATACATAAATGGGGCCAGGACGCAATCCGGTGTGACGAATGCGAAGCCTGGTACCACACCGACTGAGTATGAACCCGCAGGTTTACAATGTTCTAGAAAACCACAGTAGGCCTGACATCTCGTAGATCTGCTGTCAATGCGGACTTCCATTCTTCTTATATCCCTCTTCAACACTAGGCCTACTCCCATACAACTGTTTTCATCTCTGGATACAACTTTCCTTATGAAAAATCACAGCGGCCCCCAGAAACCATCTATACTTCTACACCAAGTATAATAACAAGGACAGCTCCATGTAAACTCAAGCCAAATAGTTTCAACCGCCCATGCACTCAAGAGTCTTAAACATAAATTTTAATCAGTCAAAAATGGTGGACTCCTAATTGCGGTTACAAACGATTTAATTAGGTCAGAAGCTCGGTGGCGACTTTACTGCTCGCTTTGTTGATTGGACTTCACTGGAAGTAAATGGCCCACAAAATAATACAATGGAACTGTCGAGGGTTAAGGTCAAATTACAATGACCTGGCTATTCTTCTGCAGGACCACAGCCCAACAGCTGTGTGCCTGCAGGAGACTAACTTAAAACCTAACACTAACATAAGTTTCAAAAACTATACAATGGTCAATTGTTTTGGCCCTGCCAATAATGAAAGGGCCTGCTGGGGTGTCTCTATCCTTGTGAAGGACGGAACACCACATCAACATATAACATTAAAAACTAATTTACAGGCTGTGGCGGGGGGGGATGGGTGTCACCTCCGCGTGGTCCCCCCTGGGCAACTTCATAGAAGGCCAAGCACACCCAAACGTTTTATTAATATTGTGTTTTTCTCACGTAATTACATATGGGACTAGAGTATTTTGCATTACTTTTCAATCTATATTAAATCGGTTTGGCGGTAAATACAGAGCATAGTCATTGGTTTGTGATGTTCAATATGATCTGAATCGGTATGTGGATGTGTGTCTAACGTTCTATTAGTATACGGGACTGTCTTAAGTATTTCTATTGTATGTATTCGTTTTTGTAAATGGTTTCTCTTTGGCATCCTGGTGTTGGACGGGAGGTCCGAAAGAAACCATTGTCATATAATTAGTTTTTCATTTCATTGTTTTAATGGTTTCTCTGTGGCATCCTGGCGGATAATGCAGCATGTCATAGAGAAGCCATTGCCGTACAATTAGCCTGTGGTGACTTACGGTGTCCTCACGGTTCGTGATCGCTCTGTGATGTCCTCCAATATCACAGACCTTATTACCAACTGTGGGGGCACTGTAAGTCTTTAATTTTTGAAAAATGTTTGTGATTTAATGATTTCTCTGGCCATACTGGCCGAAACGTGAAGTAAAGAAGACATTTACTTACTTACTTAATGGTTTCTCTGTTCATTGTTTATGTCATTCATATTTATGTCTAAATGGGTTTACTTTTTTTTGATTATAGTATATAGTATTATAGTATATATTATATATTTGTTTTGACAATGACACTGTTTTGACTTAGACTTGTAGTTTTTACACAATCACTCCAATTTCATGGAGATATAGTGACTTGAAAAGTCGTTCATTTTATAATCACTTCATATTTTACATTATTTATACTGATATTTTTATACCCATTTTTATACCCATGTTGTAGTGCAGGCGCTTCAACATGTTATCAGACTCGATACATATAGGTGCCAGGAGCATCGTCATCTTATCATATCAAACACTTTAAACTGAATATTTTAGTACGAACATGCTTTTATTAGCTTTGTCTTTCCTTCACTACTTTAACTATACAATATGGGATATTGTAATACCTGGAATTTTCACTTAAATGGCCATACTGGCCGAAAAGTGAAGTAAAGCAAATATTTTACTTACTTACTTACTTACAGGCTGTGGCGGTTAACATAAACTGTCACAGACCAATGACGATATGCTCTGTTTATCTACCGCCAAACCGCTCAGTAGATGTTGTGGAATTGAGGCAGCTGGTAAAACAATTGCCCAAACCCTTTATGCTACTGGGAGATTTTAACGGGCACCACACAATGTGGGGCTGTAGGGACATCAACCCACGGGGCAGAATAATAGAAGACTTCCTCTCAGAGGAAAACCTCTGCATTTTTAATGATGATACCACCACCTATTTACACCCTGCTTCAGGATCTGCAACAGCCATTGACCTATCCTTGTGTGATCCCGATTTATATTTGGATTACACTTGGAGGGTCAACGAGGATCTCTGTAGCAGTGATCATTATCCTATATTTATAGAGAGCAACAACTCTATTGTTGAAGAAAGAGTGCAGCATTGGAGGCTGCACAGAGCAGATTGGGAGGCCTTCCAACAGTCTTGAGGGGAGAGCCTCACAATCTCTCAATTTGAGAATGAAGAGGGGGTTGATGACCCAATAGCCCTTTTTACTGACAAGTTACACAATATAGCAGATAAAAGCATACCCAAAACCTCGACAGTTCCGAAAAAACTCGACAAACCCTGGTTTGACGAAGGTTGCCGAAAGGCAATAGACAAAAGGAAAAAATCCTTGCAAAAATTTAAAAAACATCCAACTAGACAAAACCTTGACGGATATAAGAAAGATTACGCTAAAGCTCGCCGCACAATCAGTGAAGCCAAGCGGCAATCTTGGAGAGCATATGTCTCCACACTAAATAATAATACATCGGCAAAACATACTTGGCAAATGCTGCGCGGAATCAGTGGCAAGAGGAAAGATAAAACCATCAAGTACCTTGTCACTGATTCTGACACAATAACCAATAAAACGGATATTGCAGAAACGCTGGCGACATCCTTCGCTGCTAAATCGTCACCAGATCATTATCAGGAAAAATTTCGAAAGATTAGGGACAAGGAGAAGGAGAACACATTGGACTTTGAGTCAGATAATGACGAAAAGTACAATGTTGATTTCTCTAAACGAGAATTAATTAAATCTATCGCTCAGGCAACTGATTCGGCAACTGGCCCTGATGAAATTCACTACCAGTTTCTGAAACATTTGCCTGATGTATCACTTGATCTGTTGCTTCTACTCTTGAATGATCTGTGGCAATCTCAGGATTTCCCAGATGGATGGAGAGAAGCAACAGTGATCCCGATCCCTAAACCTGGAAAAGATCGAACAGATCCTAATAATTATAGGCCAATAGCATTGACAAGTTGTCTTTGCAAAATCATGGAGCGCATGATCAATCATCGTCTCACATGGTTTTTACAAGACAATAACATAATAACTAAATATCAATGTGGTTTTCAAAAAGGAAAGAGCACCACAGACCATTTGGTCAGACTAGAGACTTATATCCGTCAAGGTTTTGTTAAAAATCAACATACAGTTGGAGTATTTTTTGATTTAGAAAAGGCCTATGATACCACATGGAAGGGTGGTATCATGAAAGATCTCCATGAAATGGGCCTGAAGGGTAGATTACCCTTATTCATTGATAATTTTTTAAAGGGGAGAAAATTTAAAGTCCGCTTAGACAACACCCACTCTTCACTAAATCCACAGGAGGAGGGTGTCCCACAAGGTAGTATCCTTTCACCAACTCTATTTACCGTTAAAATAAACAGTATAATTGATGCTTTACCAGACGATATTGAAAAATCATTATATGTTGATGATCTGGCTGTTTACTGCCAGTCAAGCAATATGGCAATAATTGAGCGGCGCCTGCAAGGTTGCCTCGATAAGTTGGTGACTTGTGCGGATGAGAACGGCTTTAAATTTTCTCCCACAAAAACTTTATGTGTACATTTTTGCAAAAAAAATGGCTTACAGCCTGAGCCTAATCTCAAACTAGATGGACAACAGCTTCCTGTTGAAGAGCAGGTCAAATTTCTTGGTCTGTTTTTCGACAAGAAGCTCAGTTTTATTCCACACATTAAATATATGAAAGATAAGTGTAGGAAAGCATTACAATTACTACGAGTTATATCCAGCAAGGATTGGGGTGGTGACCGGACAACCTTACTGAGGATTTACCGGTCTCACATCAGATCCAAACTGGATTATGGTTGTATTGTTTATGGTTCAGCGAGACGATCGTACTTAGCAGTACTCGATCCAATCGCGAACCAAGGTTTGAGATTATGCTCAGGGGCATTTCGAACATCACCAATCGAAAGTCTTCAGGTGGAGACCGGTGAGCCCTCTCTAGAGACTCGCCGGTTGAAGCTGAGCCTGCAATACTATATGAAAATGAAAGCAAATCCTGAGAACCCGGCATACTCGTGTGTTGTCAACCCTGAATACAAGAGACTGTTTAATAACAAGCCAGGGACTATACCTACTTTGGGTATAAGGCTCCAACCCCATCTGGAGGACATGGAGGTGGAGCTCGACGCAATTAGCGTTGTGCGCCCACCAGAATGTCCACCCTGGCTTCTCCAACAGCCTAATATACTTTTTAACCTCTCAGATCTCAGGAAGGGAGACACCTGTCCCCTTGTCTTCCAGAGCATGTTGCTAGAGCTATTTTGTAGATTTCCGAAGCACCGGAAGGTGTATACTGACGGATCAAAGGAAGACAAGAGGACAGCTATGTCCTTTGTCTGTGATGATCATGAATTTAGTTGTCGTATCAACGATGAGGCTTCAATTTGCACAGCAGAGCTGTTAGCTATTGAAGCTGCCATCGAATACATATGGGATAGTAATGACGAGGAGTTCATGATCATCACAGACTCGCTATCTTCATTGCAGGCTCTTAAGAGTCAAAAACTCAACAACCCAATTGTTTCCAATATTTTGCATATGTGTCACTACTTGTCTGGGCACAAGGACATTGTTTTCTGCTGGGTACCCAGCCATATTGGAATACAGGGTAATGAACGGGCTGATGTTTTGGCCAAGGCTGCCCTGGATAAGACAAAACAGTTTTATTATATACCATATACTGATTTCAAGTATAACATCTCTGTCTACCTTGATGACATTTTGCAAGGTGAATGGAACATCAATGTCACCAGCAAATTGTTCGAGGTACAACCAATCATTAAGCGATCTTTTACACCAATGGAACGCCGAAGAGATGACGTTGTCTTATGCAGGGCCAGAATTGGCCATGCCTATTTCACAAACGGCTATTTATTGAGAGGAGAATTGCGACCTATGTGCTGCAATACTCGTCTCACTGTAAGACATGTCCTTCTCAGTTGTGCGAAATATGCGCACATCAGAAGGAAGTATTTTGCATTTAATTCCTTATTTGAGCTATTCAGGGACACCCCTGCTGGTTTTATTATTCAGTTCCTTCGGGAATGTAACCTATATTACATGTTTTAATTATTAAACATAGACTTTTTACACAATCACTCCAATTTCATGGAGATATAGTGACTTGATAAGTCGTTCATTTTATAATCACTTCATATTTTACATTATTTTTACTGATATTTTTATACTCATTAAACTGTGTTGTAGTGCAGGCGCTACAACATGTCATCAGACTCGTTACATATAGGTGCCAGGAGCATCGTCATCTTATCATATCAAACACTTTAAACTGAATATTTTAGTACGATCATGCTTTTATTGGCTTTGTCTTTCCTTTACTACTTTAACTATACAATATGGGATATTGTAATACCTGGAATTTTCACTTAAATGGCCATACTGGCCGAAAAGTGAAGTAAAGCATTTTACTTACTTACTTCACTGGAAGTGTTCCCCGCAGCAGGCAGTGAGTGACCGCAAAATCAGAAACTTATTGACGTATCACTCGACCACAACCTGGAGCAGGTAGTTGATAATTAAGCCAACCAGGGAAGACAAAATTCTTGACTTACATTTTACTAACAACAAATCTAGCCTCCGGAAAATCGCAATTCTTTCCGGTATAGGAGAATCTGATCACAAAATTGTTTTTGCAGAAATTGATACTCAGCCTTTCCGTAGCCTATTTCAAAACCGAAACGCAACATCTTTCTATATAGAAAAGCAAACTGGGATGACATTAGATCCAAACTAAATCATCTCTATACTAGTACAAAAAATGCCAACCAAGGGTATTCAGCAAACGACCTTTGGACAAAATTCAAATCCACTTCAACATCAAGCATGGATGAGTACATTCCACAGAAAAAGCTCAATGGTAAGCACCACCTTCCCTGGGTCACGCCCAAAATTAAGAAAATGATTTAGAAAAGAAACAAAATTCACACAAAATCAAAGAAATTAGCCAAACCATCTGGCAGGATTTCAAAAAACGCAAAATTATTCGCACAGTTTACAAAAAGAAATGAGACAGGCATACTGGCAGTGTATCGAAAAATTTCGAAAGAATTGAGAAAGAACCAAACAAACCAAGCTGGTTTAAAAAATGTTTTATTAAATCTCTAACTACAAACTCCGACTATAACAACATATAATTAATAACAGCGACAGCAATATAAAAATATTATGAGTAATAGCAATGACAGCAATTAAAATTAGCGCGACATAAAATCAATGTTATATTATGATGATGATATGAGATACAAATGATAATGTCTCCAAACTCCAACTATGCAGGGAGTAGTGAACTAGTAGTTAAAGTTAAGAACTAGAAAAATGTCAACCTTTAAACTGAATGAAAATGTATTCTACTTATATTATGATACATTATGCCTATATATTATATGCCTGGACCAATGTGAATTTGCGACTTTAAGAGAGGCTGTGTCTACGGTGATGTTTTCTGGTACGCGGTCACCGTTGGGCCCATGTAGATGTGGATGATGTGAAATATTGAGACGCAGAAGACACATTTGTGTGACAGCGGGTGAGTAGCGCTATATAGCAACCCACGGTGGCAGTAGAGGCAGACACAGGGTATAAAGCAGATGACAGTTGTTCCAGCTTCACATCAGCTTTGGTATCAAAATTGAACAAAAAACTACAAATCAATCACTAGGATGGTGTGCTGTATCATATCGCACCACTTAGAGATTATTATGTAGCCTTTATACAAGTCAGTAATACAAGTTCTCAAAGATACAACAAGAAAATAGCAACTGTGTAGTCATTTGTCAAAATATCAACAACAAACAGTGAAAAGAAGATCATTGAAAAGCGTACTACCAGGACAAAATACTCATTAATCACTTGGATGCTGTACTGTATTAAAGCACACCACTAAGGGATTGTTAGATAGAATAGACAGCCAGCCAAGACAAGAGAAATTGATAAAAAATGAT
Organism: Flabesymbios commensalis; assembly: GCA_964017125.1. Taxonomy (NCBI): domain Eukaryota; kingdom Metazoa; phylum Annelida; class Polychaeta; order Terebellida; family Flabelligeridae; genus Flabesymbios; species Flabesymbios commensalis. The sequence continues at coordinate 280,292 of OZ024914.1, forward strand.
TATATGAATTTTGCAATGAAATAGCTAGTCTAAATCATACACTAGCTGGGCCGAATGCCCCCCCCCCCGCTAAATGACATGGATTTTAAAATAAAGTGAAATAATTTTTTAATCCTAGTCTATTTTATACACTAGCTCAATATGACATGAATTTTGAAAAAAAAAAAAATAATAAACCTAGTTGGGGGTCTTGTCAAAAACTCCGGCAGCACCCGCCCACCCCCCCCTGTCCAATTTTTTTTTTTAAATAAGAAAAATTTGGAACCTTGAAGACAACACAAAAAACACCCTCCCCGGCGGAACCCTGGTTAGGTAGGCCATTATGATAAAACAAAATCCCGTGTAAAATTGCAACTTGATCAAATTCTAAATGCTCGACTTGCTGCCACCATTGACTTTAATATCTCTAGTAAACATGGCACTCGAGAGAATACACCTTGACAACTTTCTATCACACGGGCGGGACGGGTGATTATGATGATCTCTTTTAAATTTATACATTGTTTTATTAACCCCTGATTTCCTTTGTTAAAGCAGCCCCTTGGGATGACATCAATTTTCGTTTTTAGTTTTGTAATGAAGTAGTGTATCCGCAAGATCATGATTTTATTTTTTTCAGGATTTTCAGATTTAAAAAAATATTTTTTATCTACATTTCTATGAAACCGCTTAAAACCCAAACAAACTTTTTGTACACCTAAATACTTGCTAAATGACGGTTAAATGTTCCTACAGCATTGGGCCACATGGTGATGCCGTCGGCCCAGCGTTGGGCAGACAATCAGTGTTGCAGGTGTATCACCTCATGTCCTGACTATAAGACACCAATCAGACACCAATTAGCGGCGATTGCTTTGATCTCCTCTGCCAAGACGTGGGAATATGGGGTGTAAAGTTCTGTATATTGCTGACTTGTTTTGTTTACATGGCAATATACGACCTGGAAATTTAACTATTTCACTCTTTTTCGGTGCTTTTAAATTGTTTTTTGACTTTTTTGTATTTTTAATTCAGATCAGTAGGCTATATAGCTTCATATAAGTTAAATTTTCAAAATTGACAACATTGATAATGTCTCATCCCAAGGGGTCCCTTTAAGAGCTAATAATTCATTTGATGGGCAATATTTTTTTAACTGTTTGAGTTGACGGTCTTAATATTTACAACAAATTCAGGTCATGCATCAGATTTTCAGCAGTTTGAGTTTTCATATAGTAGCACTATAAAATAAGGTCAAATGTCAAATTCACTTTTTTGTGTAAACTTTGCAGTGTTGCGCACATAAAATGTCCTTTGCAATTGGTTTGAAGCCTAATATGTATGTGCTTTTCCTGTCACAATTTCAGTGTGACAGTGGCTAGCCCCCTTGTGGACCATTTAGTCTCTATGTGACCGTGTTTAGCCCCTGTGGACCATTTAATCCAAATGTCACAGTTGCGTAGCCCCTGTGGCCTATTTAGTCTCTGTGTGACAGTGGCTAGCCCCCGTGGCCCATTTAGTCTATATGTGTCTGTGTCTAGCCCCTGTGGACCATTGGGGGGGAGGGTGTTACCTCCACGTGGTCCTCCTGGTAACTTCTTTTAGAAGGCTAAACACACCCTCAACCTGTTTGCCGTGGGTTGCACCCCGTATAGGTGGGAGAAGGGATCCTGGTGGTTGAGGGCGTAGGAGCCTGCGGACTCCATACTCCCAACACACCACTTTGGCCCTTATCTCATTGAGACGGGTGGTCTGGTGGGCCCGGCCAGATCAATCGGCTGGTCTCGTTGATTTGGTGTTCATACTTGTTTATTATTTATCGTTTCGCCTCATCTTATCATCAAAGACGTATTCTACAGGTAGCACTTTCTCATTACTATATCTGGCCATACTGGCCGAAACGTGAAGTAAAGAAGCCATTTACTTACTTACTTAATGGTTTCTCTGTTCATTGTTTATGTCATTCATATTTATGTCTAAATGGGTTTACTTTTTTTGATTATAGTATATAGTATTATAGTATATATTATATATTTGTTTTGACAATGACACTGTTTTGACTTAGACTTGTAGTTTTTACACAATCACTCCAATTTCATGGAGATATAGTGACTTGAAAAGTCGTTCATTTTATAATCACTTCATATTTTACATTATTTATACTGATATTTTTATACCCATTAAACTGTGTTGTAGTGCAGGCGCTTCAACATGTTATCAGACTCGATACATATAGGTGCCAGGAGCATCGTCATCTTATCATATCAAACACTTTAAACTGAATATTTTAGTACGAACATGCTTTTATTAGCTTTGTCTTTCCTTCACTACTTTAACTATACAATATGTGATATTGTAATACCTGGAATTTTCACTTAAATGGCCATACTGGCCGAAAAGTGACGTAAAGCAAATATTTTACTTACTTACTCATTACTATATACACGAATCTGAACACCAAATCACGTTGCTCATGGGCTAATCAAGTGAAAGGATGTGTACTGCGGTTATTTTAACTGCTGTTCTTTTGCTATGAGTATATAACCCTGGTAGCTCTGACAATTCTAACGCAGGGTACCGCAGGCAAATTGTCCCCTGGTAGGGCTCCGAGGCGGGTGGAGCGCTAGGGTGATGAAAAACAATACCAATTCAATATGGCTGATGACAATCCACCCCCGCCCAACACTAGCAATCAAAAGAAAAGAAAAAGAGAGAAAATAACAGTTCATCAGATGAAGAGGCCGAGTATACTGCAAGGTACCAAAAAATTGTTTCCGAAATGCAAAAAGCAAAACTAACTTTCCCGCGCATAGAAGGCATAGAGGGCTTGGTTGGAGAGCCAAAGAACATCAAAAGGCTTAGGTCTGGCGACCTTTTAATTGAGATCGACAGAGAAACCTACTCCACCAAACTCTTGGCAATCAAAGTAATAGCTGGAATTCCTGTGAAGGTTTCCCCTCACAGGACTTTAAACACCTCAAAGGGTGTCATACGAACTCAAGAAATCAAAAACACCACCAATGAAGAACTTAAAACACAATTAAAAAGACAAGGAGTATCCGATGCCAGAATTATTACAATAAAAAAGAATGGAGATACAATCAAATTAAATACAGCGGTGCTCACATTCAACTTTCCAAAGCCACCGGCTGATATTAAAGTTGGATTTGAGCTATGCCCTATACAACTATACATACCACACCCTTTGAGGTGTTTCAAGTGCCAACAATTTGGACACCATCAGGCAATAATATATATAATAATAATAATAATAATATGGCAATAATTGAGCGGCGCCTGAGATTTGAGATTATGCTCAGGGGCATTTCGAACATCGGGGGGGAGGGTGTTACCTCCACGTGGTCCCCCTGGTAACTTCTTTTAGAAGGCTAAACACACCCTCAACCTGTTTGCCGTGGGTTGCATCCCGTATAGGTGGGAGAAGGGATCCTGGTGGTTGAGGGCGTAGGAGCCTGCGGACTCCATACTCCCAACACACCACTTTGGCCCTTATCTCATTGAGACGGGTGGTCTGGTGGGCCCGGCCAGATCAATCGGCTGGTCTCGTTGATTTGGTGTTCATACTTGTTTATTATTTATCGTTTCGCCTCATCTCATCATCAAAGACGTATGTATACAGGTAGCGCTTTTTCATTACTATATACACGAATCTGAACACCAAATCACGTTGCTCATGGGCTAATCAAGTGAAAGGATGTGTACTGCGGTTATTGCAACTGCTGTTCTTTTGCTATGAGTATATCACCCTGGTAGCTCTGACAATTCTAACGCAGGGTACCGCGGGCAAATTGTCCCCTGGTAGGGCTCCGAGGCGGGTGGAGCGCTAGGGTGATGAAAAACAATACCAATTCAATATGGCTGATGACAATCCACCCCCGCCCAACACTAGCAATCAAAAGAAAAGAAAAAAGAGAGAAAATAACAGTCTATCAGATGAAGAGGCCGAGTATACTGTAAGGTACCAAAAAATTGTTTCCGATATGCAAAAAGCAAAACTAACTTTCCCGCGCTTTTTGTTGATGATGTCTGGAGATGAGGACAAATCCCTCTCCAGACTCTCAACATTTGCCATACAAAAAGGCATAGAGGGCTTGGTTGGAGAGCCTAAGAACATCAAAAGGCTTAGGTCTGGCGACCTCTTAATTGAGGTCGACAGAGAAACCTTCTCCACCAAGCTCTTGGCAGTCAAACATATAGCTGGAATTCCTGTGAAGGTTTCTCCTCACAGGACTTTAAACACCTCAAAGGGTGTCATTCGAACCCAAGAAATTAAAAACACTACCAATGAAGAACTAAAAACACAATTAAAAAGACAAGGAGTTTCCGATGCTAAAATTATCACAATAAGAAAGAATGGAGATATAATTAAATTGAACACAGCAGTGCTCACATTCAACTTCCCAAAGCCACCGGCTGATATCAAGGTTGGATTTGAGCTATGCCCTGTACAATTGTATATACCACACCCTTTGAGGTGTTTCAAGTGCCAACAATTTGGACACCACCAGGAAGGTTGCAAGAGAGAGCGTGTCTGTGGACGCTGTGGTCAATCGACGGAACATCCTGACTCCTCTTGCACCTATCCAATAAAATGTGCCAACTGTGGTGGGAACCACACAGCCTATTCCAGAGATTGCCCCCGATGGAAAACGGAGAAAGAAATCCAACGTATCCGAACGGAACGGAAGATTTCTTTCCCAGAAGCTCGTAAAATCGTTGAAGGAGTAACTGGAAAACCATCATATGCCAGCGTTTTGGCTAAACAGGTTGTGTCGGTTGGTTGCCAGACTGACCTACCGGAGGTCACGTCTGCAGCTGGTGCAACAAATGTTACCAAGACAGCTGCGGCCCCTTCAGCAAAACCTAATACAAACAATAAAGCTACCCCCAATGCCTCAAAGATACTAGCAAATGATGCCAAACAAGATGCCAAACAAGCAAAGAATAACACAACTCAGCCTCAAAATAGCAAAGATAAGAAAAAGGAAACAACGAATAAACCATCAATAGCAGAAAAACCAACAAAAGAAAAGAAAGGCACGCATACAACAGTTAAACCAAGAACAAATAATAGTGGGATCGGTCGGCTGCAAAAGGGCATGGATGATCCCATATCTGTACATAATAGATTTGAATCCATGGACTGTTCACATGAGGCAGATAGCAGCGATAGCGAGGTATTCGTATCTCCTGACACCGTCGCTGCACTCCAAGCACAGATAAAACCAGGGAGGCATAAAAATTCATAATGGCCCACAAAATCATACAATGGAATTGTCGAGGTTTAAGGTCAAACTACAATGACCTGGCTATTCTTCTGCAGGAGCACAGCCCGACGGCTGTGTGCTTGCAGGAGACTAACTTAAAACCTAACACTAACATAAGTTTTAAAAACTATTCAATAATCAATTGTTTTGGCCCTGCCAATAATGAAAGGGCTTGCTGGGGGGTTTCCATCCTTGTAAAGGATGGAACACCACATCAACAGATCACGTTGAATACAACTTTACAGGCTGTGGCGGTTAACATAAACTGTCACAGGCCAATGACGATATGCTCTGTTTATTTACCGCCGAGCCGCTCAGTAGATGTTGTGGAATTGAGGCAGCTGGTAAAACAATTGCCCAAACCCTTCATGCTACTTGGAGATTTTAACGGGCACCACACAATGTGGGGCTGTAGGGACATCAACCCACGGGGCAGAATAATAGAAGACTTCCTCTCAGAGGAAAATCTCTGCATTTTTAATGATGATACTACCACCTATTTGCACCCTGCTTCAGGATCTGCAACAGCCATTGACCTATCCTTGTGTGATCCCGATTTATATTTGGATTACACTTGGAGGGTCAACGAGGATCTCTGTAGCAGTGATCATTATCCTATATTTATAGAGAGCAACAACTCTATTGTTGAAGAAAGAGTGCAGCATTGGAGGCTGCACAGAGCAGATTGGGAGGCCTTCCAACAGTCTTGTGGGGAGAGCCTTACAATCTCTCAATTTGAGAATGAAGAGGGGGTTGATGACCCTATAGCCCTTTTTACAACCAAGTTACACAATATAGCAGATAAAAGCATACCCAAAACCTCGACAGTTCCGAAAAAACTCGACAAACCCTGGTTTGACGAAGGTTGCCGAAAGGCAATAGACAAAAGGAAAAAATCCTTGCAAAAATTTAAAAAACATCCAACTAGACAAAACCTTGACGGATATAAGAAAGATTACGCTAAAGCTCGCCGCACAATCAGTGAAGCCAAGCGGCAATCTTGGAGAGCATATGTCTCCACACTAAATAATAATACATCGGCAAAACATACTTGGCAAATGCTGCGCAGAATCAGTGGCAAGAGGAAAGATAAAACCATCAAGTACCTTGTCACTGATTCTGACACAATAACCAATAAAATGGATATTGCAGAAACGCTGGCGACATCCTTCGCTGCTGAATCATCGCCAGATCATTATCAGGAAAAATTTCGAAAGATTCGGGACAAGGAGAAGGAGAACACATTGGACTTTGAGTCAGATAATGACGAAAAGTACAATGTTGATTTCTCTAAACGAGAATTAATTAATTACCAGACTCGTTACATATAGGTGCCAGGAGCACCGTCATCTTATCATATCAAACATTTTAAACTGAATATTTTAGTACGATCATGCTTTTATTGGCTTTGTCTTTCCTTTACTACTTTAACTATACAATATGGGATATTGTAATACCTGGAATTTTCACTTAAATGGCCATACTGGCCGAAAAGTGAAGTAAAGCATTTTACTTACTTACTTACTTACTAGCATTTCGAACATCACCAATCAAAAGTCTTCAGGTGGAGACCGGTGAGCCCTCTTTAGAGACTCGCCGGTTGAAGCTGAGCCTGCAATACTATATGAAGATGAAAGCAAATCCTGAGAACCCGGCATACTCGTGTGTTGTCAACCCAGAGTACAAGAGACTGTTTAATAACAAGCCAGGGACTATACCTACTTTGGGTATAAGGCTTCAACCCCATCTGGAGGACATGGAGGTGAAGCTCGACGCAATTAGCGTTGTGTGCCCACCAGAATGTCCACCCTGGCTTCTCCAACAGCCTAATATATACTTTTCAACCTATCAGATCTCAGGAAAGGAGACACCTGTCCCCTTGTCTTCCAGAGCATGTTGCTAGAGCTATTTTGTAGATTTCCGAAGCACCGGAAGGTGTATACTGACGGATCAAAGGAAGACAAGAGGACAGCTATGTCCTTTGTCTGTGATGATCATGAATTTAGTTGTCGTATCAACGATGAGGCTTCAATTTGCACAGCAGAGCTGTCAGCTATTGAAGCTGCCATCGAATACATATGGGATAGTAATGACGAGGAGTTCATGATCATCACAGACTCGCTATCTTCATTGCAGGCTCTTAAGAGTCAAAAATTCAACAACCCAATTGTTTCCAATATTTTGCATATGTGTCACTACTTGTCTGGGCACAAGGACATTGTTTTCTGCTGGGTACCCAGCCATATTGGAATACAGGGTAATGAACGGGCTGATGTTTTGGCCAAGGCTGCCCTGGATAAGACAAAACAGTTTTATTATATACCATATACGGATTTCAAGTATAACATCTCTGTCTACCTTGATGACATTTTGCAAGGTGAATGGAACATCAATGTCACCAGCAAATTGTTCGAGGTACAACAAATCATTAAGCGATCTTTTACACCAATGGAACGCCGAAGAGATGACATTGTCTTATGCAGGGCCAGAATTGGCCATGCCTATTTCACAAACGGCTATTTATTGAGAGGAGAATTGCGACCTCTGTGCTGCAATACTCGTCTCACTGTAAGACATGTCCTTCTCAGTTGTGCGAAATATGCGCACATCAGAAGGAAGTATTTTGCATTTAATTCCTTATTTGAGCTATTCAGGGACACCCCTGCAGGTTTCATTATTCAGTTCTTTCGGGAATGTAACCTATATTATATGTTTTAATTATTAGACTCAGACTTGTAGTTTTTACACAATCACTCCAATTTCATGGAGATATAGTGACTTGATAAGTCGTTCATTTTATAATCACTTCATATTTTACATTATTTATACTGATATTTTTATCTCATTAAACTGTGTTATAGTGCAGGCGCTACAACATGTCATCAGACTCGTTACATATAGGTGCCATGAGCATCGTCATCTTATCATATCAAACACTTTAAACTGAATATTTTAGTACGATCATACTTTTATTGGCTTTGTCTTTCCTTTACTACTTTAACTATACAATATGGGATATTGTAATACCTGGAATTTTCACTTAAATGGCCATACTGGCCGAAAAGTGAAGTAAAGCATTTTACTTACTTACTTACTTACTATTCAGGGACACTCCTGCTGGTTTTATTATTCAGTTCCTTCGGGAATGTAACCTATATTCTATGTTTTAATTATTAGACTTAGGCTTGTAGTTTTTACACAATCAATCCAATTTCATGGAGATATAGTGACTTGATAAGTCGTTCATTTTATAATAACTTCATATTTTACATTATTTATACTGATAATTTTATACTCATTAAACTGTGTTGTAGTGCAGGCGCTACAACATGTCATCAGACACGTTACATATAGGTGCCAGGAGCATCGTCTTCTTATCATATCAAACACTTTAAACTGAATATTTTAGTACGATCATGCTTTTATTGGCTTTGTCTTTCCTTTACTACTTTAACTATACAATATGGGATATTGTAATACCTGGAATTTTCACTTAAATGGCCATACTGGCCGAAAAGTGAAGTAAAGAAAATATTTTACTTACTTACTTACTTACACGGGAATGTAACCTATATTATATGTTTTAATTATTAGACTTAGACTTGTAGTTTTTACACAATCACTCCAATTCATGGAGATATAGTGACTTGATAAGTCGTTAATTTTATAATAACTTCATATTTTACATTATTTATACTGATATTTTATACTCATTAAACTGTGTTGTAGTGCAGGCGCTACAACATGTCATCAGACTCGTTACATATAGGTGCCAGGAGCATCATCATCATCTTATCATATCAAACACTTTAAACTAAACTGAATATTTTAGTACGATCATTTATTTTACTTACTTACTTACTTTGACTTAGACTTGTAGTTTTTACACAATCACTCCAATTTCATGGAGATATAGTGACTTGATAAGTCGTTCATTTTATAATAACTTCATATTTTACATTATTTATACTGATATTTTTATACTCATTAAACTGTGTTGTAGTGCAGGCGCTACAACATGTCATCAGACTCGTTACATATAGGTGCCAGGAGCATCGTCATCTTATCATATCAAACACTTTAAACTGAATATTTTAGTACGATCATGCTTTTATTGGCTTTGTCTTTCCTTTACTACTTCAACTATACAATATGGGATATTGTAATACCTGGAATTTTCACTTAAATGGCCATACTGGCCGAAAAGTGAAGTAAAGCAAATATTTTACTTACTATGTTAAATCGTGTGGCATCACGACATAAGCATTCACAACTATGTATATTGCATTAAAAAAAAATTGTTAAGACTTTTTTTATTGGAAAAAATATTAGGCCTATAATAAATTTCAGATTCCATTCGATTGACATAGCGTCATGGTAACGTCATCGTAGCATATAAATGGAAATAGCGGAAATAACAAAGACATATAGACAGTTAGAATATTTTTTATACTATAATTTATATTTTTTAGAAAAAAACAACATTTTACATTTTAGTAAATTCACCGCCGTTGTTTTTTATAAAATGGCTTCTATAATCTATCAACTTCTGCTCCCTCATACTTGACATAGCCATCACATACCACTGGGAAATGTTTTTTGGCGACATTTTGATCCGCATATCATCAACCCTTTTATTGCTACGGCGACTAACAAAGAAATGTTCGTTAGCGCATTTCATAAAACAAATGCAATCAAATTTTCTTTTAATTCGGTAAATTAAGTGCTCAGCAATGTCAGACAATCACCCCATTAACCTTTGGGAGTAAACAATTGAAGTAAAAAATTGAGTAATTTTGTGATATTTACTCAAAAACAATGCAAAATATCTGGACCATGAATATAAAACAAAATGTCTCACACAAGGATAACCCATGACAAATCTTGCACAAATAAAATTCAAAGTGGCCACTTTAAATTGTTTTTTCTCATCTCAGAAATCTTGCATGATAACTAAAGTTAAAATATAAATATTTATATAATTGAAATCAACTGAATTAAGAATGAACATATTTTAAGGGTTTATGTTATTGTTAACTGTATAATGTTATTTATCACGTTATGACAACGTTTGGGCAATTGTTTTACCAGCTGCCTCAATTCCACAACATCTACTGAGCGGTTTGGGGGTAAATAAACAGAGCATATCGTCATTGGCCTGTGACAGTTTATGTTAACCGCCACAGCCTGTAAAGTTGTATTCAACGTGATCTGTTGATGTGGTGTTCCATCCTTTACAAGGATGGAAACCCCCCAGCAGGCCCTTTCATTATTAGCAGGGCCAAAACAATTGATTATTGAATAGTTTTTAAAACTTATGTTAGTGTAAGGTTTTAAGTTAGTCTCCTGCAGGCACACAGCCGATGGGCTGTGCTTCTGCAGAAGAATAGCCAGGTCATTGTAATTTGATCTTAAACCTCGACAATTCCATTGTATAATTTTGTGGGCCATTATGAATTTTTATGCCTCCCTGGTTTTATCTGTGCTTGGAGTGCAGCGACGGTGTCGGGAGATACAAATACCTCGCTATCGCTGCTTTCATCACCATCTACACACTCCATGGATTCGTATCTGTTATACGTAGCGATCGGGTCATCAGTGCCCTTGGGCATTCGACCACTGTCTTTATTTGTGCTTTTCTTGTTAATTTGTTTTGTTTGTTCAGCTACTGGTGGTTTATTTACCGTTTCTTTGTTCTTATCTTTATTATTTGTTTTGCCATTTTTTGTTTGTTTTGAATCCCTATTTGCCAGTGGCTTTGGGGCAGTAGGGGTAGCTGCTGTTGCTGTATTTTTATTGATCATAGTTTGTTTTTTGGCAGTGGAGGTATCTTTGCTTGTATTAGGTTTTGATGAAGAGGATGCAGGTGTTGCGGAAACATTTGTTGCACCAGTTGCAGATCTGATCTCTACTGCATCAGTCTGGCAACCAACCGACACAACCTGCTTCGCGACAACACTGGAAAATGATGGTTGTTTGTTAACCCCTTCAACAATTTTACGAGCTTCTGGGAAAGAAATCTTCCGTTCCGCTCGGATACGTTGGATCTCATCGTTGATGCGGCAGCTAAATTCATGATCATCACAGGCAAAGGACATAGCTGTCCTCTTGTCTTCCTTTGATCCGTCAGTATACACCCCCCGGTGCCTCGGAAATCTACAAAATAGCTCTAGCAACATGCTCTGGAAGACAAGGGGACAGGTGTCTCCTTTCCTGAGATCTGAGAGGTTAAAAAGTATATTAGGTTGTTGAAGAAGCCAAGGTGGACACTCTGGTGGGCGCACAACGCTAATTGCGTCGAGCTCCACCTCCATGTCCTCCAGATGTGGTTGGAGCCTTATACCCAAAGTAGGTATAGTCCCTGGCTTGTTATTAAACAATCTCTTGTATTCAGGGTTGACAACACATGAGTATGCCGGGTTCTCAGGATTTGCTTTCATTTTCATATAGTATTGCAGGCTCAGCTTCAACCGGCGAGTCTCTAAAGAGGGCTCACCGGTCTCCACCTGAAGACTTTCGATGGGTGATGTTCGAAATGCCCCTGAGCATAATTTCAAACCTTGGTTCGCGATTGGATCAAGTACTGCTAAGTACGATCGTCTCGCTGAACCATAAACAATGCAACCATAATCCAGTTTGGATCTGATGTGAGACCGGTTAATCCTCAGTAAGGTTGTCCGGTCACCACCCCAATCCTTGCTGGATATAACTCGTAGTAATTGTAATGCTTTCCTACACTTATCTTTCATATACTTGATGTGTGGAATAAAACTGAGCTTCTTGTCGAAGAAAATACCAAGAAATTTGACCTGCTCTTCAACAGGGAGCTGTTGTCCATATAGTTTGAGATTAGGCTCAGGCTGTAAGCCATTTTTTTTTACAAAAATGTACACATAAAGTTTTTGTGGGAGAAAATTTAAAGCTTTTCTCATCCGCACAAGTCACCAACTTATCGAGGCAACCTTGCAGGCGCCGCTCAATTATTGCCATATTGCTTGACTGGCGGTAAACAGCCAGATCATCAACATATAACGATTTTTCAATATCGTGTGGTAAAGCATCAATTATACTGTTTATTTTAACGGTAAATAGAGTTGGTGAAAGGATACTACCTTGTGGGACACCCTCCTCCTGTGGATTTAGTAAAGAGTGGGTGTTGTCCAAGCGGACTTTAAATTTTCTCCCCTTCAAAAAACTGTCAATGAATAAGGGTAATCTACCCTTCAGGCCCATTGTATGGAGATCTTTCATGATACCACCCTTCCATGTGGTTTCATAGGCCTTTTCTAAATCAAAAAATATTCCAACTGTATGTTGATTTTTAACAAAACCTTGACGGATATAAGTCTCCAGTCTGACCAAATGGTCTGTGGTGCTTTTTCCTTTTTGAAAACCACATTGATATTTAGTTATTATGTTATTGTCTTGTAAAAACCATGTGAGACGATGATTGCTCATGCGCTCCATGATTTTGCAAAGACAACTTGTCAATGCTATTGCCCTATAATTATTAGGATCTGTTCGATCTTTTCCAGGTTTGGGGATCGGGAAGACTGTTGTTTCTCTCCATCCATCTAGGAAATCCTGAGATTGCCATAGATCATTCAAGAGTAGAAGTAACAGATCAAGTGATACATCAGGCAAATGTTTCAGAAACTGGTAGTGAATCTCATCAGGGCCAGTTGCCGAATCAGTTGCCTGAGCGATAGATTTAAATAGTTCTCGTTTAGAGAAATTAACATTGTACTTTTCGTCATTATCTGACTCAAAGTCCAATGTGTTCTCCTTCTCCTTGTCCCTAATCTTTCGAAATTTTTCCTGATAATGATCTGGCGATGATTTAGCAGCAAAGGATGTCGCCAGCGTTTCTGCAATATCCGTTTTATTGGTTATTGTGTCAGAATCAGTGACAAGGTACTTGATGGTTTTAACTTTCCTCTTGCCACTGATTCTGCGCAGCATTTGCCAAGTATGTTTTGCCGATGTATTATTATTTAGTGTGGAGACATATGCTCTCCAAGATTGCCGCTTGGCATCACTGATTGTGCGGCGAACTTTAGCGTAATCTTTCTTATATCTGTCAAGGTTTTGTCTAGTTGGATGTTTTTTAAATTTTTGCAAGGATTTTTTCCTTTTGTCTATTGCCTTTCGGCAACCTTTATCAAACCAGGGTTTGTCGAGTTTTTTGGGAACTGTCGAGGTTTTGGGTATGCTATTATCTGCTATATTGTGTAACTTGGCTGTAAAAAGGGCTATAGGGTCATCAACCCCCTCTTCATTCTCAAATTGAGAGATTGTGAGGCTCTCCCCACAAGACTGTTGGAAGGCCTCCCAATCTGCTCTGTGCAGCCTCCAATGCTGCACTCTTTCTTCAACAATAGAGTTGTTGCTCTCTATAAATATAGGATAATGATCACTGCTACAGAGATCCTCGTTGACCCTCCAAGTGTAATCCAAATATAAATCGGGATCACACAAGGATAGGTCAATGGCTGTTGCAGATCCTGAAGCAGGGTGCAAATAGGTGGTGGTATCATCAATAAAAATGCAGAGGTTTTCCTCTGCGAGGAAGTCTTCTATTATTCTGCCTCCTGGGTTGATGTCCCTACAGCCCCACATTGTGTGGTGCCCCTCATAGTGAGATCAGATAATGATCTCATACTGTAAGTCTAGTGTGATAAAACTGTGAGTTCATGTGAGCTGACCATTATCTCACAGTGAGATCAGATAATGATCTCATACTGTGAGTAGTATGTGATAAAAGCTGTGAGATCATGTGAGCTCACCATGATCTCACAGTGAGATCAGATAATGATGTCATACTGTCAGCCTAGTGTGATAAAAGTGTGAGTTCGTGTGAGCTGACCATGATCTCACAGTGAGATAAGATAATGATCTCATATTGTGAGCCAAGTGTGATAAAAGTGTGAGTTCATGTGAGCTGACCATGATCTCACAGTGAGAACAGATCGTGATCTTATACCGTTTGTCTGATGTGATAAAACTGTGAGTTCATATGAGTACAGAATGATCTCACAGTGAGATCAGTTAATGACCAGATAATGATCTCATGCCGTGAGTCTGGTGTGGTAAAACATTGAGTTTATGTGAGCCCACCATGATCTCACAGTGAGAACAGATAATGATCTCATACCGTGAGTTCAGTGTGATAACACTGTGACTTCATGTGAGCTCACTATGATCTCACAGTGAGATCAAATTATGATCTCATACTGTGAGTCTAGTCAGATAAATCTGTGAGTTCATGTGAGCTCACCATGATCTCACAGTGATGTCATATGTATGATCTCATACTGTGAGTCCACCATGATATCACTGTGAGCTCATCGTGAGCTCACATGCAGACTGGGTACCGTCTACATTCCTCAGACGGCTACAGAAGCTGGATTATGAACTAAAACAGTGGTAGGAAAAGCAGTCATCCGTCAGGCTTTCATTCGACAGATGCCCACCTCAATACGTGCTCACTTAGCTGCACAGCCAGACAGTGCGTCTCTGGAAAGTTTGGCCATGTTAGCCGACCCAGCCGTCGCTTCAGAAAACGACGCTGAGGAAGCCAAGCAGGGGGTTGCTGAAATACATGTCAGCAAGAGTGGGAAGTTAGTTGGACTGTTGGAAGACCTGTCTCGCAGGCTTAAAAAATTAGAGACAGCCACAGCCACAGCAGCAAAGAAGAAGACCTACGGACGTTCACAAACAGACGAGAATCGTGCCCCCAAGACACCGCTCGTACCTAACGTACAAGCAAAACTGTTTGTGCCTAATAACCAAAATGTTAATAAACAAGGTTTTTTTAAGAACACTAAGCAAGATAGTCGTCCTAACGCACCGCCGCCGCATACACAGTAAAATAATGCTGTTTAACTAATCTACACAGCTGATGCACCTGTCTGCTATAATCACCGAACATTCAGTGACAAATCACGTACATGCAGAGAACCTTGCGCGTTTTCTTTAAACTAGTCGGCAAGAGCAAGATAGCGACTCTTGCATCTGGCGAAATAAACGAGGTGCGACATGGCTCTGCGGACGCTACCCTTCCCAAGTTCTACCCAAGTCTTGCGCTAACAGGACTTGGAACGCTGCCTGTCTGCCCCTAGTTGCAGCTAATAACACTACTATCAATACCTAGGGTACTAGTAGACGTATCGTCGACGTTGGTCTCATATGATATTACGCTTGGACATTCATAGTAGCAGACATTAAACAACCAATCATAGGATTATACCCATAGGAAACATTTGAAAATTCTTTTTACCCATTTTACCGAATACGGCATTATCATCGGCCCAGAGAAATGTCAGTTCGGTACTACCTAATCAAGCTTTATAGGACATCACGTTTGCTCAGAAGGCATTTCTCCGTTACCAAGTGTTGTAGACGCAATAGTTAATTTTGCTAGACCCAAAAAGCAACGAGCGTTGCGTAGATATCTAGGAATGGTAAATTATTATGATAGATTCATACCACATCGCGCGGCTAAGTTGACGCCGTTAAATAATTTACTGACTGCAGCTAGCGAAGGACATACAAGATTGTCACTTAAGTCTAATTTTGACTTGTAGTAGAATGAAAGCGCAGACTTGGCTTTCATCGAGTCTAAGCAAATACTTGCTAGCGCAACCCTCTTGGTACACCCAGATTACTCTGCCCAATTGAATATCACGTGTGACGCTAGTGATTTCGCCGTAGGTGGCGTTTTGCAACAGTACATCGATAATGTTTGGCAGCCACTTTCATTTTTCAGTAAAAAACTAATACCCGCAGAGACACGTTACAGCGCGTTCGACCGCGAGCTTTTAGCAGTGTATGCCACTATTAGACATTTCAGGCATAGCTTAAAAGGCCGTAAATTTTTTGTAAACACAGATCATAAGCCTTTAACTTTTGTAATGACATCAGTCACTGAACGCCCGTCACTACGACAAACAAGACAGTTGGCTTTTATTGCCGAGTTCACTACAGATATCAGATATGTGAAAGGAGAGACAAATTTCGTCGCCGACGCTCTGTCACGACCGTCCGTGTCATTCATAGACTGTACATCAACAATTTATTACAAAAAATTAAGTGCAGATCAGGCCTTGGACACAGAATTTACGCGGTTGCGACATTCAACGTCGTCTACAATGAATTTTCAATTACTCAAATCATTTGATAACAATTTGATTTGATGTGATGTGTCAGGACACATTCGGCCGTATATCACAGCAAAATTTTGAAAAAATGTATTCTTGTATTTACACAGAGTAGGTCATCCATCGCATAGGGCTACAAAGCCGCTGATAAATACAAGATTTATCTGGCACGGAACGAATATAGATATCGCTAAATGGTGCTGTTCTTGCAAAGGTTGCCAGACTGCTAAAATATCTCGCCATAATAAGCCAGTTTTCGGCAAATTCGCCGAACCTACCGAGACATTTGACCATACCATTTGTACATATCTGTATAGTCGGAAACCTACCCTACGCCGACGGCTTTAGATATCTACTGACTTGTGTCAATCGTTTCACACGCTGGCTGGAAGCCATACCGTTGGTGGATATTCAAGCCGAAATGGTCGCCGATGCCTTCTTCAGTGGGTGGATAGCACGCTTCGGGACACCCGCCACTATCACCATGGATAGAGGCGCCCAGTTCGAATCAAAATTATGGTATGGTTTATGCAACCATTTCGGGATAGTGAGAAATCACACAACGAGCTACCACCCCCAATCAAATAGCATGGTCGAACGTTCCCATCGTCAGCTGAAAATATATCAATTTTGACGCGAAGTGTATTAAAATTTATGTTTTAAGAAAGACTGTGCCGAAATAGTAACGACATTAAATGGGTTTCCAAACTCCACTCGAGGTAAATTGATACTCAGGAATTTTCGATCCTTTTTTTGCACAAGAATCGATGCCCTGATTTTGTGCATCTTTAGAGTATTTTGTGACTTGTTTCTTAGCTAGTTTGAAATATATATATATTTATGCTCGAGTGGAGTTTGGAAACCCATTCAATGTCGTTACCATTGAAGGCACAGTTCCTTTCATTAAAACATACATCATGGCACACGAGTCACCGAATCCATGGACGACAACACTACCTGCTGTATTACTAGGCGCTGGTTCCGCCGTTAAAGAATTATTGGGTAGGTCAGCTGCCGAATTGATTTATGATACGACACTCAGACTACCAGGTGAATTTACACAGAAGTACACCGCCAACGCACATACAGACTTAGATAACTATTCTGATACGCGTAGCCATGTCGCGTCTCCGTTTGTGCCCACCGCGCGACACACCTCAGAAAAACATTTTCCAATATAAGGAAATCGACACATGCTCACATTTGTAAAGAATCGCAATTGTACCGCCTCTGACCTCCCCTTACGACAGCCTATACAAGGTCATCGTAAGGAGCGGCAGAGTCATGAAAATCCTGCTAAAAGGCAAGGTGGAAACGGTCTCCCTTGATCGAGTTAAACCTGCACACTTCGAGTGCGAGCCTGGAACAGGTACAGCGACACAGCGTAAAATGAACCACGTGCATTTACTTATTTCCTTAACCATGTTAAATCGTGGGGGGGAAGGGTGTCACCTCCGCGTGGTCCCCCCTGGGCAACTTCTTAGAAGGCCAAGCACACCCAAACCTTTCATCAAACCAGGTTTTTCTATTTTTTTGACGTGAAGTTTTTTGTGTTTGCTTTCCGGTGGTACTGAGGTTGTTATGTTTATTTTCGAATAGTTTTTAGTTCAAATTCTTTATATATTCTCTATATATTCATATTTATATTTTTTATATATTTTTTCATTGTACTTGTGGTGCCTTACAGTGCTCTCACGGATTATGATCGCTCTGTCGTGCTAGTTCTCGATGACAGACCCGATCCCCAGCTGTGGGGGCATTGTAGGTCTACTCATAATTCCTCTATGATTTGGTTTTTGTGTTTGCAGTGGTTTCTCTTTGGCATCCTGGCGATGGACGGGATGTCCGAAAGAAACCATTGCCATATAATTATTTTTTCACTTTTTTGTTTTAAAGGTTTCTCTGTGGCATCCTGGCGGATAATGCAGCATGTCATAGAGAAGCCATTGCCGTACAATTAGCCTGTGGTGACTTACGGTGTACTCACGGTTTGTGATCGCTCTGTGATGTCCTCCAATGTCACAGACCTTATTACCAACTGTGGGGGCACTGTAAGTCTTTAATTTTTGAGAATTTTTTGTGGTTTCATGATTTCTCTGGCCATACTGGCCGAAAAGTGAAGTAAAGAAGACATTTACTTACTTACTTAATGGTTTCTCTGTTCATTGTTTATGTCATTCATATTTATGTCTAAATGGGTTTATTTTTTTTTATTATAGTATATAGTATTATAGTATATATTATATATTTGTTTTGACAATGACACTGTTTTGACTTAGACTTGTAGTTTTTACACCATCACTCCAATTTCATGGAGATATAGTGACTTGAAAAGTCGTTCATTTTAAATTCACTTCATATTTGACATTATTTATACTGATATTTTTATACCCATTAAACTGTGTTGTAGTGCAGGCGCTTCAACATGTCATCAGACTCGTTACATATAGGGGCCAGGAGCATCGTCATCTTATCATATCAAACACCTTAAACTGAATATTTTAGTACGATCATGCTTTTATTGGCTTTGTCTTTCCTTTACTACTTTAACTATACAATATGGGATATTGTAATACCTGGAATTTTCACTTAAATGGCCATACTGGCCGAAAAGTGAAGTAAAGCAAATATTTTACTTACTTACTTACAGCGTAAAACGCAACCGAAAACGACGATTTCAAAGACTACTGAGATTGTTAGAGGGATCCCGAAGGACCAAATAAAATCCAGTAGCACTCTCACTCAGAAGCCCGACAGGACGAGAGTTAAATCGACAGCGAATAAACAGACACAGTCTGCAGCGACTAAAATTGGTAACAATATGGCCACTACTCCACAGCATCAAGCCCACAGAGAAAATTAGCCTAAACAATTCACACCTTATGTAGCGTCGCATTCGCGAACCCCGTCGTTTCCCGCGCTAACGGAGCAGCGGCGGTTTGCGAAGGTATTCACGTGTACCCTTACACTTACGGGGTAAAACCCCTAATACAACCGACACGACCAAAACATCGAATTTTAGAAATAATTCGATCATCACCGATGACGACAAAATTATATCGGATGCAACTGTAAAACAGACTAGAGTTGAACAAAAAATTCACACTCCCGCACGATTCGTGCAGATGGTCCACGCCTTAGTGGCGCCTAACGACATCTACGGCGGGACCAACTACACGAACCGTAATAATCATAATTTGTAAATATGAATTTGCCAGGCCTGGGATAATTAAAGGTTCCTACATTGAAGTATATTCTGGTATAGAGTTTCCAAAACATGACTTTCAGTTTAATCATGATACAAATTGCCGCATATATGTGGACATACTGCACCATTCGGGACTCTCATATAATATGTTTTAATGATTGTATCTCCGAATGATATTCAAACTGTCGCCATTTGAATTCGTGTAAACACGCCATATGGTAATTTTAGTCACGTGAACGTGGCGTACGAAAGCCCAGCGAGCAGGACACAACAGTTCAGTTGTAAACACACCATCCACATGTCATTAAACAAGAGGGAGATCTCTGCTGCTATTATAAAATGTGGGGTGTGTTGAAATCCGTCAATCAGCATCCAGCCCAAGGCCTATTCAACAATATCAATTATATTCGCCCACAATACCCTATATAACTCCACATTTCTTCCCCTGATTGAACAACATAAGACGCAGACACAACAAATCAACCCACGTGACCAAGCCTACTACTGGGAACCAACACATTTCAAAAGACTAGGCTATTATTGTTGCACTAAGGTGTTTTCCTAATTTCCAATGCACATAGTGTATTTTATTAAGGTAGGGTCTAAACTGATAAGTGTAAATAAATGATATAGGCCTACAACTCGTGTAGGCCTACAGTAGTGGCCAGTAATCTACTACACAGTAAAACCGCACAGTAACTGATATGACTACCATATATGGTAATGACAGAGGTAGCTGGCGAGGTCGAGGTCAAAGCCCCTCACAGAAACCAAGTGTCAGACGAGATGCTGCATGTAGTGCTGTCTCTGCGGAGCGATAGTGAATGATTTCTCTGATCAATCGTTTTTTTTAAACTCATTTATAATATAGGACTAGGCCTACTATAACACCCACTTAAAATGCCACCAGACAACGGTCCCCAGACAACAACTTATCGTCATCTCTGAGACCCTGTGTCCAGGTGTCTGTGGGAACTGAAGCCTGAGAGTTTTGACAGCTGAGGGCGGTCAGCCACACACCACATATATGGCGCGTGTATACATCATATCACGTGGTGTCTGGCGGCAGCGCGGGCTTTACATATTAACCTGCCAACGCAGTTGTAGCTACAGCTGACCACACATTGGCGTCGAGTTTGTCAAAGACAGCATCGGGCTTCTATCTACATGATCTATATAGGTTCCTATCTCAGTTCAAGTAAGACATATCATCTAACAGTAATAACGTACTCTAGACTGCTCGACTTTGAAAAAAAACTAGGCTTACTTGAAAAATCATAAGCCTAGTCCTATGATAATGGTTCTGTCATTGCTTGTCATGCTTGTTTGTTTACTGAACTGTCAGGCCTACATCACATGATCAGCACATGACATGCATGATGATCTATGGTAGGCCTACCACGCTAAGTGTGGGTCACAGTAGAGAATTGTTGAATGACAATACTGCGTTTTAAAGTTGTTTTGGCGGCGATATTGATCAAAATAAATATCAATAATAGAAAAACCAGGCCTTATAGCCAATTTTATAGTCTGGTTACTTCGAAGTATGTACCTTTAAATTAGACATGTGAAATGTAACTTAATTAAATTACCTGAAGAAGTAATTTTGTTACTTAGTATTGAATGTATTAATTAAACTCACATAGGTTGGCCTTAATGGTGGTAGCCTTAAATAACCGGCAATAGCGTGTTTGACATTAGGTCTCTCGCGTGGGATGAATGGAGTTACCCAGAGGGAGTGATCTTTCCTATTGTTACTATCCGACCCGAGGATAGCGGAGCTGCGCGAAATGACACAGAGTCTCTTTAATAAATTGTACAGCGAAAGTCAAGTCTCCGGCCGTCTGGGCATGTCTGGGGGTAGATACCCTAGACATGCCCAGAACCCCTTATCGGGCGAGCGAAGGAAAACGCTCTCAATAACACACCATGCCCTATCACCCCCACCCTCACATCATCATCTGTACATCATTCATCTCATCAATTGACTACAGCGTTTTTATCGTATTACAATGTCACTTAAAAGACCATTTGTGCCGAAAAGTGACGTAAAACAATGATTTACTGCTACTAAATATTGTTATTTTTGTATGTATATTGATTGGTCAAAATAAATGATTTCTGTCTGTCTGTCTGTCTGAAAAATATGTGTCTGTAGCGCTCGACAAAAACATCATATTTTGCTTTTATATTTTTGGAGTTTCTGGTTCTAAGTGTGAAAAGTTTTAAAATTGATAATGTGGTCACCTGATGTGTTTGCAGGCATTGTATTCAATCCCTACTGCTTCACATATACGAGGTCCTCTTTCACATATTGGTCAGCAAAGCAGTTGCTATGTTGCTATGTTCAACAGAGCTTCTGTTTTCGAGGTGAAAGTTGTGAAAGTTTCTACAGCTTTCATCACCTCGAGGATCATAATTATATGAATCTCTTGTCACCCGTGAATGACCAGACTCAGAACCAGAAACCAAGAAAGTATAAAAGCGAAGTTGATTCGTCTGACAAGAGTGATGACATTTCTTCTCTTCTTCAAATAACATAAAAATATAAAGTTTTGGAGAAATAAACAAATTTATATTAGTAATTTTATCAGTGACCATGAATGCAGCAATAAGCCTCCATCATTGTTCACAGAAAACGAATACATCAGGATATCTGACTATGCCATGTTGCTCACATTGAAATCACGCTATATATAAGATCAGGAAAAGTAGTTTCTTGTGAAAACATAATCCAACAAGAGTGACAACTTCGAAAGATGTTATATAGCCATAGCTCAGATTCATCAAGTTCTATAATAAAAAATCAGCACTGCTAAAGTTTCTGCCATTCACTTGCTTACTAACAGCATCTAAAGCGTGTAGCATAGGCGACATCACTATACAAGTCAGCTTACATAGCCAAGCCCACCTGCAAGCCAGGGGAGAATGGATGGTTTGTAGAAAATGATAATCTTATTCCACCTAAATCTACAAACTACCATAGCCACCACATATGACACGTAAATATCGCATGTGGTTGTAAGAAGAATTGCAACAAAAACTTCCCGAGTGAGAACAGAAAAGTCCCCTATTCTGTGGGATGTGAGTCTAAGGGATATCTAAGCAAATGCAGCCATGTACAACCCATTGAGACCCTAATTGACCATGATCATGATATTTAAATAGAACAACTGTCTTGATGGTGACTATCTCACATGACATACTAAATGTCAAAAAACATATGATTGCTGGTTGCGTAAGGCTCTACCACGGCCAACATCAGTGACTGCACTGATGTGAGAGCTGTATTGGCACCACTGTTGAGTGGAGGAACCACGGTACACCGCTGGCAATCCGCCCAATTATTATAGCCAGACACGTGGAGGCCGCAGCTCCCCTTAGATAATCGCTGTAGACTAGTGCTTCCGTACCATGCCGTACTGCATGCAACAGACGGGACCGATCCCCAATGACCCTCCCCGGGTGGGTGCAAAAAGTACTACTATTAGCAACCATCCCAGTACCCATTTGACCGACTATGTTATGAAGTGATAATATTTACCAGATGTTATAGCACTGCAAGGGCTAATACTTGTTTTATATCAAGTTTATTATAAATAAACATAGCATTGTTATGACAATAAATGCTCATGATGCATTCTTTTCAAAAGTGATTAACGATATCCAGTGCAAAACTATATTTTTGTAAACATAGAAGCATAATTTTGTGTATAGTTGATTAACAAGACAACATCACTTTAGGCCTGGTTTTATATTTATCTTTGACCCTGAAAATATAAGATTGGACAACATTAAAAGCAAATTATCTTAAATATTGACAAAGATGTTGACAAATTCAGGTTTGTCGGTAATGGCCGCCATTATTGGCTTCCTGTCAATTTCAGTAGCCGTTTTCCGAGATTGAGCACTCAAGTTGTGATTCCAAATATATGTAGATATCATTTAAAGTGCCCAATCTTTTACAACACGCCATGTCAGTTTTCTAGAAAATAAGATGTTTGCCCCCTGGGTAATAGGTTAATTTGTGTCAAAGTCAGAATAATTACTGTACATTTGCAGTACGTTTTTAATAAAAAACGTGGCTCGTCAAACATATCAAAACTTTATTCTATTTGATAAGTTTTTGTCCAACAAGCATTGCGAAATACTGTGTGCTCAAAAATTTGTTTTCGGCATGTTACATTTTCAATCAACCACGCTGACCCCCTTTTAGGAATTCTGAGGAGGCATGATTTTGTGACTGTGTATCCGAAACAAAAAACGTTTTGCTATTTTTGTTTTTTTCAGTTTTTGATACACATAATTATATAATTATATTGGCTACCTTGGCTAAATTATGTAACACTCTGCACTAACTTAAGATACATCACAGTGTTTTACCAATAAATTATCGATATACTACATCACTTCTCCTAGTTAGAGTCATGTGGATCATAATCTGGTTATTTAAAACAATTGTAATCACCCTGTTATTTTTTTACAATGCACCATAGGTTTTTAGACCATGTTAATGTTTGTGAATATGGTATATATCAGTAGTGAATTCGCATTATATTGTAAACTTCGTTTAAACCCTCGTTTCAATTTAAACGTATCCTCTGTATAGGGCGCACACTGCGGAGGGGAGGACAAGGAGAACTGGGACACCATTTCACTTTGGTCATTTGACGAACTACACGTCGTACTATTATGATTTCTAATTTTCTATCTACCCATGGTGTAGTCTGTAAATATTATTACATACAATTAGTTACCATTTTTGTTAGATGTAATGGCAAGCACCTTTTTCCACCTGCCGAAGAAAAAGTTGAAAACGTGGAGAACTGGGACATCTCATGCAAGGAGAAGTGGGACAGCTGATGGGGTGAAGTGGGACAATTTCACGTATCTCTTTAGATCCATCGATACTAGAATGTGGGACACTTATGGGGAGAACTAGAGAAGTGTGACACTTATGGGGAGAATAGGAGATGTGGGACACTTATGGGGAGAACTGGAGAAGTGGGACACTTATGGGGACAAGAGGAGATGTGGGACACTTATGGGTGTTCGTCCCCATCACTCCCCTAAATCCAAACTGGTATTTATATATGATATCATGTTTGTTTATAAACTCAATTAGTCTATTATACATAATTATTTAGAATATTTTAGAGAGTAATGGTAAAACAGACACAGGCCTATAATTATTTAAGATCATACTATTTCCGCCTTTGTAAATGGGTAATACACGAGCAAACTTTAGTTCACCAGGGAACATGTATTGTATTATTGATATGTTAAATATATGTATTAACGGTTCACTGAAAACATTATATTAACTAAGCATGAATTCCAGCCCATCCAGGGCTATAATTCTTTGGGAGCGATATTATTTAGGAAACTGCAGAATAGGTAACATCTTTGAGAAAAATACTTCTTCTTATATTATTTGAGGTATAGGTTAAATGATCTCTATCACATTTAGGTATTTTTAGCCAAGTCGGGGTGAATGTTGGTGTCTGTAGAAATTGTATTATTAATAACAAATTCGTTGGTAATTATTATTATTATATATTATTAATAACAAATTCAATATTAAAGTAAAAAATAAGTAAAACTGTCAGATTTACCGTCGGTGTCTGTAGAAATTGTATTATTAATAACAGATTCATTAGGCTTCAGTTTTTTTTCCTGTCTATGACTTCTTTAATAACACTCCATGTCTTCCTAATGTTATTTTTATGTTGATTAAATAAATCAGCAGGATGATCCCTCTCTGTTTTTCGAACTAATGTATTTAGTAGACGTTTATAATTGTTGTATGCAATGTCGTTTGCAAATGTCAGGTTTTTAATGAATGTTTGTATAATTTGTTTTTCTTTGTAATGAATATTTTTAAAGATGAAGATATCCAGGGCTCATTTGTCCTTTAGTCTATTTAACAAATTTTAATGGAAAACATTTGTCATATTCTTTGATGGGTAGAAGTGGACATGTGGGACACTTATGAGGAAAAGCAGACGTGGGACACTTATGGGGAGAAGTGGAGATGTGGGACACTTATGGGGAGAAGTGGAGATGTGGGACACTTATGGGGAGAACTGGAGAAGTGGGACACTTATGGGGAGAAGTGGGACACTTACGGAGAGAAGTGGAGATGTAGGACACTTATGGGGAGAAGTGGAGATGTGGGACACTTATGGGGAGAACTGGAGAAGTGGGACACTTATGGGGAGAAGTGGGACACTTACGGAGAGAAGTGGAGATGTAGGACACTTATGGGGAGAAGTGGAGATGTAAGACACTTACGGGGAGAAGTGGAGATGTGAGACACTCATGGGGAGAAGTGGAGATGTGGGACACTTATGGGGAGAAGTGGAGATGTAGGACACTTATGGGGAGAAGTGGAGATGTGGGACACTTATGGGGAGAAGTGGAGATGTGGGACACTTATGGGGAGAAGTGGAGATGTGGGACGCTTATGAGGAGAAGTGGATATGTGGGACACTTATGAGGAGAAGTGGAGATGTGGGACACTTATGGGGAGAAGTGGAGATGTGGGACGCTTATGGAGAGAAGTAGAGACGTGGGATGCTTATGGGGAGAAAGAGATGTGGGACGCTTATGGGGAGAAGGAGATGTGGGACACTTATGGGGAGAAGTGGGTCGTCGTGTGTGTTCCAGTTTTCCCCTTGCATGCCATTACATGTATCCCCAGTTCTCAAAATAGCAAACAACATGTAACGTATACATTATACATGAAGAATGTAGCAAACATAGTAAATATGATGTACTGTACATATAACTTGCTTTACACATGAACACACTAGCTGTTTTTATAGTAAAAATCTAAGTTCTGTCACTGGTAAATTTGGTAAAGGCATCTAAGGAACAGCTGAGAGACATAGAAAATTGTTTCCTAGAAGCTGATTGGCTGAAAATTGATCATGCACACAATGCCGAGTAGGTCTACACACAACTCTGTGGTACATTTGCAAATCACAGAAGCTGATTGGCTACTAACTGCTGCAGTGGAAGTTGAACTGGACGAAGTTGAACTGACGGTAATGATAAGAACAAAACAATTCACATTCATTGACACTTAAATGGCCATACTGGCCGAAAAGTGAAGTAAAGCAAATATTTTACTTACTTACTTATCTCGCAAAGATGTACCAACATTACTAAACTATATGAAACATCAATATCAATGTTAACAATATCACACTCTCGTTAACAATAATATAGTTATGTCAATCACATGTCAGTCATTCATCAGCACACACAACAAAATCATAAAAACAATAATACCCAAACCCCAGCGACCTGGTAAATAGACAACATATCAGTAATCATCGTGGTGAGGTTTACATAGTAAAATCTGGAGAACACTCACCACGATATCTCAGTCTCCTCCAGGTCGCACAGAACGCGATGATCAAATGGACTAACGAGTTACCTCATGAGTAGTCCCACTTACTCCGGAACAAGGTATGGCCCAAATTTTGGAAGGTCTTGTTCGCGAGAGCCTAAACAGAAAAGTGTTTCCTAATAAAGCCGATACAAGCATATTTAACAAAAAACCTCAGCTGTACACAATCATACATTCTCTACAATTATCATACATCCCGAGTCACTCATGCTTCACTGCTTCTGCAGGTAGGCCTTCTGCACGTAGGCCTCTTACACGTAGGCCGGCAATACCATTGGCGTTGGGACAACATTGGCCCAACATATCTTCACATGTCATACAGTAAACCAGATACATTATTATTGGCGTTGGGACAACATTGGCCCAACATATATTTATATCTCTCAAACCAAGTACCGTAAACACATTACATTAACCCCTTGGGTACAAAATCCCGCCACAAAATAAATAAAAGTAATTATTTGTCATAGAGATATGTACATGTACATACCCGATGGCTAGTTTGATAATATTACATAAGATATACATGGTATCACATACAAATGTTAAAGGCACATATTCAGGCAAATGGCATGTGCTTATTTTAGCTCTGCTA
Organism: Flabesymbios commensalis; assembly: GCA_964017125.1. Taxonomy (NCBI): domain Eukaryota; kingdom Metazoa; phylum Annelida; class Polychaeta; order Terebellida; family Flabelligeridae; genus Flabesymbios; species Flabesymbios commensalis. The sequence continues at coordinate 307,938 of OZ024914.1, forward strand.
TATCTTTTTGCGTGTTTGAATGTGTGAAGGCAAAATTACAATGGATTAAAACCTTTAGAAACATCCCTTGGCAACGTAATAAGATTTAGAAAAAAACAGATTATGTCAAAATGTCGGTCATTACCTTTTTTGTTTTTTAGATCGACCATTTGTCTAATGGACATGACTTTTCGGCCAGTATGGCCATTTAAGTAAAATTCATAGTATTACAATATCCCATATTGTATAGTTAAAGTAGTAAAGGAAAGACAAAGCTAATAAAAACATGCTCGTACTAAAATATTCAGTTTAAAATGTTGGATATGATAATATGATGATGCTCCTGGCACCTATATGTAACGAGTCTGATGACATGTTGTAGCGCCTGCACTACACCACAGCTTAATGAGCAGAAAAATGTCAGTATAAAATAATGTAAAATATGAAGTGACTATAAAATAAACGACTTTTCAAGTCACTATATCTCCATGAAATTGGAGTGATTGTGTAAAATCTACAAGTCTAAGTCAAAACAGTGTCATTGTCAAAACAAATATATAATATATACTATAATACTATATAGGAAGTAAGTAAAATTTCTGCTTTACTTCACTTTTCGGCCAGTATGGCCATTTAAGTGAAAATTCCAGGTATTACAATATCCCATATTGTATAGTTAAAGTAGTAAAGAAAAGACAAAGCCAATAAAAGCATGATCGTACTAAAATATTCAGTTTAAAATGTTTGATATGATAAGATGACGATGCTCCTGGCACCTATATGTAACGAGTCTGATGACATGTTGTAGCGCCTGCACTATAACACTATAACACAGTTTAATGAGTATAAAAATATCAGTAGAAATAATGTAAAATATGAAGTGATTATAAAATGAACGACTTATCAAGTCACTATATCTCTATGAAATTGGAGTGATTGTGTAAAAAGTCTATGTCTCATAATTAAAACATGTAATATAGGTTACATTCCCGAAGGAACTGAATAATAAAACCTGCAGGGGTGTCCCTGAATAGCTCAAATAATGAATTAAATGCAAAATACTTCTTTCTGATGTGCGCATATTTCGCACAACTGAGAAGGACATGTCTTACAGTGAGACGAGTATTGCAGCACATAGGTCTCAATTCTCCTCTCAATAAATATCCGTTTGTGAAATAGGCATGGCCAATTCTGGCCCTGCATAAGACAACGTCATCTCTTCGGCGTTCCATTGGTGTAAAAGATCGCTTAATGATTGGTTGTACCTCGAACAATTTGCTGGTGACATTGATGTTCCATTCACCTTGCAAAATGTCATCAAGGTAGACAGAGATGTTATACTTGAAATCAGTATATGGTATATAATAAAACTGTTTTGTCTTATCCAGGGCAGCCTTGGCCAAAACATCAGCCCGTTCATTACCCTGTATTCCAATATGGCTGGGTACCCAGCAGAAAACAATGTCCTTGTGCCCAGACAAGTAGTGACACATATGCAAAATATTGGAAACAATTGGGTTGTTGAGTTTTTGACTCTTAAGAGCCTGCAATGAAGATAGCGAGTCTGTGATGATCATGAACTCCTCGTCACTACTATCCCAGATATATTCGATGGCAGCTTCAATAGCTAACAGCTCTGCTGTGCAAATTGAAGCCTCATCGTTAATGCGGCAGCTAAATTCATGATCATCACAGACAAAGGACATAGCTGTCCTCTTGTCTTCCTTTGATCCGTCAGTATACACCTTCCGGTGCCTCGGAAATCTACAAAATAACTCAAGCAACATGCTCTGGAAGACAAGGAGACAGGTGTCTCCTTTCCTGAGATCTGAGAGGTTAAAAAGTATATTAGGCTGCTGGAGAAGCCAGGGTGGACATTCTGGTGGGCGCACAACGCTAATTGCGTCGAGCTCCACCTCCATGTCCTCCAGATGGGGTTGAAGCCTTATACCCAAAGTAGGTATAGTCCCTGGCTTGTTATTAAACAGTCTCTTGTACTCTGGGTTGACAACACACGAGTATGCCGGGTTCTCAGGATTTGCTTTCATCTTCATATAGTATTGCAGGCTCAGCTTCAACCGGCGAGTCTCTAAAGAGGGCTCACCGGTCTTCACCTGAAGACTTTCGATTGGTGATGATCGAAATGCCCCTGAGCATAATCTCAAACCTTGGTTCGCGATTGGATCAAGTACTGCTAAGTACGATCGTCTCGCTGAACCATGAACAATACAACCATAATCCAGTTTGGATCTGATGTGAGACCGGTAAATCCTCAGTAAGGTTGTCCGGTCACCACCCCAATCCTTGCTGTATATAACTCGTAGTAATTGTAATGCTTTCCTACACTTATCTTTCATATATTTGATGTGTGGAATAAAACTGAGCTTCTTGTCGAAAAACAGACCAAGAAATTTGACCTGCTCTTCAACAGGAATCAGTTGTCCATATAGTTTGAGATTAGGCTCAGGCTGTAAGCCATTTTTTTTGCAAAAATGTACACATAAAGTTTTTGTGGGAGAAAATTTAAAGCCGTTCTCATCCGCACAAGTCACCAACTTATCGAGGCAACCTTGCAGGCGCCGCTCAATTATTGCCATATTGCTTGACTGGCAGTAAACAGCAAGATCATCAACATATAATGATTTTTCAATATCGTCTGGTAAAGCATCAATTATACTGTTTATTTTAACGGTAAATAGAGTTGGTGAAAGGATACTACCTTGTGGGACACCCTCCTCCTGTGGATTTAGTGAAGAGTGGGTGTTGTCTAAGCGGACTTTAAATTTTCTCCCCTTTAAAAAATTGTCAATGAATAAGGGTAATCTACCCTTCAGGCCCATTTCATGGAGATCTTTCATGATACCACCCTTCCATGTGGTATCATAGGCCTTTTCTAAATCAAAAAATACTCCAACTGTATGTTGATTTTTAACAAAACCTTGACGGATATAAGTCTCTAGTCTGACCAAATGGTCTGTGGTGCTCTTTCCTTTTTGAAAACCACATTGATATTTAGTTATTATGTTATTGTCTTGTAAAAACCATGTGAGACGATGATTGATCATGCGCTCCATGATTTTGCAAAGACAACTTGTCAATGCTATTGGCCTATAATTATTAGGATCTGTTCGATCTTTTCCAGGTTTAGGGATCGGGATCACTGTTGCTTCTCTCCATCCATCTGGGAAATCCTGAGATTGCCACAGATCATTCAAGAGTAGAAGCAACAGATCAAGTGATACATCAGGCAAATGTTTCAGAAACTGGTAGTGAATTTCATCAGGGCCAGTTGCCGAATCAGTTGCCTGAGCGATAGATTTAATTAATTCTCGTTTAGAGAAATCAACATTGTACTTTTCGTCATTATCTGACTCAAAGTCCAATGTGTTCTCCTTCTCCTTGTCCCGAATCTTTCGAATTTTTTCCTGATAATAATCTGGCGATGATTTAGCAGCGAAGGATGTCGCCAGCGTTTCTGCAATATCCATTTTATTGGTTATTGTGTCAGAATCAGTGACAAGGTACTTGATAGTTTTATCTCTTGAGAGATTGTGAGGCTCTCCCTACAAGACTGTTGGAAGGCCTCCCAATCTGCTCTGTGCAGCCTCCAATGCTGCACTCTTTCTTCGACAATAGAGTTGTTGCTCTCTATAAATATAGGATAATGATCACTGCTACAGAGATCCTCGTTGACCCTCCAAGTGTAATCCAAATATAAATCGGGATCACACAAGGATAGGTCAATGGCTGTTGCAGATCCTGAAGCAGGGTGCAAATAGGTGGTAGTATCATCATTAAAAATGCAGGGATTTTCCTCTGAGAGGAAGTCTTCTATTATTCTGCCCCGTGGGTTGATGTCCCTACAGCCCCACATTGTGTGGTGCCCGTTAAAATCACCCAGCAGCATGAAGGGTTTGGGCAATTGTTTTACCAGCTGCCTCAATTCCACAACATCTACTGAGCGGTTTGGGGGTAAATAAACAGAGCATATCGTCATTGGCCTGTGACAGTTTATGTTAACCGCCACAGCCTGTAAAGTTGTATTCAACGTGATCTGTTGATGTGGTGTTCCATCCTTTACAAGGATGGAAACCCCCCAGCAGGCCCTTTCATTATTGGCAGGGCCAAAACAATTGATTATTGAATAGTTTTTAAAACTTATGTTAGTGTTAGGTTTTAAGTTAGTCTCCTGCAGGCACACAGCCGATGGGCTGTGTTCCTGCAGAAGAATAGCCAGGTCATTGTAATTTGATCTTAAACCTCAACAATTCCATTGTATAATTTTGTGGGCCATTATGAATTTTTATGCCTCCCTGGTTTTATCTGTGCTTGGAGTGCAGCAACGGTGTCGGGAGATACAAATACCTCGCTATCGCTGCTTTCATCACCATCTACACACTCCATGGATTCATATCTATTATACCTAGCGATCGGGTCATCAGTGCCCTTGGGCATTCGACCACTGCCTTTATTTGTGCTTTTCTTGTTAATTTGTTTTGTTTGTTTGTTCAGCTACTGGTGGTTTATTTACCGTTTCTTTGTTCTTGTCTTTATTATTTGTTTTGCATCTGGGATAGTAGTGACGAGGAGTTCATGATCATCACAGACTCGCTATCTTCATTGCAGGCTCTTAAGAGTCAAAAACTCAACAACCCAATTGTTTCCAATATTTTGCATATGTGTCACTACTTGTCTGGGCACAAGGACATTATTTTTTGCTGGGTACCCAGCCATATTGGAATACAGGGCAATGAACGGGCTGATGTTTTTGGCCAAGGCTGCCCTGGATAAGACGAAACAGTTTTATTATATACCATATACTGATTTCAAGTACAACATCTCTGTCTACCTTGATGACATTTTGCAAGGTGAATGGAACATCAATGTCACCAGCAAATTGTTCGAGGTACAACCAATCATTAAGCGATCTTTTGCACCAATGGAACGCCGAAGAGATGACGTTGTCTTATGCAGGGCCAGAATTGGCCATGCCTATTTCACAAACGGCTATTTATTGAGAGGAGAATTGCGACCTATGTGCTGCAATACTCACTGTCTCACTGTAAGACATGTCCTTCTAAGTTGTGCGAAATATGCGCACATCAGAAGGAAGTATTTTGCATTTAATTCTTTATTTGAGCTATTCAGGGACACCCCTGCTGGTTTTATTATTCAGTTCCTACGGGAATGTAACCTATATTCTATGTTTTAATTATTAGACTTAGACTTTTTACACAGTCACTCCTATTTCATGGAGATATAGTGACTTGATAAGTCGTTCATTTTATAATCACTTCATATTTTACATTATTTATACTGATATTTTTATACTCATTAAACTGTGTTGTAGTGCAGGCGCTACAACATATCATCAGACTCGTTACATATAGGTGCCAGGAGCATCATCATCTTATCATATCAGGCACTTTAAACTGAATATTTTAGTACGATCATGCTTTTATTGGCTTTGTCTTTTCCTTTACTACTTTAACTATACAATATGGGATATTGTAATACCTGGAATTTTCACTTAAATGGCCGTACTGGCCGAAAAGTGAAGTAAAGCAAATATTTTACTTACTTACTCTCTCAGTGCATTGTGTCAGGTTATTTGAGCCGCCATGATTGGTATAACTCAGTGGCAGGCGGTAATTGGCTGCTGGTATAATAGGCTATGTCGCGGTATGTCATTCTCTATTCATTCATGTAATATATCACGTCTGATCTCACTGTTTATATATATCTGCTTGATGTCATCACATGCCCTTTGTATTATTCTACTGTTGTTGTTATGTTCTTTACATGAATTTGATGTGATTGGTATTAGCGAATCCCATTAAGACTGTAAAATTCCGGATGTAGATGTGGAATTTAATAATTATTCGGTTTTCAGATTAGATAGAAACAGACAAGGTGGTGGTGTAGCGTTATATGTCCGTTCATCACTTGCGTGTGTCAGACGTTATGATTTAGAAACACCAGATACTGAGATGTTATGGGCTGAGATCACAATTAACCATAAACGTATATTAGTCGGCGTGTGTTATAGAAGTCGTAGTCAATCTTCTATTTAAACTTGATAACTTTATTAGTTCCCTTGAGGATTCTCTGTCTGTAGCCACCACTGGTTTAAACTCCTCTGTCATTTTACTTGGAGATTTCAATGATAGATGTACTCACTGGTTGTCCGACCACAAATATAGTCAACTCGGTTTAAAACTTGTTAATTTAGTGGACACTTTTAATATGCATCAGTTAATAGACACACCCACAAGAAATAACAATTTACTTGATATGATTTTTACAGACTCGCCTGGCTATTTTTTTGATGTTGGTGTACTCCCACCTATAGACAACCTCGATCATGGCGTTGTGTATGGTTCATTTAATTTTTCATATTCAAAGTAGTAGTAGTAAATCATTGCTTTACGTCACTTTTCGGCACAAAAGGTCTTTTAAGTGACATTATAATACGATAAAAACGTTGTAGTCAATTGATGAGATGAATGATGCACAGATGATGATGTGAGGGTGGGGGTGATAGGGCATGGTGGGTTATTGAGAGCGTTTTCCTTCGCTCGCCCGATAAGGGGTTCTGGGCATGTCTAGGAGATATACCCCCAGACATGCCCAGACAGCCGGAGATATCCAAAGAGAAATCATATTAAGAGGAAAGTGTGGTTATTTGACGAAGGAAACTATGAACTTTTAAATAATATGTTGTTATCCATTGAATGGAATACCTTTTATTCTATAACAGACAATATTGACGTTCTTTCAGATAATTTAACAGATATGTTACACTATTTTACAGAGCTGTGTATACCGTCAAAGATTGTAACGGTTCGACCGGGCGATAAACCTGGTATGACCAGTGAAGTACGTAAATTTTTTCGTCAGGCTAAACGTCTTCATAAACGCGCCAAACGTACTGGTTTGCCTGAACATTATGCACATTTTAGCGATAAGCGGCGTGAAGCTAAAGCTGCATTTCGTAAAGCCAGTAATACATTTTATACCAACATATCAGATAAATTAATAAATCCAAATACTTCGCAGAAATCATATTGGAAATTAACTAAAATGGTTTATGGTAACAAAGTGTCTAATGGAATCCATAATATTATGTGTGGCGATAGACTAATTGACGACAGCACTGAAATGGCTAAGAGTTTTAACACCTATTTTGCAGAGCAGTGTAGAATGTCAGCGCATTCAGTGGCTGATCCGCTACCGGCTTTTAATTTTATAACAGACACAAGACTTGACCTTTTCAGTACCACTCCAAAAGAAGTTTTTTCAGCGCTGTCTATTTTAGATTCAAATAAATCTGCGGGTGCTGATTTCATCAGTAACAAAGTGTTAAAAGAGTGTGCCCAGTCCCTATGTGAACCATTATCTCGTCTTTTTAATATGTCTTTTACGCAATGTATATTTCCAGCTACTTGGAAAGGTGCAAATGTTGTACCTCTTTTCAAAAAAGAAAATCGTCATTTAGTATCTAACTATAGACCTGTCACTGTTATCTAATTTATCCAAGGTTATGGAGAAGGTTGTTTATAAGAAAATATACAAATATTTAGGTGACAATAATTTGTTGACAGACAAAAATTCTGGATTTAAGCACTCCGATCCCACTGTGAATCAGCTTTTATTCATCACCCAGAAAATTGCAAATGCTTTAGATGATAAACATGGTGCATGTATTGTTTTTCTTGATGTTTCCAAGGCCTTCGATAAAGTATGGCATAAAGGTCTCTTATTTAAACTTAATCAAATGGGCATCACGGGTAATGCTTTAAAGTGGATTGAAAGCTATTTAAGTGACAGATTCCAACGGGTTGTAGTGAATGGTTGTTCCTCGCAATGGTTATACACAAATTCAGGTGTACCTCAAGGGTCAATTCTCGGGCCACTGTTTTTTCTTGTTCATATAAATGATCTTGTTCTTAACCTAGAATGTGATGTTCACTTATTTGCAGACGACACATCCTTACTTGATTGTTTTGATGACTCTGCAGAATCAAACGGTAAAATTTGTACAGATTTGGAAAAAATTGAAAGATGGAGTGTATTATGGAAAGTAACTTTTAATGCCAACAAAACCAGGTACATGATAATCACTAGAAAGAATAATTACCCTAATTATCCACCTATTTATTTGCATAACACGTCTATAGAAAGAACTGATCAATATACTCACCTTGGTCTTGTGTTTACTAGTAATTTTAAATGGAACAAGCATATTGAAAAATGTATTTGTAAAGCTTCAAAGCGAATTGCTCTATTGAATCGTGTAAGATTAAAATTGCCCCGTGGTACCCTTTGTTCACTTTATAAAAGTATGGTACTACCCATTATTGAATATTGTGATATTATTTATGACAATTGTACAGTACGAGACTCAATAGCAATTGAACAGGTACAGAGGAGGGCTGCTCTGGTGTGCACTGGAGCATATCGCCACACTAGCTCTGATAGGTTGCTAGCCGAGCTTGGCTGGCAATCTCTCAGAACGAGGCGACTAAACCACAAACTTTGACAGCTGTTTAAAATGACACACCAGATCAGTCGTCCATATCTATAGTCTCTTCTACCAGCGGCAGTTGAAAATAGGTATAATACCAGAAACTCTACTAACAATAGTTTACCAATAATATATGCCAAACTTTCAAGCACCCGAAATTAATTCGTACCTTCATCTATTAAAGCCTGGAATAATTTGCCTGTTGGTATTCGTGGTGCAACATCATTTTATATTTTTAAAAGTTGCATTGTTAATATGAACAAAAAAGTTGACATGTTTCACCCTAATTTGTACCGTTTTTATATTTATCGTGCGTCTGTTCATCACTGTAGGTTGAGATTGGGGCTGAGCGCTCTAAACAGTCAACGCTTTCAGTAAGTAAATAAGTAAAATATTTGCTTTACTTCACTTTTCGGCCAGTATGGCCATTTAGGTGGAAATTCCAGGTATTACAATATCCCATATTGTATAGTTAAAGTAGTAAAGAAAAGACAAAGCCAATAAAAGCATGATCGTACTAAAATATTCAGTTTAAAGTGTTTGATATGATAAGATGACGATGCTCCTGGCACCTATATGTAACGAGTCTGATGACATGTTGTAGCGCCTGCACTATAATACAGTTTAATGAGTATAAAAATATCAGTATAAATAATGTAAAATATGAAGTGATTATAAAATGAACGACTTATCAAGTCACTATATCTCCATGAAATTGGAGTGATTGTGTAAAAAGTCCATGTCTAATAATTAAAACATGTAATATAGGTTACATTCCCGAAGGAACTGAATAATAAAACCAGCAGGGGTGTCCCTGAATAGCTCAAATAAGGAATTAAATAAAAAATACTTCCTTCTGATGTGCGCATATTTCGCACAACTGAGAAGGACATGTCTTACAGTGAGACGAGTATTGCAGCACATAGGTCGCAATTCTCCTCTCAATAAATAGCCGTTTGTGAAATAGGCATGGCCAATTCTGGCCCTGCATAAGACAACGTCATCTCTTCGGCGTTCCATTGGTGTAAAAGATCGCTTAATGATTGGTTGTACCTCGAACAATTTGCTGGTGACATTGATGTTCCATTCACCTTGCAAAATGTCATCAAGGTAGACCGAGATGTTATACTTGAAATCAGTATATGGTATATAATAAAACTGTTTTGTCTTATCCAGGGCAGCCTTGGCCAAAAACATCAGCCCGTTCATTACCCTGTATTCCAATATGGCTGGGTACCCAGCAAAAAATAATGTCCTTGTGCCCAGACAAGTAGTGACACATATGCAAAATATTGGAAACAACTGGGTTGTTGAGTTTTTGACTCTTAAGAGCCTGCAATGAAGATAGTGAGTCTGTGATGATCATGAACTCCTCGTCATTACTATCCCAAATGTATTCGATGGCAGCTTCAATAGCTAACAGCTCTGCTGTGCAAATTGAAGCCTCATCGTTGATGCGGCAGCTAAATTCATGATCATCACAGACAAAGGACATAGCTGTCCTCTTGTCTTCCTTTGATCCGTCGGTATACACCTTCCGGTGCCTCGGAAATCTACAAAATAACTCGAGCAACATGC